>CM068755.1:0-390000 GCA_035084275.1 Hydrolagus colliei
TGAGGGAAGGGAGGGAGGCAGGTAGGGAGGGAGGGAGGGGAGGGAAGGAGGGGAGGGAGGGGAGGGAGGGATGGGACGAGGGGGAGGGAGGGAGGGGAGGGAGGAAGGGAGGGAGGGGAGGAGGAGGAGGGAGGGAGGGAGGGAGGGAGGGCAGGGTGAGGGAGGGAGGGAGGGAGGAGGGAGAGGGAGGGGAGGGGAGGGAGGGGGGAGGGAGGGAGGGGAGGAGGGAGGAGGGAGGAGGGGGGGAGGGAGGGAGGGGGAGGGAGGGGAGGAGGGTGGGAGGGAGGGAGGGAGTGGAGGGAGGGAGGGAGGGAGGGAGGGGAGGGGAGTGGAGGGAGGGAGAGAGGAGGGACGGAGGGAGTGAGGGGGGGAGGGAGGGAGGAGGGGGAGGAGGGAGGGAGGGAGGGAGGGAGGGGAGGAGAGGGGAGGGTAGAGGAGGAGGGGGGAGGGAGTGAGGGAGGGGAGGAGAGGGAGGGAGGGAGGGAGGGGAGGAGGGAGGGAGGAGGAGGGGGAGGGAGTGA
Source organism: Hydrolagus colliei (assembly GCA_035084275.1). NCBI lineage: Eukaryota > Metazoa > Chordata > Chondrichthyes > Chimaeriformes > Chimaeridae > Hydrolagus > Hydrolagus colliei. The sequence continues at coordinate 522 of CM068755.1, forward strand.
GGGGGAGGGAGGGTGAGGGAGGGAGGAGGGAGGGAGGGGTGGAGGGGAGGGAGGGAGGGGACGAGGGGTAGGGAGGGAGGGGAGGGAGGGGAGGGTGGGATGGGAGGAGGGGAGGGAGGGATGGGGAGGGGAGGGGAGGGAGGAGGGAGGGAGGAGGGAGGGGAGGGGAGGGGATGGGAGGGGAGGGGAGGGGAGGGAGGGAGGGGATGGGAGAGGGGTGGGAGGGAGGGGAGGTAGGAGGGAGGGAGGAGGGGAGGGAGGGGAGGGTAGGGTGGAGGGGAGGAGGAGGGAGGGAGGGAGGAGGGGAGGGGGGGATGGAAGGTGGGAGGGAGGGAGGGACGGGGGAGGAGGAGGGAGGGAGGGAGGGAGGGAGGGAGGGATAGGGAGGGAGGGGAGGGAGGGGGGGGAGGGAGGGAGGGAGGGGAGGCGAGGGGGAGGGGGGGGATGGAAGGAGGGATGGAGGGGAGGAGGGAGGGAGGGAGGCGAGGGAGGGGAGGGAGGGAGGGAGGGTGGGGAGGGAGGGAGGGGAGGGGCGTTTCAATAGCACCGAAAGTAACAACATTATACGCACCCACCCCACCCCTCCCGTCCCAGCTAACTACATCCAGATTCCGCTCTAATGTGTCTGTACACTTGGACCTGGATATTCCTCCCGGAATCCCAGGAGCGACCACAATCACCGACGGTGATGGCCGACTCTTGGAGGGTAGCTGGGCCCCCCAAAACAATACAGATTAACCCCACCACACCCTCCCCTAGAACAACGCCAACCAAAATTAAGTCTCCCACGCCACACACAAGACCCGTTACCATCGCTTTCCACAGGTTAAACCAGGCAGCACTAGCCCCATCCCTACAGGGAGAGAATGAAACAGGGTTAGGAACAGAGATATGACAGGCTCCCCTTCGCGCCCAACAGGGGAAACGATAAAAACCTAGGGATAGTAACTGTCCACAAAAGGACAGTCCTTAAAATTACAGACTGACAATAACCCCAATAAAACCAGTTCATAATAATTGGGGACGAAAACCTCGCAAAAATAGCAGGTTTCCCGAACGCGGCACACACAGGTGGAGGCCTTTCCACAGGCAAACTTCAACCATGTGGACAGATTATTAAGTAAAATCACACCTTGCGAAGGGACCGGGAAGGTCATCTTCTCTCTCGGTATCCATAACCGGAAGCAGCAACCCCAAACGGCAACTAAACAGTTGCTGGCCATGTTAAAAAGGGCCAAGCAGGCTTTCCCCAACACGAAATCCTGACAGTGGAAAGTAACTATAGCCCCCAGTTGAGTAAAATGGAAAGGGACACGCTAGAGGAAATTAATCGGGTTCACCAATTAAATGGAATTGGTGAACCGAAATGGAATCCCCACAATCCCAGCCACCCGGTTCAGGGTGGAACAAAATTCGAACGAAATCCAGTGGACAACAAAAAACAGCCCAAATATTACTAAACACCGGTCAAATTATTTAAACTAAATGAAACAGGAGCCCCAGTTTGGGGGAACCTAGGCCTGGGGACGAATATCGTAAACGTCTCCAAGTCATTTAAGCCCACAGAGACACAGATTAGTATACTCAATAAGGGTCTGACCTCGTCCCTAAAGAGAACCCCTGCGAAATTAAAATAGGACAGGACATGGAGGTACCCTAACCCGAAACAATAACCCTAACTATGCCTAACAACCCCCACCCCCAAAAAAAAATGTTTCTCCCTCACTCCCACTAAAGTTAGCCCCCTCCTGTAACCCCTAACCCCCAAACCAAACCCCTAGTCAATAGACTCCCAAAATTTACAAAACTTAAAACTACCCTAGCCCCTAATCCTAATTACTAACTCCTAATGACTAACCGCTAACCCCTAAAAAACTTACCCTATCCCTAAAAACAAGAACCCTAACTATCCCTAATTTTTTCCCCCCCCAGAACCCCCTCCCCAAAACAATGTTTTTCCCTCATTTTATTAAAAAAATATTATTTTCTTTAAAAAAACGCTTAACACATTCATGAGACCTAACGTAATTTGACAAGGCCCGGCACAGGGCACGGGCGAGAAAACAAAAGCCTATGTGTACCAAAGATCCCCGAAATTTATAAAACCTAACCCCTGAAAGTGCCACGAATGTTTCCCGATGATAAAACCAAAACCGGTGTAACACAGAAAATAAGCCAAGAACGTGGCTGCTACTGTGAAAAACTTTTTTAAAAAAAAGTTTGAGAGAAACATTCGTGCTGCCAGACAAGTGGGATCGCAAATTACGAGCGGGCTCGGATTGAATGTGCACCCAGGCCGACATTCCCAGCACAGGGAAGTCAGAGGCAACAACAGAATCCCTTACCTTTTTCCCCCCCCAAATAAACGCAGGTTAGATTTTTTTTAACAAAGCCACCTATTTTTAAGCAGAATGAAGCAGAAGCAAACATTCTATTATAGCAGAATGCAGCAAAGCAAAGATTCTTTCGTTTTCATCGCAGTTTCCAACAATTAACACGATCTCAGAAGAACGAAGCAAGTAAATATACATTCATGTCATTTCTGCATAATCATGCACATAAATCTACTTTGAAGTCATTTATGTTGTGCTTCTGTGATTGTGTACGTAGTGTATGCTTTCTCGACGAAAATCTCGCTCAAAATAAATTGTCAAAACGATTGTGTTTTTTGAATGATTACTTACTCGCCTGTTCGAGCAGAATGCATCAAAGCAAAGATTCTTCCGTTTTCATCGCAGTTTCCAACAGTAAACACGATATCATCAGAATGAAGCAAGTAAATATACATTCATGTCATTTCTGCAGAATCATGCATATAAATCTACATTGAAGTCATTTATGTTGTACGTAGTGTATTCTTTCTGGACGAAAATCTCGCTCAAAGTAAATTTTCACCCACATTGTATGTTTGCTCACTCGCCTGTTGGAGCAGAATGCAGCAAAGCAATTATTCTTCCGTTTCTACCACAGTTTCCAACAATTAACACGATCTCAGAAGAATGAAGCAAGTAAATATACATTCATGTCATTTCTGCAGAATCATGCACATAAATGTACTTTGAAGTCATTTATGTTGTGCTTCTGTGCTTTTGTACGTGGTGTATGCTTTCTCGCCGAAAATCTCGCTCAAAGTAAATTTTCAAAACGATTGTGTTTTTTCCATGATTGCTTACTCGTCTGATATAGCAGAATGCAGCAAAGCAAAGATTTTTTCGTTCCCATCGCAGTTTCCAACAATTAACACGATCTCAGAAGAACGAAGCAAGTAAATATACATTCATGTCATTTCTGCAGAATCATGCACATAAATGTACTTTGGAGTCATTTATGTTGTGCCTCTGTGATTGTGTACGTAGTGTATGCTTTCTCGACGAAAATCTCGCTCAAAGTAAATTTTCAAAACGATTGCGTTTTTTGCATGATTCCTTACTCGTCTGATATAGCAGAATGAAGCAAAGCAAAGATTCTTTCGTTTCCATCGCAGTTTCCAACAATTAACACGATCTCAGAAGAACGAAGCAAGTAAATATACATTCATGTCAGTTCTGCAGAATCATGCACCTAAATGTACTTTGAAGTCATTTATGTTGTGCTTCTGTTATTTTGCGGGTAGTGTATGCTTTCTCGACGAAAATCTCGGTCAAAGTAAATTTTCACCCACATTGTATGTTTGCTCACTCGCCTGTTGGAGCAGAATGCAGCAAAGCAATGATTCTTCCGTTTCTACCGCAGTTTCCAACAATTAACACGATCTCAGAAGAATGAAGCAAGTAAATATACATTCATGTCATTTCTGCAGAATCATGCACATAAATGTACTTTGAAGTCATTTATGTTGTGCTTCTGTGCTTTTGTACGTGGTGTATGCTTTCTCGCCGAAAATCTCGCTCAAAGTAAATTTTCAAAACGATTGTGTTTTTTGCATGATTCCTTACTCGTCTGATATAGCAGAATGCAGCAAAAGCAAAGATTCTTTCGTTCCCATCGCAGTTTCCAACAATTAACACGATCTCAGAAGAACGAAGCAAGTAAATATACATTCATGTCATTTCTGCAGAATCATGCACATAAATGTACTTTGGAGTCATTTATGTTGTGCCTCTGTGATTGTGTACGTAGTGTATGCTTTCTCGACGAAAATCTCGCTCAAAGTAAATTTTCAAAACGATTGCGTTTTTTGCATGATTCCTTACTCGTCTGATATAGCACAATGAAGCAAAGCAAAGATTCTTTCGTTTCCATCGCAGTTTCCAACAATTAACACGATCTCAGAAGAACGAAGCAAGTAAATATACATTCATGTCAGTTCTGCAGAATCATGCACCTAAATCTACTTTGAAGTCATTTATGTTGTGCTTCTGTTATTTTGCGGGTAGTGTATGCTTTCTCGACGAAAATCTCGCTCAAAGTACATTTCCACCCACGTTGTATGTTTGCTCACTCGCCTGTTGGAGCAGAATGCAGCAAAGCAATGATTCTTCCGTTTCTACCGCCGTTTCCAACAATTAACACGATCTCAGAAGAATGAAGCAAGTAAATATACATTCATGTCATTTCTGCAGAATCATGCACATAAATGTACTTTGAAGTTATTTATGTTGTGCTTCTGTGCACGTGGTGTATGCTTTCTCGCCGAAAATCTCTCTCAAAGTAAATTTTCAAAACGATTGTGTTTTTTGCATGATTCCTTACTCGTCTGATATAGCAGAATGCAGCAAAGCAAAGATTCTTTCGTTCCCATCGCAGTTTCCAACAATTAACACGATCTCAGAAGAACGAAGCAAGTAAATACACATTCAAGTCATTTCTGCAGAATCATGCACATAAATGTACTTTGAAGTCATTTATGTTGTGCTTCTGTGATTGTGTACGTAGTGTATGCTTTCTCGACGGAAATCTCGCTCAAAGTAAATTTTCAAAACGATTGCGTTTTTTGCATGATCCATTAGTCGTCTGATATAGCAGAATGAAGCAAAGCAAAGATTTTTCGTTTTCATCGCAGTTTCCAACAACTAACACGATCTCAGAAGAACGAAGCAAGTAAATATACATTCATGTCATTTCTGCATACTCATGCACATAAATCTACATTAAAGTCATTTATGTTGTGCTTCTGTGATTGTGTACGTAGTGTATGCTTTCTCGACGAAAATCTCGCTCAAAGTAAATTGTCAAAACGATTGTGTTTTTTGAATGACTACTTACTCGCCTGTTCGAGCAGAATGCATCAAAGCAAAGATTCTTCCGTTTTCATCGGTTTCCAACAGTAAATACGATATCATCAGAATCAAGCAAGTAAACATACATTCATGTCATTTCTGCAGAATCATGCACATAAATCTACATTGAAGTCATTTATGTTGTGCTTCTGTGCTTTTGTATGTAGTGTATTCTTTCTCGACGAAAATCTCGCTCAAAGTAAATTTTTACCGACATTGTATGTTTGCTCACTCGCCTGCTGGAGCAGAATGCAGCAAATCAATGATTCTTCCGTTTCTACCGCAGTTTCCAACAATTAACACGATCTCAGAAGAATGAAGCAAGTAAATATACATTCATGTCATTTCTGCAGAATCATGCACATAAATGTACTTTGAAGTCATTTATGTTGTGCTTCTGTGCTTTTGTACGTGGTGTATGCTTTCTCGCCGAAAATCTCGCTCAAATCAATTTTCAAAACGATTGTGTTTTGTGCATGATTCCTTACTCGTCTGATATAGCAGAATGCAGCAAAGCAAAGATTCTTTCGTTCCCATCGCAGTTTCCAACAATTAACATGATCTCAGAAGAACGAAGCAAGTAAATACACATTCAAGTCATTTCTGCAGAATTATGCACATAAATGTACTTTGAAGTAATTTATGTTGTGCTTCTGTGATTGTGTACGTAGTGTATGCTTTCTCGACGAAAATCTCGCTCAAAGTAAATTTTCACCCACATTCTTTGTTTGCTCACTCGCCTGTTGGAGCAGAATGCAGCAAAGCAATGATTCTTCCGTTTCTACCGCAGTTTCCAACAATTAACACAATCTCAGAAGAATGAAGCAAGTAAATATACATTCAAGTCATTTCTGCAGATTCATTCACATAAATGTACTTTGAAGTCATTTATGTTGTGCTTCTGTGATTGTGTACGTAGTGTATGCTTTCTCGACGAAAATCTCGCTCAAAGTAAATTTTCAACCACATTGTATGTTTGCTCACTCGCCTGTTGGAGCAGAATGCAGCAAAGCAATGATTCTTCCGTTTCTACCGCAGTTTCCAACAATTAACACGATCTCAGAAGAATGAAGCAAGTAAATATACATTCATGTCATTTCTGCAGAATCATGCACCTAAACGTACTTTGAAGTCATTTATGTTGTTCTTCTGTTATTTTGTGGGTAGTGTATGCTTTCTCGACGAAAATCTCGCTCAAATTAAATTTCCACCCACATTGTAGGTTTGCTTATTCGCCTGTTGGAGCAGAATGGAGCAAAGCAATGATTCTTCCGTTTTCATCGCAGTTTCCAACAGTAAATACGATCTCATCAGAATGAAGCAAGTAAATATACATTCATGTCATTTCTACAGAATCATGCACTTAAATGTACTTTTCATTCATTTATGTCATGCTTCTTTGATTATGTACGTAGTGTATGCTTTCTCGACAAAAGCACGCTCAAAGTAAATTTTCAAAAGGATTGTGTTTTTTGTATGATTACTTACTCGTCTGATATAGCAGAATGAAGCAGAGCAAAGATTCTTCCGTTTCCATCACAGTTACCAACAATTAACACGATCTCACAATAATGAAGCAAGTAAATATAAATTCATGTCATTTCTGCAGAATCATGCACATAAATGTACTTTGAAGTCATTTATGTTGTGCCTCTGTGCTTTTGTACGTGGTGTATGCTTTCTCGCGGAAAATCTCGCTGAAAGTAAATTTTCAAAACGATTGTGTTTTTTGCATGATTTCTTACTCGTCTGATATAACAGAATGCAGCAAAGCAAAGATTCTTTCGTTCCCATCGCAGTTTCCAACAATTAACTCGATCTCAGAAGAACGAAGCAAGTAAATATACATTCATGTCATTTCTGCAGAATTATGCACCTAAATGTACTTTGAAGTCATTTATGTTGTTCTTCTGTTATTTTGTGGGTAGTGTATGCTTTCTCGACGAAAATCTCGCTCAAATTAAATTTCCACCCACATTGTAGGTTTGCTTATTCGCCTGTTGGAGCAGAATGGAGCAAAGCAATGATTCTTCCGTTTTCATCGCAGTTAAAAACAGTAAATACGATCTCATCAGAATGAAGCAAGTAAATATACATTCATGTCATTTCTACAGAATAATGCACTTAAATGTACTTTGCATTCATTTATGTCATGCTTCTTTGATTGTGTACGTAGTGTATGCTTTCTCGACGAAAATCTCGCTCAAAGTAAATTTTCAAAAGGATTGTGTTTTTTGTATGATTACTTACTCGTCTGATATAGCAGAATGAAGCAGAGCAAAGATTCATCCGTTTCCATCGCAGTCACGAACAATTAACACGATCTCACAATAATGAATCAAGTAAATATAAATTCATGTCATTTCTGCAGAATCATGCACATAAATGTACTTTGAAGTCATTTATGTTGTGCTTCTGTGATTGTGTACGTAGTGTATGCTTTCTCGACGAAAATCTCGCTCAAATTAAATTGTCAAAACGATTGTGTTTTTTGAATGATTACTTAATCGCCTATTCGAGCAGAATGCATCAAAGCAAAGATTCTTCAGTTTTCATCGCAGTTTCCAACAGTAAATACGATATCATCAGAATGAAGCAAGTAAATATACATTCATGTCATTTCTGCAGAATCATGCACATAAATCTACATTGAAGTCACTTATGTTGTGCTTCTGTGCTTTTGTACGTAGTGTATTCTTTCTCGACGACAATCTCGCTCAAAATAAATTTTCACCCACCTTGTTTGTTCACTCGCCTGTTGGAGCAGAATGCAGCAAAGCAATGATTCTTCCGTTTCTACCGCAGTTTCCAACAATTAACACGATCTCAGAAGAATGAACCAAGTAAATATACATTCATGTCATGTCTGCAGAATCATGCACATAAATGTACTTTGAAGTCATTTATGTTGTGCTTCTCTGCTTTTCTACGTGGTGTATGCTTTCTCGCCGAAAATCTCGCTCAAAGTAAATTTTCAAAACGATTGTATTTTTTGCATGATTCCTTACTCGTCTGATATAGCACAATGCAGCAAAGCAAAGATTCTTTCGTTCCTATCGCAGTTTCCAACAATTAACACGATCTCAGAAGAACGAAGCAAGTAAATACACATTCAAGTCATTTCTGCAGAATCATGCACATAAATGTACTTTGAAGTCATTTATGTTGTGCGTCTGTGATTGTGTACGTAGTGTATGCTTTCTCGACGAAAATCTCGCTCAAAGTAAAATTTCACCCACATTGTATGTTTCCTCACTCGCCTGTTGGAGCAGAATGCAGCAAAGCAATGATTCTTCCGTTTCTACCGCAGTTTCCAACAACTAACACGATCTCAGAAGAATGAAGCAAGTAAATATACATTCATGTCATTTCTGCAGAATCATGCACATAAATGTACTTTGAAGTCATTTATGTTGTGCTTCTGTGCTTGTGTACGTGGTGTATGCTTTCTCGCGGAAAATATCGCTCAAAGTAAATTTTCAAAACGATTGTGTTTTTTGCATGATTTCTTACTCGTCTGATATAGCAGAATGCAGCAAAGCAAAGATTCTTTCGTTCCCATCGCAGTTTCGAACAATTAACTCGATCTCAGAAGAACGAAGCAAGTAAATATACATTCATGTCATTTCTGCAGAATTATGCACCTAAATATACTTTGAAGTCATTTATGTTGTTCTTCTGTTATTTTGTGGGTAGTGTATGCTTTCTCGATGAAAATCTCGCTCAAATTAAATTTGCACCCACATTGTAGGTTTGCTTATTCGCCTGTTGGAGCAGAATGGAGCAAAGCAATGATTCTTCCGTTTTCATCGCAGTTAAAAACAGTAAATACGATCTCCTCAGAATGAAGCAAGTAAATATACATTCATGTCATTTCTACAGAATAATGCACTTAAATGTACTTTGCATTCATTTATGTCATGCTTCTTTGATTGTGTAGGTAGTGTATGCTTTCTCGACGAAAATCTCGCTCAAAGTAAATTTTCAAAAGGATTGTGTTTTTTGTATGATTACTTACTCGTCTGATATAGCAGAATGAAGCAGAGCAAAGATTCTTCCGTTTCCATCGCAGTCACGAACAATTAACACGATCTCACAATAATGAAGCAAGTAAATATAAATTCATGTCATTTCTGCAGAATCATGCACATAAATGTACTTTGAAGTCATTTATGTTGTGCTTCTGTGATTGTGTACGTAGTGTATGCTTTCTCGACGAAAATCTCGCTCAAAGTAAATTTTCAAAACGATTGCGGTTTTTGCATGATTCCTTAGTCGTCTGATATAGCAGAATGAAGCAAAGCAAAGATTCTTTCGTTTTCATCGCAGTTTCCAACAATTAACACGATCTCAGAAGAACGAAGCAAGTAAATATACATTCATGTCATTTCTGCATAATCATGCACTTAATTCTACATTGAAGTCATTTATGTTGTGCTTCTGTGATTGTGTACGTAGTGTATGCTTTCTCGACGAAAATCTCGCTTAAATTAAATTGTCAAAACGATTGTGTTTTTTGAATGATTACTTACTCGCCTGTTCCAGCAGAATGCATCAAAGCAAAGATTCTTCAGTTTTCATCGCAGTTTCCAACAGTAAATACGATATCATCAGAATGAAGCAAGTAAATATACATTTATGTCATTTCTGCAGAATCATGCACATAGATGTACTTTGAAGTCATTTATGTTGTGCTTCTGTGATTGTGTACGTAGTGTATGCTTTCTCGACGAAAATCTCGCTCAAAGTAAATTTTCACACACATTGTATGTTTGCTCACTCGCATGTTGGAGCAGAATGCAGCAAAGCAATGATTCTTCCGTTTCTACCGCAGTTTCCAACAATTAACACGATCTCAGAAGAATGAAGCAAGTAAATATACATTCATGTCATTTCTGCAGAATCATGCATATAAATGTACTTTGAAGTCATTTATGTTGTGCTTCTGTGCTTTTGTACGTGGTGTATGCTTTCTCGCCGAAAATCTCGCTCAAAGTAAATTTTCAAAACGATTGTGTTTTTTGCATGATTCCTTACTCGTCTGATATAGCAGAATGCAGCAAAGCAAAGTTTCTTTCGTTCCCATCGCAGTTTCCAACAATTAACACGATCTCAGAAAAACGAAGCAAGTAAATATACATTCATGTCATTTTTGCAGAATCAATCACCAAAACGTACATTGAAGTCATTTATGTTGTGCTTCTGTTATTTTGTGGGTAGTGTATGCTTTCTCGACGAAAATCTCGCTCAAAGTAAATTTGCACCGACATTGTAGGTTTGCTTATTCGCCTGTTGGAGCAGAATGGAGCAAAGCAATAATTCTTCCGTTTTCATCGCAGTTTCCAACAGTAAATACGATCTCATCAGAATGAAGCAAGTAAATATACATTCATGTCATTTCTACAGAATAATGCACTTAAATATACTTTGCATTCATTTATGTCATGCTTCTTTGATTGTGTAGGTAGTGTATGCTTTCTCGACGAAAATCTCGCTCAAAGTAAATTTTCAAAAGGATTGTGTTTTTTGTATGATTACTTACTCGTCTGATATAGCAGAATGAAGCAGAGCAAAGATTCTTCCGTTTCCATCGCAGTCACGAACAATTAACACGATCTCACAATAATGAAGCAACTAAATATAAATTCATGTCATTTCTGCAGAATCATGCACATAAATGTACTTTGAAGTCATTTATGTTGTGCTTCTGTGATTGTGTACGTAGTGTATGCTTTCTCGACGAAAATCTCGCTCAAAGTAAATTTTCAAAACGATTGCGTTGTTTGCATGATTCCTTTGTCGTCTGATATAGCAGAATGAAGCAAAGCAAAGATTCTTTCGTTTTCATCGCAGTTTCCAACAATTAACACGATCTCAGAAGAACGAAGCAAGTAAATATACATTCATGTCATTTCTGCATAATCATGCACTTAATTCTACATTGAAGTCATTTATGTTGTGCTTCTGTGATTGTGTACGTAGTGTATGCTTTCTCGACGAAAATCTCGCTTAAATTAAATTGTCAAAACGATTGTGTTTTTTGAATGATTACTTACTCGCCTGTTCCAGCAGAATGCATCAAAGCAAAGATTCTTCAGTTTTCATCGCAGTTTCCAACAGTAAATACGATATCATCAGAATGAAGCAAGTAAATATACATTTATGTCATTTCTGCAGAATCATGCACATAAATGTACTTTGAAGTCATTTATGTTGTGCTTCTGTGATTGTGTACGTAGTGTATGCTTTCTCGACGAAAATCTCGCTCAAAGTAAATTTTCACACACATTGTATGTTTGCTCACTCGCATGTTGGAGCAGAATGCAGCAAAGCAATGATTCTTCCGTTTCTACCGCAGTTTCCAACAATTAACACGATCTCAGAAGAATGAAGCAAGTAAATATACATTCATGTCATTTCTGCAGAATCATGCATATAAATGTACTTTGAAGTCATTTATGTTGTGCTTCTGTGCTTTTGTACGTGGTGTATGCTTTCTCGCCGAAAATCTCGCTCAAAGTAAATTTTCAAAACGATTGTGTTTTTTGCATGATTCCTTACTCGTCTGATATAGCAGAATGCAGCAAAGCAAAGTTTCTTTCGTTCCCATCGCAGTTTCCAACAATTAACACGATCTCAGAAAAACGAAGCAAGTAAATATACATTCATGTCATTTTTGCAGAATCAATCACCAAAACGTACATTGAAGTCATTTATGTTGTGCTTCTGTTATTTTGTGGGTAGTGTATGCTTTCTCGACGAAAATCTCGCTCAAAGTAAATTTGCACCGACATTGTAGGTTTGCTTATTCGCCTGTTGGAGCAGAATGGAGCAAAGCAATAATTCTTCCGTTTTCATCGCAGTTTCCAACAGTAAATACGATCTCATCAGAATGAAGCAAGTAAATATACATTCATGTCATTTCTACAGAATAATGCACTTAAATGTACTTTGCATTCATTTATGTCATGCTTCTTTGATTGTGTAGGTAGTGTATGCTTTCTCGACGAAAATCTCGCTCAAAGTAAATTTTCAAAAGGATTGTGTTTTTTGTATGATTACTTACTCGTCTGATATAGCAGAATGAAGCAGAGCAAAGATTCTTCCGTTTCCATCGCAGTCACGAACAATTAACACGATCTCACAATAATGAAGCAACTAAATATAAATTCATGTCATTTCTGCAGAATCATGCACATAAATGTACTTTGAAGTCATTTATGTTGTGCTTCTGTGATTGTGTACGTAGTGTATGCTTTCTCGACGAAAATCTCGCTCAAAGTAAATTTTCAAAACGATTGCGTTGTTTGCATGATTCCTTTGTCGTCTGATATAGCAGAATGAAGCAAAGCAAAGATTCTTTCGTTTTCATCGCAGTTTCCAACAATTAACACGATCTCAGAAGAACGAAGCAAGTAAATATACATTCATGTCATTTCTGCAGAATCATGCATATAAATGTACTTTGAAGTCATTTATGTTGTGCTTCTGTGCTTTTGTACGTGGTGTATGCTTTCTCGCCGAAAATCTCGCTCAAAGTAAATTTTCAAAACGATTGTGTTTTTTGCATGATTCCTTACTCGTCTGATATAGCAGAATGCAGCAAAGCAAAGTTTCTTTCGTTCCCATCGCAGTTTCCAACAATTAACACGATCTCAGAAGAACGAAGCAAGTAAATATACATTCATGTCATTTTTGCAGAATCAATCACCAAAACGTACATTGAAGTCATTTATGTTGTGCTTCTGTTATTTTGTGGGTAGTGTATGCTTTCTCGACGAAAATCTCGCTCAAAGTAAATTTGCACCGACATTGTAGGTTTGCTTATTCGCCTGTTGGAGCAGAATGGAGCAAAGCAATAATTCTTCCGTTTTCATCGCAGTTTCCAACAGTAAATACGATCTCATCAGAATGAAGCAAGTAAATATACATTCATGTCATTTCTACAGAATAATAATAATAATGAAGCAGAGCAAAGATTCGTCCGTTTCCATCGCAGTCACGAACACGATCTCACAATAATGAAGCAAGTAAATATAATTTCATGTCATTTCTGCAGAATCATGCACATAAATGTACTTTGAAGTCATTTATGTTGTGCCTCTGTGCTTCTGTACGTGGTGTATGCTTTCTCGCGGAAAATCTCGCTCAAAGTAAATTTTCAAAACGATTGTGTTTTTTGCATGATTTCTTACTCGTCTGATATAGCAGAATGCAGCAAAGCAAAGATTCTTTGGTTCCCATCGCAGTTTCCAACAATTAACTCGATCTCAGAAGAACGAAGCAAGTAAATATACATTCATGTCATTTCTGCAGAATTATGCACCTAAATGTACTTTGAAGTCATTTATGTTGTTCTTCTGTTGTTTTGTGGGTAGTGTATGCTTTCTCGACGAAAATCTCGCTCAAATTAAATTTGCACCCACATTGTAGGTTTGCTTATTCGCCTGTTGGAGCAGAATGGAGCAAAGCAATGATTCTTCCGTTTTCATCGCAGTTAAAAACAGTAAATACGATCTCATCAGAATGAAGCAAGTAAATATACATTCATATCATTTCAGCAGAATCATGCACATAAATCTACATTGAAGTCACTTATGTTGTGCTTCTGTGCTTTTCTACGTAGTGTATTCTTTCTCGACGAAAATCTCGCTCAAAGTAAATTTTCAAAAGGATTGTGTTTTTTGTATGATTTAGCAGAATGAAGCAGAGCAAAGATTCATCCGTTTCCATCGCAGTCACGAACAATTAACACGATCTCACAATAATGAAGCAAGTAAATATAAATTCATGTCATTTCTGCAGAATCGTGCACATAAATGTACTTTGAAGTCATTTATGTTGTGCTTCTGTGATTGTGTACGTAGTGTATGCTTTCTCGACGAAAATCTCGCTCAAATTAAATTGTCAAAACGATTGTGTTTTTTGAATGATTACTTACTCGCCTGTTCGAGCAGAATGCATCAAAGCAAAGATTCTTCAGTTTTCATCGCAGTTTCCAACAGTAAATACGATATCATCAGAATGAAGCAAGTAAATATACATTCATGTCATTTCTGCAGAATCATGCACATAAATCTACATTGAAGTCACTTATGTTGTGCTTCTGTGCTTTTGTACGTAGTGTATTCTTTCTCGACGACAATCTCGCTCAAAGTATATTTTCACCCACCTTGTATGTTTGTTCACTCGCCTGTTGGAGCAGAATGCAGCAAAGCAATGATTCTTCCGTTTCTACCGCAGTTTCCAACAATTAACACGATCTCAGAAGAATGAACCAAGTAAATATACATTCATGTCATGTCTGCAGAATCATGCACATAAATGTACTTTGAAGTCATTTATGTTGTGCTTCTGTGATTGTGTACGTTAGTGTATGCTTTCTCGACGAAAATCTCGCTCAAAGTAAAATTTCACCCACATTGTATGTTTGCTCACTCGCCTGTTGGAGCAGAATGCAGCAAAGCAATGATTCTTCCGTTTCTACCGCAGTTTCCAACAATTAACACGATCTCACAATAATGAAGCAAGTAAATATAAATTCATGTCATTTCTGCAGAATCATGCACATAAATGTACTTTGAAGTCATTTATGTTGTGCTTCTGTGATTGTGTACGTAGTGTATGCTTTCTCGACGAAAATCTCGCTCAAAGTAAATTTTCAAAACGATTGCGGTTTTTGCATGATTCCTTAGTCGTCTGATATAGCAGAATGAAGCAAAGCAAAGATTCTTTCGTTTTCATCGCAGTTTCCAACAATTAACACGATCTCAGAAGAACGAAGCAAGTAAATATACATTCATGTCATTTCTGCATAATCATGCACTTAATTCTACATTGAAGTCATTTATGTTGTGCTTCTGTGATTGTGTACGTAGTGTATGCTTTCTCGACGAAAATCTCGCTTAAATTAAATTGTCAAAACGATTGTGTTTTTTGAATGATTACTTACTCGCCTGTTCCAGCAGAATGCATCAAAGCAAAGATTCTTCAGTTTTCATCGCAGTTTCCAACAGTAAATACGATATCATCAGAATGAAGCAAGTAAATATACATTTATGTCATTTCTGCAGAATCATGCACATAAATGTACTTTGAAGTCATTTATGTTGTGCTTCTGTGATTGTGTACGTAGTGTATGCTTTCTCGACGAAAATCTCGCTCAAAGTAAATTTTCACACACATTGTATGTTTGCTCACTCGCATGTTGGAGCAGAATGCAGCAAAGCAATGATTCTTCCGTTTCTACCGCAGTTTCCAACAATTAACACGATCTCAGAAGAATGAAGCAAGTAAATATACATTCATGTCATTTCTGCAGAATCATGCATATAAATGTACTTTGAAGTCATTTATGTTGTGCTTCTGTGCTTTTGTACGTGGTGTATGCTTTCTCGCCGAAAATCTCGCTCAAAGTAAATTTTCAAAACGATTGTGTTTTTTGCATGATTCCTTACTCGTCTGATATAGCAGAATGCAGCAAAGCAAAGTTTCTTTCGTTCCCATCGCAGTTTCCAACAATTAACACGATTTCAGAAAAACGAAGCAAGTAAATATACATTCATGTCATTTTTGCAGAATCAATCACCAAAACGTACATTGAAGTCATTTATGTTGTGCTTCTGTTATTTTGTGGGTAGTGTATGCTTTCTCGACGAAAATCTCGCTCAAAGTAAATTTGCACCGACATTGTAGGTTTGCTTATTCGCCTGTTGGAGCAGAATGGAGCAAAGCAATAATTCTTCCGTTTTCATCGCAGTTTCCAACAGTAAATACGATCTCATCAGAATGAAGCAAGTAAATATACATTCATGTCATTTCTACAGAATAATGCACTTAAATGTACTTTGCATTCATTTATGTCATGCTTCTTTGATTGTGTAGGTAGTGTATGCTTTCTCGACGAAAATCTCGCTCAAAGTAAATTTTCAAAAGGATTGTGTTTTTTGTATGATTACTTACTCGTCTGATATAGCAGAATGAAGCAGAGCAAAGATTCTTCCGTTTCCATCGCAGTCACGAACAATTAACACGATCTCACAATAATGAAGCAAGTAAATATAAATTCATGTCATTTCTGCAGAATCATGCACATAAATGTACTTTGAAGTCATTTATGTTGTGCTTCTGTGATTGTGTACGTAGTGTATGCTTTCTCGACGAAAATCTCGCTCAAAGTAAATTTTCAAAACGATTGCGTTGTTTGCATGATTCCTTTGTCGTCTGATATAGCAGAATGAAGCAAAGCAAAGATTCTTTCGTTTTCATCGCAGTTTCCAACAATTAACACGATCTCAGAAGAACGAAGCAAGTAAATATACATTCATGTCATTTCTGCAGAATCATGCATATAAATGTACTTTGAAGTCATTTATGTTGTGCTTCTGTGCTTTTGTACGTGGTGTATGCTTTCTCGCCGAAAATCTCGCTCAAAGTAAATTTTCAAAACGATTGTGTTTTTTGCATGATTCCTTACTCGTCTGATATAGCAGAATGCAGCAAAGCAAAGTTTCTTTCGTTCCCATCGCAGTTTCCAACAATTAACACGATCTCAGAAGAACGAAGCAAGTAAATATACATTCATGTCATTTTTGCAGAATCAATCACCAAAACGTACATTGAAGTCATTTATGTTGTGCTTCTGTTATTTTGTGGGTAGTGTATGCTTTCTCGACGAAAATCTCGCTCAAAGTAAATTTGCACCGACATTGTAGGTTTGCTTATTCGCCTGTTGGAGCAGAATGGAGCAAAGCAATAATTCTTCCGTTTTCATCGCAGTTTCCAACAGTAAATACGATCTCATCAGAATGAAGCAAGTAAATATACATTCATGTCATTTCTACAGAATAATGCACTTAAATGTACTTTGCATTCATTTATGTCATGCTTCTTTGATTGTGTAGGTAGTGTATGCTTTCTCGACGAAAATCTCGCTCAAAGTAAATTTTCAAAAGGATTGTGTTTTTTGTATGATTACTTACTCGTCTGATATAGCAGAATGAAGCAGAGCAAAGATTCTTCCGTTTCCATCGCAGTCACGAACAATTAACACGATCTCACAATAATGAAGCAACTAAATATAAATTCATGTCATTTCTGCAGAATCATGCACATAAATGTACTTTGAAGTCATTTATGTTGTGCTTCTGTGATTGTGTACGTAGTGTATGCTTTCTCGACGAAAATCTCGCTCAAAGTAAATTTTCAAAACGATTGCGTTGTTTGCATGATTCCTTTGTCGTCTGATATAGCAGAATGAAGCAAAGCAAAGATTCTTTCGTTTTCATCGCAGTTTCCAACAATTAACACGATCTCAGAAGAACGAAGCAAGTAAATATACATTCATGTCATTTCTGCAGAATCATGCATATAAATGTACTTTGAAGTCATTTATGTTGTGCTTCTGTGCTTTTGTACGTGGTGTATGCTTTCTCGCCGAAAATCTCGCTCAAAGTAAATTTTCAAAACGATTGTGTTTTTTGCATGATTCCTTACTCGTCTGATATAGCAGAATGCAGCAAAGCAAAGTTTCTTTCGTTCCCATCGCAGTTTCCAACAATTAACACGATCTCAGAAGAACGAAGCAAGTAAATATACATTCATGTCATTTTTGCAGAATCAATCACCAAAACGTACATTGAAGTCATTTATGTTGTGCTTCTGTTATTTTGTGGGTAGTGTATGCTTTCTCGACGAAAATCTCGCTCAAAGTAAATTTGCACCGACATTGTAGGTTTGCTTATTCGCCTGTTGGAGCAGAATGGAGCAAAGCAATAATTCTTCCGTTTTCATCGCAGTTTCCAACAGTAAATACGATCTCATCAGAATGAAGCAAGTAAATATACATTCATGTCATTTCTACAGAATAATAATAATAATGAAGCAGAGCAAAGATTCGTCCGTTTCCATCGCAGTCACGAACACGATCTCACAATAATGAAGCAAGTAAATATAATTTCATGTCATTTCTGCAGAATCATGCACATAAATGTACTTTGAAGTCATTTATGTTGTGCCTCTGTGCTTCTGTACGTGGTGTATGCTTTCTCGCGGAAAATCTCGCTCAAAGTAAATTTTCAACACGATTGTGTTTTTTGCATGATTTCTTACTCGTCTGATATAGCAGAATGCAGCAAAGCAAAGATTCTTTGGTTCCCATCGCAGTTTCCAACAATTAACTCGATCTCAGAAGAACGAAGCAAGTAAATATACATTCATGTCATTTCTGCAGAATTATGCACCTAAATGTACTTTGAAGTCATTTATGTTGTTCTTCTGTTGTTTTGTGGGTAGTGTATGCTTTCTCGACGAAAATCTCGCTCAAATTAAATTTGCACCCACATTGTAGGTTTGCTTATTCGCCTGTTGGAGCAGAATGGAGCAAAGCAATGATTCTTCCGTTTTCATCGCAGTTAAAAACAGTAAATACGATCTCATCAGAATGAAGCAAGTAAATATACATTCATGTCATTTCTGCAGAATAATGCACTTAAATGTACTTTGCATTCATTTATGTCATGCTTCTTTGATTGTGTAGGTAGTGTATGCTTTCTCGACGAAAATCTCGCTCAAAGTAAATTTTCAAAAGGATTGTGTTTTTTGTATGATTACTTACTCGTCTGATATAGCAGAATGAAGCAGAGCAAAGATTCTTCCGTTTCCATCGCAGTCACGAACAATTAACACGATCTCACAATAATGAAGCAAGTAAATATAAATTCATGTCATTTCTGCAGAATCGTGCACATAAATGTACTTTGAAGTCATTTATGTTGTGCTTCTGTGATTGTGTACGTAGTGTATGCTTTCTCGACGAAAATCTCGCTCAAATTAAATTGTCAAAACGATTGTGTTTTTTGAATGATTACTTACTCGCCTGTTCGAGCAGAATGCATCAAAGCAAAGATTCTTCAGTTTTCATCGCAGTTTCCAACAGTAAATACGATATCATCAGAATGAAGCAAGTAAATATACATTCATGTCATTTCTGCAGAATCATGCACATAAATCTACATTGAAGTCACTTATGTTGTGCTTCTGTGCTTTTGTACGTAGTGTATTCTTTCTCGACGACAATCTCGCTCAAAGTATATTTTCACCCACCTTGTATGTTTGTTCACTCGCCTGTTGGAGCAGAATGCAGCAAAGCAATGATTCTTCCGTTTCTACCGCAGTTTCCAACAATTAACACGATCTCAGAAGAATGAACCAAGTAAATATACATTCATGTCATGTCTGCAGAATCATGCACATAAATGTACTTTGAAGTCATTTATGTTGTGCTTCTGTGATTGTGTACGTAGTGTATGCTTTCTCGACGAAAATCTCGCTCAAAGTAAAATTTCACCCACATTGTATGTTTGCTCACTCGCCTGTTGGAGCAGAATGCAGCAAAGCAATGATTCTTCCGTTTCTACCGCAATTTCCAACAACTAACACGATCTCAGAAGAATGAAGCAAGTAAATATACATTCATGTCATTTCTGCAGAATCATGCACATAAATGTACTTTGAAGTCATTTATGTTGTGCTTCTGTGCTTTTGTACGTGGTGTATGCTTTCTCGCGGAAAATATCGCTCAAAGTAAATTTTCAAAACGATTGTGTTTTTTGCATGATTTCTTACTCATCTGATATAGTAGAATGCAGCAAAGCAAAGATTCTTTCGTTCCCATCGCAGTTTCCAACAATTAACTCGATCTCAGAAGAACGAAGCAAGTAAATATACATTCATGTCATTTCTGCAGAATTATGCACCTAAATGTACTTTGAAGTCATTTATGTTGTGCTTCTGTGATTGTGTACGTAGTGTATGCTTTCTCGACGAAAATCTCGCTCAAATTAAATTGTCAAAACGATTGTGTTTTTTGAATGATTACTTTCTCGCCTGTTCGAGCAGAATGCATCAAAGCAAAGATTCTTCAGTTTTCATCGCAGTTTCCAACAGTAAATACGATATCATCAGAATGAAGCAAGTAAATATACATTCATGTCATTTCTGCAGAATCATGCACATAAATCTACATTGAAGTCACTTATGTTGTGCTTCTGTGCTTTTGTACGTAGTGTATTCTTTCTCGACGACAATCTCGCTCAAAGTATATTTTCACCCACCTTGCATGTTTGTTCACTCGCCTGTTGGAGCAGAATGCAGCAAAGCAATGATTCTTCCGTTTCTACCGCAGTTTCCAACAATTAACACGATCTCAGAAGAATGAACCAAGTAAATATACATTCATGTCATGTCTGCAGAATGATGCACATAAATGTACTTTGAAGTCATTTATGTTGTGCTTCTCTGCTTTTCTACGTGGTGTATGCTTTCTCGCGGAAAATATCGCTCAAAGTAAATTTTCAAAACGATTGTGTTTTTTGCATGATTTCTTACTCATCTGATATAGCAGAATGCAGCAAAGCAAAGATTCTTTCGTTCCCATCGCAGTTTCCAACAATTAACTCGATCTCAGAAGAACGAAGCAAGTAAATATACATTCATGTCATTTCTGCAGAATTATGCACCTAAATGTACTTTGAAGTCATTTATGTTGTTCTTCTGTTATTTTGTGGGTAGTGTATGCTTTCTCGACGAAAATCTCGCTCAAATTAAATTTGCACCCACATTGTAGGTTTGCTTATTCGCCTGTTGGAGCAGAATGGAGCAAAGCAATGATTCTTCCGTTTTCATCGCAGTTAAAAACAGTAAATACGATCTCATCAGAATGAAGCAAGTAAATATACATTCATGTCATTTCTACAGAATAATGCACTTAAATGTACTTTGCATTCATTTATGTCACGCTTCTTTGATTGTGTAGGTAGTGTATGCTTTCTCGACGAAAATCTCGCTCAAAGTAAATTTTCAAAAGGATTGTGTTTTTTGTATGATTACTTACTCGTCTGAAATAGCAGAATGAAGCAGAGCAAAGATTCTTCCGTTTCCATCGCAGTCACGAACAATTAACACGATCTCACAATAATGAAGCAAGTAAATATAAATTCATGTCATTTCTGCAGAATCGTGCACATAAATGTACTTTGAAGTCATTTATGTTGTGCTTCTGTGATTGTGTACGTAGTGTATGCTTTCTCGACGAAAATCTCGCTCAAATTAAATTGTCAAAACGATTGTGTTTTTTGAATGATTACTTTCTCGCCTGTTCGAGCAGAATGCATCAAAGCAAAGATTCTTCAGTTTTCATCGCAGTTTCCAACAGTAAATACGATATCATCAGAATGAAGCAAGTAAATATACATTCATGTCATTTCTGCAGAATCATGCACATAAATCTACATTGAAGTCACTTATGTTGTGCTTCTGTGCTTTTGTACGTAGTGTATTCTTTCTCGACGACAATCTCGCTCAAAGTAAATTTTCACCCACCTTGTATGTTTGTTCACTCGCCTGTTGGAGCAGAATGCAGCAAAGCAATGATTCTTCCGTTTCTACCGCAGTTTCCAACAATTAACACGATCTCAGAAGAATGAACCAAGTAAATATACATTCATGTCATGTCTGCAGAATCATGCACATAAATGTACTTTGAAGTCATTTATGTTGTGCTTCTCTGCTTTTCTACGTGGTGTATGCTTTCTCGCCGAAAATCTCGCTCAAAGTAAATTTTCAAAACGATTGTGTTTTTTGCATGATTCCTTACTCGTCTGATATAGCACAATGCAGCAAAGCAAAGATTCTTTCGTTCCTATCGCAGTTTCCAACAATTAACACGATCTCAGAAGAACGAAGCAAGTAAATACACATTCAAGTCATTTCTGCAGAATCATGCACATAAATGTACTTTGAAGTCATTTATGTTGTGCTTCTGTGATTGTGTACGTAGTGTATGCTTTCTCGACGAAAATCTCGCTCAAAGGAAAATTTCACCCACATTGTATGTTTGCTCACTCGCCTGTTGGAGTAGAATGCAGCAAAGCAATGATTCTTCCGTTTCTACCGCAGTTTCCAACAACTAACACGATCTCAGAAGAATGAAGCAAGTAAATATACATTCATGTCATTTCTGCAGAATCATGCACATAAATGTACTTTGAAGTCATTTATGTTGTGCTTCTGTGCTTTTGTACGTGGTGTATGCTTTCTCGCGGAAAATATCGCTCAAAGTAAATTTTCAAAACGATTGTGTTTTTTGCATGATTTCTTACTCGTCTGATATAGCAGAATGCAGCAAAGCAAAGATTCTTTCGTTCCCATCGCAGTTTCCAACAATTAACTCGATCTCAGAAGAACGAAGCAAGTAAATATACATTCATGTCATTTCTGCAGAATTATGCACCTAAATGTACTTTGAAGTCATTTATGTTGTTCTTCTGTTATTTTGTGGGTAGTGTATGCTTTCTCGACGAAAATCTCGCTCAAATTAAATTTGCACCCACATTGTAGGTTTGCTTATTCGCCTGTTGGAGCAGAATGGAGCAAAGCAATGATTCTTCCGTTTTCATCGCAGTTAAAAACAGTAAATACGATCTCATCAGAATGAAGCATGTAAATATACATTCATGTCATTTCTACAGAATAATGCACTTAAATGTACTTTGCATTCATTTATGTCATGCTTCTTTGATTGTGTACGTAGTGTATGCTTTCTCGACGAAAATCTCGCTTAAAGTAAATTTTCAAAAGGATTGTGTTTTTTGTATGATTACTTACTCGTCTGATATAGCAGAATGAAGCAGAGCAAAGATTCATCCGTTTCCATCGCAGTCACGAACAATTAACACGATCTCACAATAATGAAGCAAGTAAATATAAATTCATGTCATTTCTGCAGAATCGTGCACATAAATGTACTTTGAAGTCATTTATGTTGTGCTTCTGTGATTGTGTACGTAGTGTATGCTTTCTCGACGAAAATCTCGCTCAAATTAAATTGTCAAAACGATTGTGTTTTTTGAATGATTACTTACTCGCCTGTTCGAGCAGAATGCATCAAAGCAAAGATTCTTCAGTTTTCATCGCAGTTTCCAACAGTAAATACGATATCATCAGAATGAAGCAAGTAAATATACATTCATGTCATTTCTGCAGAATCATGCACATAAATCTACATTGAAGTCACTTATGTTGTGCTTCTGTGCTTTTGTACGTAGTGTATTCTTTCTCGACGACAATCTCGCTCAAAGTATATTTTCACCCACCTTGTATGTTTGTTCACTCGCCTGTTGGAGCAGAATGCAGCAAAGCAATGATTCTTCCGTTTGTACCGCAGTTTCCAACAATTAACACGATCTCAGAAGAATGAAGCAAGTAAATATACATTCATGTCATGTCTGCAGAATCATGCACATAAATGTACTTTGAAGTCATTTATGTTGTGCTTCTGTGATTGTGTACGTAGTGTATGCTTTCTCGACGAAAATCTCGCTCAAAGTAAAATTTCACCCACATTGTATGTTTGCTCACTCGCCTGTTGGAGCAGAATGCAGCAAAGCAATGATTCTTCCGTTTCTACCGCAGTTTCCAACAACTAACACGATCTCAGAAGAATGAACCAAGTAAATATACATTCATGTCATGTCTGTAGAATCATTCACATAAATGTACTTTGAAGTCATTTATGTTGTGCTTCTGTGATTGTGTACGTAGTGTATGCTTTCTCGACGAAAATCTCGCTCAAAGTAAAATTTCACCCACATTGTATGTTTGCTCACTCGCCTGTTGGAGCAGAATGCAGCAAAGCAATGATTCTTCCGTTTCTACCGCAGTTTCCAACAACTAACACGATCTCAGAAGAATGAAGCAAGTAAATATACATTCATGTCATTTCTGCAGAATCATGCACATAAATGTACTTTGAAGTCATTTATGTTGTGCTTCTGTGCTTTTGTACGTGGTGTATGCTTTCTCGCGGAAAATATCGCTCAAAGTAAATTTTCAAAACGATTGTGTTTTTTGCATGATTTCTTACTCATCTGATATAGCAGAATGCAGCAAAGCAAAGATTCTTTCGTTCCCATCGCAGTTTCCAACAATTAACTCGATCTCAGAAGAACGAAGCAAGTAAATATACATTCATGTCATTTCTGCAGAATTATGCACCTAAATGTACTTTGAAGTCATTTATGTTGTGCTTCTGTGATTGTGTACGTAGTGTATGCTTTCTCGACGAAAATCTCGCTCAAAGTAAAATTTCACCCACATTGTATGTTTGCTCACTCGCCTGTTGGAGCAGAATGCAGCAAAGCAATGATTCTTCCGTTTCTACCGCAGTTTCCAACAACTAACACGATCTCAGAAGAATGAAGCAAGTAAATATACATTCATGTCATTTCTGCAGAATCATGCACATAAATGTACTTTGAAGTCATTTATGTTGTGCTTCTGTGCTTTTGTACGTGGTGTATGCTTTCTCGCGGAAAATATCGCTCAAAGTAAATTTTCAAAACGATTGTGTTTTTTGCATGATTTCTTACTCATCTGATATAGCAGAATGCAGCAAAGCAAAGATTCTTTCGTTCCCATCGCAGTTTCCAACAATTAACTCGATCTCAGAAGAACGAAGCAAGTAAATATACATTCATGTCATTTCTGCAGAATTATGCACCTAAATGTACTTTGAAGTCATTTATGTTGTTCTTCTGTTATTTTGTGGGTAGTGTATGCTTTCTCGACGAAAATCTCGCTCAAATTAAATTTGCACCCACATTGTAGGTTTGCTTATTAGCCTGTTGGAGCAGAATGGAGCAAAGCAATGATTCTTCCGTTTTCATCGCAGTTAAAAACAGTAAATACGATCTCATCAGAATGAAGCAAGTAAATATACATTCATGTCATTTCTACAGAATAATGCACTTAAATGTACTTTGCATTCATTTATGTCATGCTTCTTTGATTGTGTAGGTAGTGTATGCTTTCTCGACGAAAATCTCGCTCAAAGTAAATTTTCAAAAGGATTGTGTTTTTTGTATGATTACTTACTCGTCTGATATAGCAGAATGAAGCAGAGCAAAGATTCTTCCGTTTCCATCGCAGTCACGAACAATTAACACGATCTCACAATAATGAAGCAAGTAAATATATATTCATGTCATTTCTGCAGAATCATGCACATAAATGTACTTTGAAGTCATTTATGTTGTGCTTCTGTGATTGTGTACGTAGTGTATGCTTTCTCGACGAAAATCTCGCTCAAATTAAATTGTCAAAACGATTGTGTTTTTTGAATGATTACTTTCTCGCCTGTTCGAGCAGAATGCATCAAAGCAAAGATTCTTCAGTTTTCATCGCAGTTTCCAACAGTAAATACGATATCATCAGAATGAAGCAAGTAAATATACATTCATGTCATTTCTGCAGAATCATGCACATAAATCTACATTGAAGTCACTTATGTTGTGCTTCTGTGCTTTTGTACGTAGTGTATTCTTTCTCGACGACAATCTCGCTCAAAGTAAATTTTCACCCACCTTGTATGTTTGTTCACTCGCCTGTTGGAGCAGAATGCAGCAAAGCAATGATTCTTCCGTTTCTACCGCAGTTTCCAACAATTAACACGATCTCAGAAGAATGAACCAAGTAAATATACATTCATGTCATGTCTGCAGAATCATGCACATAAATGTACTTTGAAGTCATTTATGTTGTGCTTCTCTGCTTTTCTACGTGGTGTATGCTTTCTCGCCGAAAATCTCGCTCAAAGTAAATTTTCAAAACGATTGTGTTTTTTGCATGATTCCTTACTCGTCTGATATAGCACAATGCAGCAAAGCAAAGATTCTTTCGTTCCTATCGCAGTTTCCAACAATTAACACGATCTCAGAAGAACGAAGCAAGTAAATACACATTCAAGTCATTTCTGCAGAATCATGCACATAAATGTACTTTGAAGTCATTTATGTTGTGCTTCTGTGATTGTGTACGTAGTGTATGCTTTCTCGACGAACATCTCGCTCAAAGTAAAATTTCACCCACATTGTATGTTTGCTCACTCGCCTGTTGGAGCAGAATGCAGCAAACCAATGATTCTTCCGTTCCCATCGCAGTTTCCAACAATTAACTCGATCTCAGAAGAACGAAGCAAGTAAATATACATTCATGTCATTTCTGCAGAATTATGCACCTAAATGTACTTTGAAGTCATTTATGTTGTTCTTCTGTTATTTTGTGGGTAGTGTATGCTTTCTCGACGAAAATCTCGCTCAAATTAAATTTGCACCCACATTGTAGGTTTGCTTATTCGCCTGTTGGAGCAGAATGGAGCAAAGCAATGATTCTTCCGTTTTCATCGCAGTTAAAAACAGTAAATACGATCTCATCAGAATGAAGCAAGTAAATATACATTCATGTCATTTCTACAGAATAATGCACTTAAATGTACTTTGCATTCATTTATGTCATGCTTCTTTGATTGTGTACGTAGTGTATGCTTTCTCGACGAAAATCTCGCTCAAAGTAAATTTTCAAAAGGATTGTGTTTTTTGTATGATTACTTACTCGTCTGATATAGCAGAATGAAGCAGAGCAAAGATTCATCCGTTTCCATCGCAGTCACGAACAATTAACACGATCTCACAATAATGAAGCAAGTAAATATAAATTCATGTCATTTCTGCAGAATCGTGCACATAAATGTACTTTGAAGTCATTTATGTTGTGCTTCTGTGATTGTGTACGTAGTGTATGCTTTCTCGACGAAAATCTCGCTCAAATTAAATTGTCAAAACGATTGTGTTTTTTGAATGATTACTTACTCGCCTGTTCGAGCAGAATGCATCAAAGCAAAGATTCTTCAGTTTTCATCGCAGTTTCCAACAGTAAATACGATATCATCAGAATGAAGCAAGTAAATATACATTCATGTCATTTCTGCAGAATCATGCACATAAATCTACATTGAAGTCACTTATGTTGTGCTTCTGTGCTTTTGTACGTAGTGTATTCTTTCTCGACGACAATCTCGCTCAAAGTATATTTTCACCCACCTTGTATGTTTGTTCACTCGCCTGTTGGAGCAGAATGCAGCAAAGCAATGATTCTTCCGTTTCTACCGCAGTTTCCAACAATTAACACGATCTCAGAAGAATGAAGCAAGTAAATATACATTCATGTCATTTCTCCAGAATCATGAATATAAATGTACTTTGAAGTCATTTATGTTGTGCTTCTGTGATTGTGTACGTAGTGTATGCTTTCTCGACGAAAATCTCGCTCAAAGTAAAATTTCACCCACATTGTATGTTTGCTCACTCGCCTGTTGGAGCAGAATGCAGCAAAGCAATGATTCTTCCGTTTCTACCGCAGTTTCCAACAACTAACACGATCTCAGAAGAATGAAGCAAGTAAATATACATTCATGTCATTTCTGCAGAATCATGCACATAAATGTACTTTGAAGTCATTTATGTTGTGCTTCTGTGCTTTTGTACGTGGTGTATGCTTTCTCGCGGAAAATATCGCTCAAAGTAAATTTTCAAAACGATTGTGTTTTTTGCATGATTTCTTACTCATCTGATATAGCAGAATGCAGCAAAGCAAAGATTCTTTCGTTCCCATCGCAGTTTCCAACAATTAACTCGATCTCAGAAGAATGAAGCAAGTAAATATACATTCATGTCATTTCTGCAGAATCATGCACATAAATGTACTTTGAAGTCATTTATGTTGTGCTTCTGTGCTTTTGTACGTGGTGTATGCTTTCTCGCGGAAAATATCGCTCAAAGTAAATTTTCAAAACGATTGTGTTTTTTGCATGATTTCTTACTCGTCTGATATAGCAGAATGCAGCAAAGCAAAGATTCTTTCGTTCCCATCGCAGTTTCCAACAATTAACTCGATCTCAGAAGAACGAAGCAAGTAAATATACATTCATGTCATTTCTGCAGAATTATGCACCTAAATGTACTTTGAAGTCATTTATGTTGTTCTTCTGTTATTTTGTGGGTAGTGTATGCTTTCTCGACGAAAATCTCGCTCAAATTAAATTTGCACCCACATTGTAGGTTTGCTTATTCGCCTGTTGGAGCAGAATGGAGCAAAGCAATGATTCTTCCGTTTTCATCGCAGTTAAAAACAGTAAATACGATCTCATCAGAATGAAGCAAGTAAATATACATTCATGTCATTTCTACAGAATAATGCACTTAAATGTACTTTGCATTCATTTATGTCATGCTTCTTTGATTGTGTACGTAGTGTATGCTTTCTCGACGAAAATCTCGCTCAAAGTAAATTTTCAAAAGGATTGTGTTTTTTGTATGATTACTTACTCGTCTGATATAGCAGAATGAAGCAGAGCAAAGATTCATCCGTTTCCATCGCAGTCACGAACAATTAACACGATCTCACAATAATGAAGCAAGTAAATATAAATTCATGTCATTTCTGCAGAATCGTGCACATAAATGTACTTTGAAGTCATTTATGTTGTGCTTCTGTGATTGTGTACGTAGTGTATGCTTTCTCGACGAAAATCTCGCTCAAATTAAATTGTCAAAACGATTGTGTTTTTTGAATGATTACTTACTCGCCTGTTCGAGCAGAATGCATCAAAGCAAAGATTCTTCAGTTTTCATCGCAGTTTCCAACAGTAAATACGATATCATCAGAATGAAGCAAGTAAATATACATTCATGTCATTTTTGCAGAATCATGCACATAAATCTACATTGAAGTCACTTATGTTGTGCTTCTGTGCTTTTGTACGTAGTGTATTCTTTCTCGACGACAATCTCGCTCAAAGTATATTTTCACCCACCTTGTATGTTTGTTCACTCGCCTGTTGGAGCAGAATGCAGCAAAGCAATGATTCTTCCGTTTCTACCGCAGTTTCCAACAATTAACACGATCTCAGAAGAATGAAGCAAGTAAATATACATTCATGTCATTTCTGCAGAATCATGAATATAAATGTACTTTGAAGTCATTTATGTTGTGCTTCTGTGATTGTGTACGTAGTGTATGCTTTCTCGACGAAAATCTCGCTCAAAGTAAAATTTCACCCACATTGTATGTTTGCTCACTCGCCTGTTGGAGCAGAATGCAGCAAAGCAATGATTCTTCCGTTTCTACCGCAGTTTCCAACAACTAACACGATCTCAGAAGAATGAAGCAAGTAAATATACATTCATGTCATTTCTGCAGAATCATGCACATAAATGTACTTTGAAGTCATTTATGTTGTGCTTCTGTGCTTTTGTACGTGGTGTATGCTTTCTCGCGGAAAATATCGCTCAAAGTAAATTTTCAAAACGATTGTGTTTTTTGCATGATTTCTTACTCATCTGATATAGCAGAATGCAGCAAAGCAAAGATTCTTTCGTTCCCATCGCAGTTTCCAACAATTAACTCGATCTCAGAAGAATGAAGCAAGTAAATATACATTCATGTCATTTCTGCAGAATCATGCACATAAATGTACTTTGAAGTCATTTATGTTGTTCTTCTGTTATTTTGTGGGTAGTGTATGCTTTCTCGACGAAAATCTCGCTCAAATTAAATTTGCACCCACATTGTAGGTTTGCTTATTCGCCTGTTGGAGCAGAATGGAGCAAAGCAATGATTCTTCCGTTTTCATCGCAGTTAAAAACAGTAAATACGATCTCATCAGAATGAAGCAAGTAAATATACATTCATGTCATTTCTACAGAATAATGCACTTAAATGTACTTTGCATTCATTTATGTCATGCTTCTTTGATTGTGTACGTAGTGTATGCTTTCTCGACGAAAATCTCGCTCAAAGTAAATTTTCAAAAGGATTGTGTTTTTTGTATGATTACTTACTCGTCTGATATAGCAGAATGAAGCAGAGCAAAGATTCATCCGTTTCCATCGCAGTCACGAACAATTAACACGATCTCACAATAATGAAGCAAGTAAATATAAATTCATGTCATTTCTGCAGAATCGTGCACATAAATGTACTTTGAAGTCATTTATGTTGTGCTTCTGTGATTGTGTACGTAGTGTATGCTTTCTCGACGAAAATCTCGCTCAAATTAAATTGTCAAAACGATTGTGTTTTTTGAATGATTACTTTCTCGCCTGTTCGAGCAGAATGCACCAAAGCAAAGATTCTTCAGTTTTCATCGCAGTTTCCAACAGTAAATACGATATCATCAGAATGAAGCAAGTAAATATACATTCATGTCATTTCTGCAGAATCATGCACATAAATCTACATTGAAGTCACTTATGTTGTGCTTCTGTGCTTTTGTACGTAGTGTATTCTTTCTCGACGACAATCTCGCTCAAAGTATATTTTCACCCACCTTGTATGTTTGTTCACTCGCCTGTTGGAGCAGAATGCAGCAAAGCAATGATTCTTCCGTTTGTACCGCAGTTTCCAACAATTAACACGATCTCAGAAGAATGAAGCAAGTAAATATACATTCATGTCATGTCTGCAGAATCATGCACATAAATGTACTTTGAAGTCATTTATGTTGTGCTTCTGTGATTGTGTACGTAGTGTATGCTTTCTCGACGAAAATCTCGCTCAAAGTAAAATTTCACCCACATTGTATGTTTGCTCACTCGCCTGTTGGAGCAGAATGCAGCAAAGCAATGATTCTTCCGTTTCTACCGCAGTTTCCAACAACTAACACGATCTCAGAAGAATGAAGCAAGTAAATATACATTCATGTCATTTCTGCAGAATCATGCACATAAATGTACTTTGAAGTCATTTATGTTGTGCTTCTGTGCTTTTGTATGTGGTGTATGCTTTCTCGCGGAAAATATCGCTCAAAGTAAGTTTTCAAACAGATTGTGTTTTTTGCATGATTTCTTACTCGTCTGATATAGCAGAATGCAGCAAAGCAAAGATTCTTTCGTTCCCATCGCAGTTTCCAATAATTAACTCGATCTCAGAAGAACGAAGCAAGTAAATATACATTCATGTCATTTCTGCAGAATTATGCACCTAAATGTACTTTGAAGTCATTTATGTTGTTCTTCTGTTATTTTGTGGGTAGTGTATGCTTTCTCGACGAAAATCTCGCTCAAATTAAATTGTCAAAACGATTGTGTTTTTTGAATGATTACTTACTCGCCTGTTCGAGCAGAATGCATCAAAGCAAAGATTCTTCAGTTTTCATCGCAGTTTCCAACAGTAAATACGATATCATCAGAATGAAGCAAGTAAATATACATTCATGTCATTTCTGCAGAATCATGCACATAAATCTACATTGAAGTCACTAATGTTGTGCTTCTGTGCGTTTGTACGTAGTGTATTCTTTCTCGACGACAATCTCGCTCAAAGTATATTTTCACCCACCTTGTATGTTTGTTCACTCGCCTGTTGGAGCAGAATGCAGCAAAGCAATGATTCTTCCGTTTCTACCGCAGTTTCCAACAATTAACACGATCTCAGAAGAATGAACCAAGTAAATATACATTCATGTCATGTCTGCAGAATGATGCACATAAATGTACTTTGAAGTCATTTATGTTGTGCTTCTCTGCTTTTCTACGTGGTGTATGCTTTCTCGCGGAAAATATCGCTCAAAGTAAATTTTCAAAACGATTGTGTTTTTTGCATGATTT
Source organism: Hydrolagus colliei (assembly GCA_035084275.1). Taxonomy (NCBI): domain Eukaryota; kingdom Metazoa; phylum Chordata; class Chondrichthyes; order Chimaeriformes; family Chimaeridae; genus Hydrolagus; species Hydrolagus colliei. The sequence goes on from CM068755.1 coordinate 32,242, forward strand.
CGTACTCATCTGATATAGCAAAGCAAAGATTCTTTCGTTCCCATCGCAGTTTCCAACAATTAACTCGATCTCAGAAGAACGAAGCAAGTAAATATACATTCATGTCATTTCTGCAGAATTATGCACCTAAATGTACTTTGAAGTCATTTATGTTGTTCTTCTGTTATTTTGTGGGTAGTGTATGCTTTCTCGACGAAAATCTCGCTCAAATTAAATTTGCACCCACATTGTAGGTTTGCTTATTCGCCTGTTGGAGCAGAATGGAGCAAAGCAATGATTCTTCCGTTTTCATCGCAGTTAAAAACAGTAAATACGATCTCATCAGAATGAAGCAAGTAAATATACATTCATGTCATTTCTACAGAATAATGCACTTAAATGTACTTTGCATTCATTTATGTCATGCTTCTTTGATTGTGTAGGTAGTGTATGCTTTCTCGACGAAAATCTCGCTCAAAGTAAATTTTCAAAAGGATTGTGTTTTTTGTATGATTACTTACTCGTCTGATATAGCAGAATGAAGCAGAGCAAAGATTCTTCCGTTTCCATCGCAGTCACGAACAATTAACACGATCTCACAATAATGAAGCAAGTAAATATAAATTCATGTCATTTCTGCAGAATCGTGCACATAAATGTACTTTGAAGTCATTTATGTTGTGCTTATGTGATTGTGTACGTAGTGTATGCTTTCTCGACGAAAATCTCGCTCAAATTAAATTGTCAAAACGATTGTGTTTTTTGAATGATTACTTTCTCGCCTGTTCGAGCAGAATGCATCAAAGCAAAGATTCTTCAGTTTTCATCGCAGTTTCCAACAGTAAATACGATATCATCAGAATGAAGCAAGTAAATATACATTCATGTCATTTCTGCAGAATCATGCACATAAATCTACATTGAAGTCACTTATGTTGTGCTTCTGTGCTTTTGTACGTAGTGTATTCTTTCTCGACGACAATCTCGCTCAAAGTATATTTTCACCCACCTTGTATGTTTGTTCACTCGCCTGTTGGAGCAGAATGCAGCAAAGCAATGATTCTTCCGTTTGTACCGCAGTTTCCAACAATTAACACGATCTCAGAAGAATGAAGCAAGTAAATATACATTCATGTCATGTCTGCAGAATCATGCACATAAATGTACTTTGAAGTCATTTATGTTGTGCTTCTGTGATTGTGTACGTAGTGTATGCTTTCTCGACGAAAATCTCGCTCAAAGTAAAATTTCACCCACATTGTATGTTTGCTCACTCGCCTGTTGGAGCAGAATGCAGCAAAGCAATGATTCTTCCGTTTCTACCGCAGTTTCCAACAACTAACACGATCTCAGAAGAATGAAGCAAGTAAATATACATTCATGTCATTTCTGCAGAATCATGCACATAAATGTACTTTGAAGTCATTTATGTTGTGCTTCTGTGCTTTTGTACGTGGTGTATGCTTTCTCGCGGAAAATATCGCTCAAAGTAAGTTTTCAAACAGATTGTGTTTTTTGCATGATTTCTTACTCGTCTGATATAGCAGAATGCAGCAAAGCAAAGATTCTTTCGTTCCCATCGCAGTTTCCAATAATTAACTCGATCTCAGAAGAACGAAGCAAGTAAATATACATTCATGTCATTTCTGCAGAATTATGCACCTAAATGTACTTTGAAGTCATTTATGTTGTTCTTCTGTTATTTTGTGGGTAGTGTATGCTTTCTCGACGAAAATCTCGCTCAAATTAAATTTGCACCCACATTGTAGGTTTGCGTATTCGCCTGTTGGAGCAGAATGGAGCAAAGCAATGATTCTTCCGTTTTCATCGCAGTTAAAAACAGTAAATACGATCTCATCAGAATGAAGCAAGTAAATATACATTCATGTCATTTCTACAGAATAATGCACTTAAATGTACTTTGCATTCATTTATGTCATGCTTCTTTGATTGTGTAGGTAGTGTATGCTTTCTCGACGAAAATCTCGCTCAAAGTAAATTTTCAAAAGGATTGTGTTTTTTGTATGATTACTTACTCGTCTGATATAGCAGAATGAAGCAGAGCAAAGATTCTTCCGTTTCCATCGCAGTCACGAACAATTAACACGATCTCACAATAATGAAGCAAGTAAATATAAATTCATGTCATTTCTGCAGAATCATGCACATAAATGTACTTTGAAGTCATTTATGTTGTGCTTCTGTGATTGTGTACGTAGTGTATGCTTTCTCGACGAAAATCTCGCTCAAATTAAATTGTCAAAACGATTGTGTTTTTTGAATGATTACTTTCTCGCCTGTTCGAGCAGAATGCATCAAAGCAAAGATTCTTCAGTTTTCATCGCAGTTTCCAACAGTAAATATGATATCATCAGAATGAAGCAAGTAAATATACATTCATGTCATTTCTGCAGAATCATGCACATAAATCTACATTGAAGTCACTTATGTTGTGCTTCTGTGCTTTTGTACGTAGTGTATTCTTTCTCGACGACAATCTCGCTCAAAGTAAATTTTCACCCACCTTGTATGTTTGTTCACTCGCCTGTTGGAGCAGAATGCAGCAAAGCAATGATTCTTCCGTTTCTACCGCAGTTTCCAACAATTAACACGATCTCAGAAGAATGAACCAAGTAAATATACATTCATGTCATGTCTGCAGAATGATGCACATAAATGTACTTTGAAGTCATTTATGTTGTGCTTCTCTGCTTTTCTACGTGGTGTATGCTTTCTCGCGGAAAATATCGCTCAAAGTAAATTTTCAAAACGATTGTGTTTTTTGCATGATTTCGTACTCATCTGATATAGCAGAATGCAGCAAAGCAAAGATTCTTTCGTTCCCATCGCAGTTTCCAACAATTAACTCGATCTCAGAAGAACGAAGCAAGTAAATATACATTCATGTCATTTCTGCAGAATTATGCACCTAAATGTACTTTGAAGTCATTTATGTTGTTCTTCTGTTATTTTGTGGGTAGTGTATGCTTTCTCGACGAAAATCTCGCTCAAATTAAATTTGCACCCACATTGTAGGTTTGCTTATTCGCCTGTTGGAGCAGAATGGAGCAAAGCAATGATTCTTCCGTTTTCATCGCAGTTAAAAACAGTAAATACGATCTCATCAGAATGAAGCAAGTAAATATACATTCATGTCATTTCTACAGAATAATGCACTTAAATGTACTTTGCATTCATTTATGTCATGCTTCTTTGATTGTGTAGGTAGTGTATGCTTTCTCGACGAAAATCTCGCTCAAAGTAAATTTTCAAAAGGATTGTGTTTTTTGTATGATTACTTACTCGTCTGATATAGCAGAATGAAGCAGAGCAAAGATTCTTCCGTTTCCATCGCAGTCACGAACAATTAACACGATCTCACAATAATGAAGCAAGTAAATATAAATTCATGTCATTTCTGCAGAATCGTGCACATAAATGTACTTTGAAGTCATTTATGTTGTGCTTCTGTGATTGTGTACGTAGTGTATGCTTTCTCGACGAAAATCTCGCTCAAATTAAATTGTCAAAACGATAGTGTTTTTTGAATGATTACTTTCTCGCCTGTTCGAGCAGAATGCATCAAAGCAAAGATTCTTCAATTTTCATCGCAGTTTCCAACAGTAAATACGATATCATCAGAATGAAGCAAGTAAATATACATTCATGTCATTTCTGCAGAATCATGCACATAAATCTACATTGAAGTCACTTATGTTGTGCTTCTGTGCTTTTGTACGTAGTGTATTCTTTCTCGACGACAATCTCGCTCAAAGTATATTTTCACCCACCTTGTATGTTTGTTCACTCGCCTGTTGGAGCAGAATGCAGCAAAGCAATGATTCTTCCGTTTGTACCGCAGTTTCCAACAATTAACACGATCTCAGAAGAATGAAGCAAGTAAATATACATTCATGTCATGTCTGCAGAATCATGCACATAAATGTACTTTGAAGTCATTTATGTTGTGCTTCTGTGATTGTGTACGTAGTGTATGCTTTCTCGACGAAAATCTCGCTCAAAGTAAAATTTCACCCACATTGTATGTTTGCTCACTCGCCTGTTGGAGCAGAATGCAGCAAAGCAATGATTCTTCCGTTTCTACCGCAGTTTCCAACAACTAACACGATCTCAGAAGAATGAAGCAAGTAAATATACATTCATGTCATTTCTGCAGAATCATGCACATAAATGTACTTTGAAGTCATTTATGTTGTGCTTCTGTGCTTTTGTACGTGGTGTATGCTTTCTCGCGGAAAATATCGCTCAAAGTAAGTTTTCAAACAGATTGTGTTTTTTGCATGATTTCTTACTCGTCTGATATAGCAGAATGCAGCAAAGCAAAGATTCTTTCGTTCCCATCGCAGTTTCCAATAATTAACTCGATCTCAGAAGAACGAAGCAAGTAAATATACATTCATGTCATTTCTGCAGAATTATGCACCTAAATGTACTTTGAAGTCATTTATGTTGTTCTTCTGTTATTTTGTGGGTAGTGTATGCTTTCTCGACGAAAATCTCGCTCAAATTAAATTGTCAAAACGATTGTGTTTTTTGAATGATTACTTACTCGCCTGTTCGAGCAGAATGCATCAAAGCAAAGATTCTTCAGTTTTCATCGCAGTTTCCAACAGTAAATACGATATCATCAGAATGAAGCAAGTAAATATACATTCATGTCATTTCTGCAGAATCATGCACATAAATCTACATTGAAGTCACTAATGTTGTGCTTCTGTGCGTTTGTACGTAGTGTATTCTTTCTCGACGACAATCTCGCTCAAAGTATATTTTCACCCACCTTGTATGTTTGTTCACTCGCCTGTTGGAGCAGAATGCAGCAAAGCAATGATTCTTCCGTTTCTACCGCAGTTTCCAACAATTAACACGATCTCAGAAGAATGAACCAAGTAAATATACATTCATGTCATGTCTGCAGAATGATGCACATAAATGTACTTTGAAGTCATTTATGTTGTGCTTCTCTGCTTTTCTACGTGGTGTATGCTTTCTCGCGGAAAATATCGCTCAAAGTAAATTTTCAAAACGATTGTGTTTTTTGCATGATTTCGTACTCATCTGATATAGCAGAATGCAGCAAAGCAAAGATTCTTTCGTTCCCATCGCAGTTTCCAACAATTAACTCGATCTCAGAAGAACGAAGCAAGTAAATATACATTCATGTCATTTCTGCAGAATTATGCACCTAAATGTACTTTGAAGTCATTTATGTTGTTCTTCTGTTATTTTGTGGGTAGTGTATGCTTTCTCGACGAAAATCTCGCTCAAATTAAATTTGCACCCACATTGTAGGTTTGCTTATTCGCCTGTTGGAGCAGAATGGAGCAAAGCAATGATTCTTCCGTTTTCATCGCAGTTAAAAACAGTAAATACGATCTCATCAGAATGAAGCAAGTAAATATACATTCATGTCATTTCTACAGAATAATGCACTTAAATGTACTTTGCATTCATTTATGTCATGCTTCTTTGATTGTGTAGGTAGTGTATGCTTTCTCGACGAAAATCTCGCTCAAAGTAAATTTTCAAAAGGATTGTGTTTTTTGTATGATTACTTACTCGTCTGATATAGCAGAATGAAGCAGAGCAAAGATTCTTCCGTTTCCATCGCAGTCACGAACAATTAACACGATCTCACAATAATGAAGCAAGTAAATATAAATTCATGTCATTTCTGCAGAATCGTGCACATAAATGTACTTTGAAGTCATTTATGTTGTGCTTCTGTTATTTTGTGGGTAGTGTATGCTTTCTCGACGAAAATCTCGCTCAAATTAAATTGTCAAAACGATTGTGTTTTTTGAATGATTACTTTCTCGCCTGTTCGAGCAGAATGCATCAAAGCAAAGATTCTTCAGTTTTCATCGCAGTTTCCAACAGTAAATACGATATCATCAGAATGAAGCAAGTAAATATACATTCATGTCATTTCTGCAGAATCATGCACATAAATCTACATTGAAGTCACTTATGTTGTGCTTCTGTGCTTTTGTACGTAGTGTATTCTTTCTCGACGACAATCTCGCTCAAAGTAAATTTTCACCCACCTTGTATGTTTGTTCACTCGCCTGTTGGAGCAGAATGCAGCAAAGCAATGATTCTTCCGTTTCTACCGCAGTTTCCAACAATTAACACGATCTCAGAAGAATGAACCAAGTAAATATACATTCATGTCATGTCTGCAGAATCATGCACATAAATGTACTTTGAAGTCATTTATGTTGTGCTTCTCTGCTTTTCTACGTGGTGTATGCTTTCTCGCCGAAAATCTCGCTCAAAGTAAATTTTCAAAACGATTGTGTTTTTTGCATGATTCCTTACTCGTCTGATATAGCACAATGCAGCAAAGCAAAGATTCTTTCGTTCCTATCGCAGTTTCCAACAATTAACACGATCTCAGAAGAACGAAGCAAGTAAATACACATTCAAGTCATTTCTGCAGAATCATGCACATAAATGTACTTTGAAGTCATTTATGTTGTGCTTCTGTGATTGTGTACGTAGTGTATGCTTTCTCGACGAAAATCTCGCTCAAAGTAAAATTTCACCCACATTGTATGTTTGCTCACTCGCCTGTTGGAGTAGAATGCAGCAAAGCAATGATTCTTCCGTTTCTACCGCAGTTTCCAACAACTAACACGATCTCAGAAGAATGAAGCAAGTAAATATACATTCATGTCATTTCTGCAGAATCATGCACATAAATGTACTTTGAAGTCATTTATGTTGTGCTTCTGTGCTTTTGTACGTGGTGTATGCTTTCTCGCGGAAAATATCGCTCAAAGTAAATTTTCAAAACGATTGTGTTTTTTGCATGATTTCTTACTCGTCTGATATAGCAGAATGCAGCAAAGCAAAGATTCTTTCGTTCCCATCGCAGTTTCCAACAATTAACTCGATCTCAGAAGAACGAAGCAAGTAAATATACATTCATGTCATTTCTGCAGAATTATGCACCTAAATGTACTTTGAAGTCATTTATGTTGTTCTTCTGTTATTTTGTGGGTAGTGTATGCTTTCTCGACGAAAATCTCGCTCAAATTAAATTTGCACCCACATTGTAGGTTTGCTTATTCGCCTGTTGGAGCAGAATGGAGCAAAGCAATGATTCTTCCGTATTCATCGCAGTTAAAAACAGTAAATACGATCTCATCAGAATGAAGTAAGTAAATATACATTCATGTCATTTCTACAGAATAATGCACTTAAATGTACTTTGCATTCATTTATGTCATGCTTCTTTGATTGTGTACGTAGTGTATGCTTTCTCGACGAAAATCTCGCTTAAAGTAAATTTTCAAAAGGATTGTGTTTTTTGTATGATTACTTACTCGTCTGATATAGCAGAATGAAGCAGAGCAAAGATTCATCCGTTTCCATCGCAGTCACGAACAATTAACACGATCTCACAATAATGAAGCAAGTAAATATAAATTCATGTCATTTCTGCAGAATCGTGCACATAAATGTACTTTGAAGTCATTTATGTTGTGCTTCTGTGATTGTGTATGTAGTGTATGCTTTCTCGACGAAAATCTCGCTCAAATTAAATTGTCAAAACGATTGTGTTTTTTGAATGATTACTTACTCGCCTGTTCGAGCAGAATGCATCAAAGCAAAGATTCTTCAGTTTTCATCGCAGTTTCCAACAGTAAATACGATATCATCAGAATGAAGCAAGTAAATATACATTCATGTCATTTCTGCAGAATCATGCACATAAATCTACATTGAAGTCACTTATGTTGTGCTTCTGTGCTTTTGTACGTAGTGTATTCTTTCTCGACGACAATCTCGCTCAAAGTATATTTTCACCCACCTTGTATGTTTGTTCACTCGCCTGTTGGAGCAGAATGCAGCAAAGCAATGATTCTTCCGTTTCTACCGCAGTTTCCAACAATTAACACGATCTCAGAAGAATGAACCAAGTAAATATACATTCATGTCATGTCTGCAGAATCATGCACATAAATGTACTTTGAAGTCATTTATGTTGTGCTTCTCTGCTTTTCTACGTGGTGTATGCTTTCTCGCCGAAAATCTCGCTCAAAGTAAATTTTCAAAACGATTGTGTTTTTTGCATGATTCCTTACTCGTCTGATATAGCACAATGCAGCAAAGCAAAGATTCTTTCGTTCCTATCGCAGTTTCCAACAATTAACACGATCTCAGAAGAACGAAGCAAGTAAATACACATTCAAGTCATTTCTGCAGAATCATGCACATAAATGTACTTTGAAGTCATTTATGTTGTGCTTCTGTGATTGTGTACGTAGTGTATGCTTTCTCGACGAAAATCTCGCTCAAAGTAAAATTTCACCCACATTGTATGTTTGCTCACTCGCCTGTTGGAGTAGAATGCAGCAAAGCAATGATTCTTCCGTTTCTACCGCAGTTTCCAACAACTAACACGATCTCAGAAGAATGAAGCAAGTAAATATACATTCATGTCATTTCTGCAGAATCATGCACATAAATGTACTTTGAAGTCATTTATGTTGTGCTTCTGTGCTTTTGTACGTGGTGTATGCTTTCTCGCGGAAAATATCGCTCAAAGTAAATTTTCAAAACGATTGTGTTTTTTGCATGATTTCTTACTCGTCTGATATAGCAGAATGCAGCAAAGCAAAGATTCTTTCGTTCCCATCGCAGTTTCCAACAATTAACTCGATCTCAGAAGAACGAAGCAAGTAAATATACATTCATGTCATTTCTGCAGAATTATGCACCTAAATGTACTTTGAAGTCATTTATGTTGTTCTTCTGTTATTTTGTGGGTAGTGTATGCTTTCTCGACGAAAATCTCGCTCAAATTAAATTTGCACCCACATTGTAGGTTTGCTTATTCGCCTGTTGGAGCAGAATGGAGCAAAGCAATGATTCTTCCGTATTCATCGCAGTTAAAAACAGTAAATACGATCTCATCAGAATGAAGTAAGTAAATATACATTCATGTCATTTCTACAGAATAATGCACTTAAATGTACTTTGCATTCATTTATGTCATGCTTCTTTGATTGTGTACGTAGTGTATGCTTTCTCGACGAAAATCTCGCTTAAAGTAAATTTTCAAAAGGATTGTGTTTTTTGTATGATTACTTACTCGTCTGATATAGCAGAATGAAGCAGAGCAAAGATTCATCCGTTTCCATCGCAGTCACGAACAATTAACACGATCTCACAATAATGAAGCAAGTAAATATAAATTCATGTCATTTCTGCAGAATCGTGCACATAAATGTACTTTGAAGTCATTTATGTTGTGCTTCTGTGATTGTGTACGTAGTGTATGCTTTCTCGACGAAAATCTCGCTCAAATTAAATTGTCAAAACGATTGTGTTTTTTGAATGATTACTTACTCGCCTGTTCGAGCAGAATGCATCAAAGCAAAGATTCTTCAGTTTTCATCGCAGTTTCCAACAGTAAATACGATATCATCAGAATGAAGCAAGTAAATATACATTCATGTCATTTCTGCAGAATCATGCACATAAATCTACATTGAAGTCACTTATGTTGTGCTTCTGTGCTTTTGTACGTAGTGTATTCTTTCTCGACGACAATCTCGCTCAAAGTATATTTTCACCCACCTTGTATGTTTGTTCACTCGCCTGTTGGAGCAGAATGCAGCAAAGCAATGATTCTTCCGTTTGTACCGCAGTTTCCAACAATTAACACGATCTCAGAAGAATGAAGCAAGTAAATATACATTCATGTCATGTCTGCAGAATCATGCACATAAATGTACTTTGAAGTCATTTATGTTGTGCTTCTCTGCTTTTCTACGTGGTGTATGCTTTCTCGCCGAAAATCTCGCTCAAAGTAAATTTTCAAAACGATTGTGTTTTTTGCATGATTCCTTACTCGTCTGATATAGCACAATGCAGCAAAGCAAAGATTCTTTCGTTCCTATCGCAGTTTCCAACAATTAACACGATCTCAGAAGAACGAAGCAAGTAAATACACATTCAAGTCATTTCTGCAGAATCATGCACATAAATGTACTTTGAAGTCATTTATGTTGTGCTTCTGTGATTGTGTACGTAGTGTATGCTTTCTCGACGAAAATCTCGCTCAAAGTAAAATTTCACCCACATTGTATGTTTGCTCACTCGCCTGTTGGAGTAGAATGCAGCAAAGCAATGATTCTTCCGTTTCTACCGCAGTTTCCAACAACTAACACGATCTCAGAAGAATGAAGCAAGTAAATATACATTCATGTCATTTCTGCAGAATCATGCACATAAATGTACTTTGAAGTCATTTATGTTGTGCTTCTGTGCTTTTGTACGTGGTGTATGCTTTCTCGCGGAAAATATCGCTCAAAGTAAATTTTCAAAACGATTGTGTTTTTTGCATGATTTCTTACTCGTCTGATATAGCAGAATGCAGCAAAGCAAAGATTCTTTCGTTCCCATCGCAGTTTCCAACAATTAACTCGATCTCAGAAGAACGAAGCAAGTAAATATACATTCATGTCATTTCTGCAGAATTATGCACCTAAATGTACTTTGAAGTCATTTATGTTGTTCTTCTGTTATTTTGTGGGTAGTGTATGCTTTCTCGACGAAAATCTCGCTCAAATTAAATTTGCACCCACATTGTAGGTTTGCTTATTCGCCTGTTGGAGCAGAATGGAGCAAAGCAATGATTCTTCCGTATTCATCGCAGTTAAAAACAGTAAATACGATCTCATCAGAATGAAGTAAGTAAATATACATTCATGTCATTTCTACAGAATAATGCACTTAAATGTACTTTGCATTCATTTATGTCATGCTTCTTTGATTGTGTACGTAGTGTATGCTTTCTCGACGAAAATCTCGCTTAAAGTAAATTTTCAAAAGGATTGTGTTTTTTGTATGATTACTTACTCGTCTGATATAGCAGAATGAAGCAGAGCAAAGATTCATCCGTTTCCATCGCAGTCACGAACAATTAACACGATCTCACAATAATGAAGCAAGTAAATATAAATTCATGTCATTTCTGCAGAATCGTGCACATAAATGTACTTTGAAGTCATTTATGTTGTGCTTCTGTGATTGTGTATGTAGTGTATGCTTTCTCGACGAAAATCTCGCTCAAATTAAATTGTCAAAACGATTGTGTTTTTTGAATGATTACTTACTCGCCTGTTCGAGCAGAATGCATCAAAGCAAAGATTCTTCAGTTTTCATCGCAGTTTCCAACAGTAAATACGATATCATCAGAATGAAGCAAGTAAATATACATTCATGTCATTTCTGCAGAATCATGCACATAAATCTACATTGAAGTCACTTATGTTGTGCTTCTGTGCTTTTGTACGTAGTGTATTCTTTCTCGACGACAATCTCGCTCAAAGTATATTTTCACCCACCTTGTATGTTTGTTCACTCGCCTGTTGGAGCAGAATGCAGCAAAGCAATGATTCTTCCGTTTCTACCGCAGTTTCCAACAATTAACACGATCTCAGAAGAATGAACCAAGTAAATATACATTCATGTCATGTCTGCAGAATCAAGCACATAAATGTACTTTGAAGTCATTTATGTTGTGCTTCTCTGCTTTTCTACGTGGTGTATGCTTTCTCGCCGAAAATCTCGCTCAAAGTAAATTTTCAAAACGATTGTGTTTTTTGCATGATTCCTTACTCGTCTGATATAGCACAATGCAGCAAAGCAAAGATTCTTTCGTTCCTATCGCAGTTTCCAACAATTAACACGATCTCAGAAGAACGAAGCAAGTAAATACACATTCAAGTCATTTCTGCAGAATCATGCACATAAATGTACTTTGAAGTCATTTATGTTGTGCTTCTGTGATTGTGTACGTAGTGTATGCTTTCTCGACGAAAATCTCGCTCAAAGTAAAATTTCACCCACATTGTATGTTTGCTCACTCGCCTGTTGGAGTAGAATGCAGCAAAGCAATGATTCTTCCGTTTCTACCGCAGTTTCCAACAACTAACACGATCTCAGAAGAATGAAGCAAGTAAATATACATTCATGTCATTTCTGCAGAATCATGCACATAAATGTACTTTGAAGTCATTTATGTTGTGCTTCTGTGCTTTTGTACGTGGTGTATGCTTTCTCGCGGAAAATATCGCTCAAAGTAAATTTTCAAAACGATTGTGTTTTTTGCATGATTTCTTACTCGTCTGATATAGCAGAATGCAGCAAAGCAAAGATTCTTTCGTTCCCATCGCAGTTTCCAACAATTAACTCGATCTCAGAAGAACGAAGCAAGTAAATATACATTCATGTCATTTCTGCAGAATTATGCACCTAAATGTACTTTGAAGTCATTTATGTTGTTCTTCTGTTATTTTGTGGGTAGTGTATGCTTTCTCGACGAAAATCTCGCTCAAATTAAATTTGCACCCACATTGTAGGTTTGCTTATTCGCCTGTTGGAGCAGAATGGAGCAAAGCAATGATTCTTCCGTATTCATCGCAGTTAAAAACAGTAAATACGATCTCATCAGAATGAAGTAAGTAAATATACATTCATGTCATTTCTACAGAATAATGCACTTAAATGTACTTTGCATTCATTTATGTCATGCTTCTTTGATTGTGTACGTAGTGTATGCTTTCTCGACGAAAATCTCGCTTAAAGTAAATTTTCAAAAGGATTGTGTTTTTTGTATGATTACTTACTCGTCTGATATAGCAGAATGAAGCAGAGCAAAGATTCATCCGTTTCCATCGCAGTCACGAACAATTAACACGATCTCACAATAATGAAGCAAGTAAATATAAATTCATGTCATTTCTGCAGAATCGTGCACATAAATGTACTTTGAAGTCATTTATGTTGTGCTTCTGTGATTGTGTACGTAGTGTATGCTTTCTCGACGAAAATCTCGCTCAAATTAAATTGTCAAAACGATTGTGTTTTTTGAATGATTACTTACTCGCCTGTTCGAGCAGAATGCATCAAAGCAAAGATTCTTCAGTTTTCATCGCAGTTTCCAACAGTAAATACGATATCATCAGAATGAAGCAAGTAAATATACATTCATGTCATTTCTGCAGAATCATGCACATAAATCTACATTGAAGTCACTTATGTTGTGCTTCTGTGCTTTTGTACGTAGTGTATTCTTTCTCGACGACAATCTCGCTCAAAGTATATTTTCACCCACCTTGTATGTTTGTTCACTCGCCTGTTGGAGCAGAATGCAGCAAAGCAATGATTCTTCCGTTTGTACCGCAGTTTCCAACAATTAACACGATCTCAGAAGAATGAAGCAAGTAAATATACATTCATGTCATGTCTGCAGAATCATGCACATAAATGTACTTTGAAGTCATTTATGTTGTGCTTCTGTGATTGTGTACGTAGTGTATGCTTTCTCGACGAAAATCTCGCTCAAAGTAAAATTTCACCCACATTGTATGTTTGTTCACTCGCCTGTTGGAGCAGAATGCAGCAAAGCAATGATTCTTCCGTTTCTACCGCGGTTTCCAACAACTAACACGATCTCAGAAGAATGAAGCAAGTAAATATACATTCATGTCATTTCTGCAGAATCATGCACATAAATGTACTTTGAAGTCATTTATGTTGTGCTTCTGTGCTTTTGTACGTGGTGTATGCTTTCTCGCGGAACATATCGCTCAAAGTAAATTTTCAAAACGATTGTGTTTTTTGCATGATTTCTTACTCATCTGATATAGCAGAATGCAGCAAAGCAAAGATTCTTTCGTTCCCATCGCAGTTTCCAACAATTAACTCGATCTCAGAAGAACGAAGCAAGTAAATATACATTCATGTCATTTCTGCAGAATTATGCACCTAAATGTACTTTGAAGTCATTTATGTTGTTCTTCTGTTATTTTGTGTGTAGTGTATGCTTTCTCGACGAAAATCTCGCTCAAATTAAATTTGCACCCACATTGTAGGTTTGCTTATTCGCCTGTTGGAGCAGAATGGAGCAAAGCAATGATTCTTCCGTTTTCATCGCAGTTAAAAACAGTAAATACGATCTCATCAGAATGAAGCAAGTAAATATACATTCATGTCATTTCTACAGAATAATGCACTTAAATGTACTTTGCATTCATTTATGTCATGCTTCTTTGATTGTGTAGGTAGTGTATGCTTTCTCGACGAAAATCTCGCTCAAAGTAAATTTTCAAAAGGATTGTGTTTTTTGCATGATTCCTTACTCGTCTGATATAGCACAATGCAGCAAAGCAAAGATTCTTTCGTTCCTATCGCAGTTTCCAACAATTAACACGATCTCAGAAGAACGAAGCAAGTAAATACACATTCAAGTCATTTCTGCAGAATCATGCACATAAATGTACTTTGAAGTCATTTATGTTGTGCTTCTGTGATTGTGTACGTAGTGTATGCTTTCTCGACGAAAATCTCGCTCAAAGTAAAATTTCACCCACATTGTATGTTTGCTCACTCGCCTGTTGGAGTAGAATGCAGCAAAGCAATGATTCTTCCGTTTCTACCGCAGTTTCCAACAACTAACACGATCTCAGAAGAATGAAGCAAGTAAATATACATTCATGTCATTTCTGCAGAATCATGCACATAAATGTACTTTGAAGTCATTTATGTTGTGCTTCTGTGCTTTTGTACGTGGTGTATGCTTTCTCGCGGAAAATATCGCTCAAAGTAAATTTTCAAAACGATTGTGTTTTTTGCATGATTTCTTACTCGTCTGATATAGCAGAATGCAGCAAAGCAAAGATTCTTTCGTTCCCATCGCAGTTTCCAACAATTAACTCGATCTCAGAAGAACGAAGCAAGTAAATATACATTCATGTCATTTCTGCAGAATTATGCACCTAAATGTACTTTGAAGTCATTTATGTTGTTCTTCTGTTATTTTGTGGGTAGTGTATGCTTTCTCGACGAAAATCTCGCTCAAATTAAATTTGCACCCACATTGTAGGTTTGCTTATTCGCCTGTTGGAGCAGAATGGAGCAAAGCAATGATTCTTCCGTATTCATCGCAGTTAAAAACAGTAAATACGATCTCATCAGAATGAAGTAAGTAAATATACATTCATGTCATTTCTACAGAATAATGCACTTAAATGTACTTTGCATTCATTTATGTCATGCTTCTTTTATTGTGTACGTAGTGTATGCTTTCTCGACGAAAATCTCGCTTAAAGTAAATTTTCAAAAGGATTGTGTTTTTTGTATGATTACTTACTCGTCTGATATAGCAGAATGAAGCAGAGCAAAGATTCATCCGTTTCCATCGCAGTCACGATCTCACAATAATGAAGCAAGTAAATATAAATTCATGTCATTTCTGCAGAATCGTGCACATAAATGTACTTTGAAGTCATTTATGTTGTGCTTCTGTGATTGTGTACGTAGTGTATGCTTTCTCGACGAAAATCTCGCTCAAATTAAATTGTCAAAACGATTGTGTTTTTTGAATGATTACTTACTCGCCTGTTCGAGCAGAATGCATCAAAGCAAAGATTCTTCAGTTTTCATCGCAGTTTCCAACAGTAAATACGATATCATCAGAATGAAGCAAGTAAATATACATTCATGTCATTTCTGCAGAATCATGCACATAAATCTACATTGAAGTCACTTATGTTGTGCTTCTGTGCTTTTGTACGTAGTGTATTCTTTCTCGACGACAATCTCGCTCAAAGTATATTTTCACCCACCTTGTATGTTTGTTCACTCGCCTGTTGGAGCAGAATGCAGCAAAGCAATGATTCTTCCGTTTGTACCGCAGTTTCCAACAATTAACACGATCTCAGAAGAATGAAGCAAGTAAATATACATTCATGTCATGTCTGCAGAATCATGCACATAAATGTACTTTGAAGTCATTTATGTTGTGCTTCTGTGATTGTGTACGTAGTGTATGCTTTCTCGACGAAAATCTCGCTCAAAGTAAAATTTCACCCACATTGTATGTTTGTTCACTCGCCTGTTGGAGCAGAATGCAGCAAAGCAATGATTCTTCCGTTTCTACCGCGGTTTCCAACAACTAACACGATCTCAGAAGAATGAAGCAAGTAAATATACATTCATGTCATTTCTGCAGAATCATGCACATAAATGTACTTTGAAGTCATTTATGTTGTGCTTCTGTGCTTTTGTACGTGGTGTATGCTTTCTCGCGGAAAATATCGCTCAAAGTAAATTTTCAAAACGATTGTGTTTTTTGCATGATTTCTTACTCATCTGATATAGCAGAATGCAGCAAAGCAAAGATTCTTTCGTTCCCATCGCAGTTTCCAACAATTAACTCGATCTCAGAAGAACGAAGCAAGTAAATATACATTCATGTCATTTCTGCAGAATTATGCACCTAAATGTACTTTGAAGTCATTTATGTTGTTCTTCTGTTATTTTGTGTGTAGTGTATGCTTTCTCGACGAAAATCTCGCTCAAATTAAATTTGCACCCACATTGTAGGTTTGCTTATTCGCCTGTTGGAGCAGAATGGAGCAAAGCAATGATTCTTCCGTTTTCATCGCAGTTAAAAACAGTAAATACGATCTCATCAGAATGAAGCAAGTAAATATACATTCATGTCATTTCTACAGAATAATGCACTTAAATGTACTTTGCATTCATTTATGTCATGCTTCTTTGATTGTGTAGGTAGTGTATGCTTTCTCGACGAAAATCTCGCTCAAAGTAAATTTTCAAAAGGATTGTGTTTTTTGTATGATTACTTACTCGTCTGATATAGCAGAATGAAGCAGAGCAAAGATTCTTCCGTTTCCATCGCAGTCACGAACAATTAACACGATCTCACAATAATGAAGCAAGTAAATATAAATTCATGTCATTTCTGCAGAATCATGCACATAAATGTACTTTGAAGTCATTTATGTTGTGCTTCTGTGATTGTGTACGTAGTGTATGCTTTCTCGGCGAAAATCTCGCTCAAATTAAATTGTCAAAACGATTGTGTTTTTTGAATGATTACTTACTCGCCTGTTCGAGCAGAATGCATCAAAGCAAAGATTCTTCAGTTTTCATCGCAGTTTCCAACAGTAAATACGATATCATCAGAATGAAGCAAGTAAATATACATTCATGTCATTTCTGCAGAATCATGCACATAAATCTACATTGAAGTCATTTATGTTGTGCTTCTGTGATTGTGTACGTAGTGTATGCTTTCTCGACGAAAATCTCGCTCAAAGTAAATTTTCACCCACATTGTATGTTTGCTCACTCGCCTGTTGGAGCAGAATGCAGCAAAGCAATGATTCTTCCGTTTCTACCGCAGTTTCCAACAATTAACACGATCTCAGAAGAATGAAGCAAGTAAATATACATTCATGTCATTTCTGCAGAATCATGCATATAAATGTACTTTGAAGTCATTTATGTTGTGCTTCTGTGCTTTTGTACGTGGTGTATGCTTTCTCGCCGAAAATCTCGCTCAAAGTAAATTTTCAAAACGATTGTGTTTTTTGCATGATTCCTTACTCGTCTGATATAGCAGAATGCAGCAAAGCAAAGTTTCTTTCGTTCCCATCGCAGTTTCCAACAATTAACACGATCTCAGAAGAACGAAGCAAGTAAATATACATTCATGTCATTTCTGCAGAATCATGCACCTAAACGTACTTTGAAATCATTTATGTTGTTCTTCTGTTATTTTGTGGGTAGTGTATGCTTTCTCGACGAAAATCTCGCTCAAATTAAATTTGCACCGACATTGTAGGTTTGCTTATTCGCCTGTTGGAGCAGAATGCATCAAAGCAAAGATTCTTCAGTTTTCATCGCAGTTTCCAACAGTAAATACGATATCATAAGAATGAAGCAAGTAAATATACATTCATGTCATTTCTGCAGAATCATGCACATAAATCTACATTGAAGTCACTAATGTTGTGCTTCTGTGCGTTTGTACGTAGTGTATTCTTTCTCGACGACAATCTCGCTCAAAGTATATTTTCACCCACCTTGTATGTTTGTTCACTCGCCTGTTGGAGCAGAATGCAGCAAAGCAATGATTCTTCCGTTTCTACCGCAGTTTCCAACAATTAACACGATCTCAGAAGAATGAAGCAAGTAAATATACATTCATGTCATTTCTGCAGAATCATGAATATAAATGTACTTTGAAGTCATTTATGTTGTGCTTCTGTGATTGTGTACGTAGTGTATGCTTTCTCGACGAAAATCTCGCTCAAAGTAAAATTTCACCCACATTGTATGTTTGCTCACTCGCCTGTTGGAGCAGAATGCAGCAAAGCAATGATTCTTCCGTTTCTACCGCAGTTTCCAACAACTAACACGATCTCAGAAGAATGAAGCAAGTAAATATACATTCATGTCATTTCTGCAGAATCATGCACATAAATGTACTTTGAAGTCATTTATGTTGTGCTTCTGTGCTTTTGTACGTGGTGTATGCTTTCTCGCGGAAAATATAGCTCAAAGTAAATTTTCAAAACGATTGTGTTTTTTGCATGATTTCTTACTCATCTGATATAGCAGAATGCAGCAAAGCAAAGATTCTTTCGTTCCCATCGCAGTTTCCAACAATTAACTCGATCTCAGAAGAATGAAGCAAGTAAATATACATTCATGTCATTTCTGCAGAATCATGCACATAAATCTACATTGAAGTCACTTATGTTGTGCTTCTGTGCTTTTGTACGTAGTGTATTCTTTCTCGACGACAATCTCGCTCAAAGTATATTTTCACCCACCTTGTATGTTTGTTCACTCGCCTGTTGGAGCAGAATGCAGCAAAGCAATGATTCTTCCGTTTCCATCGCAGTCACGAACAATTAACACGATCTCACAATAATGAAGCAAGTAAATATAAATTCATGTCATTTCTGCAGAATCATGCACATAAATGTACTTTGAAGTCATTTATGTTGTGCTTCTGTGATTGTGTACGTAGTGTATGCTTTCTCGACGAAAATCTCGCTCAAATTAAATTGTCAAAACGATTGTGTTTTTTGAATGATTACTTTCTCGCCTGTTCGAGCAGAATGCATCAAAGCAAAGATTCTTCAGTTTTCATCGCAGTTTCCAACAGTAAATACGATATCATCAGAATGAAGCAAGTAAATATACATTCATGTCATTTCTGCAGAATCATGCACATAAATCTACATTGAAGTCACTTATGTTGTGCTTCTGTGCTTTTGTACGTAGTGTATTCTTTCTCGACGACAATCTCGCTCAAAGTAAATTTTCACCCACCTTGTATGTTTGTTCACTCGCCTGTTGGAGCAGAATGCAGCAAAGCAATGATTCTTCCGTTTCTACCGCAGTTTCCAACAATTAACACGATCTCAGAAGAATGAACCAAGTAAATATACATTCATGTCATGTCTGCAGAATCATGCACATAAATGTACTTTGAAGTCATTTATGTTGTGCTTCTCTGCTTTTCTACGTGGTGTATGCTTTCTCGCCGAAAATCTCGCTCAAAGTAAATTTTCAAAACGATTGTGTTTTTTGCATGATTCCTTACTCGTCTGATATAGCACAATGCAGCAAAGCAAAGATTCTTTCGTTCCTATCGCAGTTTCCAACAATTAACACGATCTCAGAAGAACGAAGCAAGTAAATACACATTCAAGTCATTTCTGCAGAATCATGCACATAAATGTACTTTGAAGTCATTTATGTTGTGCTTCTGTGATTGTGTACGTAGTGTATGCTTTCTCGACGAAAATCTCGCTCAAAGTAAAATTTCACCCACATTGTATGTTTGCTCACTCGCCTGTTGGAGCAGAATGCAGCAAAGCAATGATTCTTCCGTTTCTACCGCAGTTTCCAACAACTAACACGATCTCAGAAGAATGAAGCAAGTAAATATACATTTATGTCATTTCTGCAGAATCATGCACATAAATGTACTTTGAAGTCATTTATGTTGTGCTTCTGTGCTTTTGTACGTGGTGTATGCTTTCTCGCGGAAAATATCGCTCAAAGTAAATTTTCAAAACGATTGTGTTTTTTGCATGATTTCTTACTCGTCTGATATAGCAGAATGCAGCAAAGCAAAGATTCTTTCGTTCCCATCGCAGTTTCCAACAATTAACTCGATCTCAGAAGAACGAAGCAAGTAAATATACATTCATGTCATTTCTGCAGAATTATGCACCTAAATGTACTTTGAAGTCATTTATGTTGTTCTTCTGTTATTTTGTGGGTAGTGTATGCTTTCTCGACGAAAATCTCGCTGAAATTAAATTTGCACCCACATTGTAGGTTTGCTTATTCGCCTGTTGGAGCAGAATGGAGCAAAGCAATGATTCTTCCGTTTTCATCGCAGTTAAAAACAGTAAATACGATCTCATCAGAATGAAGCAAGTAAATATACATTCGTGTCATTTCTACAGAATAATGCACTTAAATGTACTTTGCATTCATTTATGTCATGCTTCTTTGATTTTGTACGTAGTGTAATGCTTTCTCGACGAAAATCTCGCTCAAAGTAAATTTTCAAAAGGATTGTGTTTTTTGTATGATTACTTACTCGTCTGATATAGCAGAATGAAGCAGAGCAAAGATTCATCCGTTTCCATCGCAGTCACGAACAATTAACACGATCTCACAATAATGAAGCAAGTAAATATAAATTCATGTCATTTCTGCAGAATCGTGCACATAAATGTACTTTGAAGTCATTTATGTTGTGCTTCTGTGATTGTGTACGTAGTGTATGCTTTCTCGACGAAAATCTCGCTCAAATTAAATTGTCAAAACGATTGTGTTTTTTGAATGATTACTTACTCGCCTGTTCGAGCAGAATGCATCAAAGCAAAGATTCTTCAGTTGTCATCGCAGTTTCCAACAGTAAATACGATATCATCAGAATGAAGCAAGTAAATATACATTCATGTCATTTCTGCAGAATCATGCACATAAATCTACATTGAAGTCACTTATGTTGTGCTTCTGTGCTTTTGTACGTAGTGTATTCTTTCTCGACGACAATCTCGCTCAAAGTATATTTTCACCCACCTTGTATGTTTGTTCACTCGCCTGTTGGAGCAGAATGCAGCAAAGCAATGATTCTTCCGTTTCTACCGCAGTTTCCAACAATTAACACGATCTCAGAAGAATGAAGCAAGTAAATATACATTCATGTCATTTCTGCAGAATCATGAATATAAATGTACTTTGAAGTCATTTATGTTGTGCTTCTGTGATTGTGTACGTAGTGTATGCTTTCTCGACGACAATCTCGCTCAAAGTAAAATTTCACCCACATTGTATGTTTGCTCACTCGCCTGTTGGAGCAGAATGCAGCAAAGCAATGATTCTTCCGTTTCTACCGCAGTTTCCAACAACTAACACGATCTCAGAAGAATGAAGCAAGTAAATATACATTCATGTCATTTCTGCAGAATCATGCACATAAATGTACTTTGAAGTCATTTATGTTGTGCTTCTGTGCTTTTGTACGTGGTGTATGCTTTCTCGCGGAAAATATCGCTCAAAGTAAATTTTCAAAACGATTGTGTTTTTTGCATGATTTCTTACTCATCTGATATAGCAGAATGCAGCAAAGCAAAGATTCTTTCGTTCCCATCGCAGTTTCCAACAATTAACTCGATCTCAGAAGAATGAAGCAAGTAAATATACATTCATGTCATTTCTGCAGAATCATGCACATAAATGTACTTTGAAGTCATTTATGTTGTGCTTCTGTGTACGTGGTGTATGCTTTCTCGCGGAAAATATCGCTCAAAGTAAATTTTCAAAACGATTGTGTTTTTTGCATGATTTCTTACTCATCTGATATAGCAGAATGCAGCAAAGCAAAGATTCTTTCGTTCCCATCGCAGTTTCCAACAATTAACTCGATCTCAGAAGAACGAAGCAAGTAAATATACATTCATGTCATTTCTGCAGAATCATGCACATAAATGTACTTTGAAGTCATTTATGTTGTGCTTCTGTGCTTTTGTACGTGGTGTATGCTTTCTCGCGGAAAATATCGCTCAAAGTAAATTTTCAAAACGATTGTGTTTTTTGCATGATTTCTTACTCATCTGATATAGCAGAATGCAGCAAAGCAAAGATTCTTTCGTTCCCATCGCAGTTTCCAACAATTAACTCGATCTCAGAAGAATGAAGCAAGTAAATATACATTCATGTCATTTCTGCAGAATCATGCACATAAATGTACTTTGAAGTCATTTATGTTGTGCTTCTGTGCTTTTGTACGTGGTGTATGCTTTCTCGCGGAAAATATCGCTCAAAGTAAATTTTCAAAACGATTGTGTTTTTTGCATGATTTCTTACTCGTCTGATATAGCAGAATGCAGCAAAGCAAAGATTCTTTCGTTCCCATCGCAGTTTCCAACAATTAACTCGATCTCAGAAGAACGAAGCAAGTAAATATACATTCATGTCATTTCTGCAGAATTATGCACCTAAATGTACTTTGAAGTCATTTATGTTGTTCTTCTGTTATTTTGTGGGTAGTGTATGCTTTCTCGACGAAAATCTCGCTCAAATTAAATTTGCACCCACATTGTAGGTTTGCTTATTCGCCTGTTGGAGCAGAATGGAGCAAAGCAATGATTCTTCCGTTTTCATCGCAGTTAAAAACAGTAAATACGATCTCATCAGAATGAAGCAAGTAAATATACATTCATGTCATTTCTACAGAATAATGCACTTAAATGTACTTTGCATTCATTTATGTCATGCTTCTTTGATTGTGTAGGTAGTGTATGCTTTCTCGACGAAAATCTCGCTCAAAGTAAATTTTCAAAAGGATTGTGTTTTTTGTATGATTACTTACTCGTCTGATATAGCAGAATGAAGCAGAGCAAAGATTCTTCCGTTTCCATCGCAGTCACGAACAATTAACACGATCTCACAATAATGAAGCAAGTAAATATAAATTCATGTCATTTCTGCAGAATCGTGCACATAAATGTACTTTGAAGTCATTTATGTTGTGCTTCTGTTATTTTGTGGGTAGTGTATGCTTTCTCGACGAAAATCTCGCTCAAATTAAATTGTCAAAACGATTGTGTTTTTTGAATGATTACTTTCTCGCCTGTTCGAGCAGAATGCATCAAAGCAAAGATTCTTCAGTTTTCATCGCAGTTTCCAACAGTAAATACGATATCATCAGAATGAAGCAAGTAAATATACATTCATGTCATTTCTGCAGAATCATGCACATAAATCTACATTGAAGTCACTTATGTTGTGCTTCTGTGCTTTTGTACGTAGTGTATTCTTTCTCGACGACAATCTCGCTCAAAGTAAATTTTCACCCACCTTGTATGTTTGTTCACTCGCCTGTTGGAGCAGAATGCAGCAAAGCAATGATTCTTCCGTTTCTACCGCAGTTTCCAACAATTAACACGATCTCAGAAGAATGAACCAAGTAAATATACATTCATGTCATGTCTGCAGAATCATGCACATAAATGTACTTTGAAGTCATTTATGTTGTGCTTCTCTGCTTTTCTACGTGGTGTATGCTTTCTCGCCGAAAATCTCGCTCAAAGTAAATTTTCAAAACGATTGTGTTTTTTGCATGATTCCTTACTCGTCTGATATAGCACAATGCAGCAAAGCAAAGATTCTTTCGTTCCTATCGCAGTTTCCAACAATTAACACGATCTCAGAAGAACGAAGCAAGTAAATACACATTCAAGTCATTTCTGCAGAATCATGCACATAAATGTACTTTGAAGTCATTTATGTTGTGCTTCTGTGATTGTGTACGTAGTGTATGCTTTCTCGACGAAAATCTCGCTCAAAGTAAAATTTCACCCACATTGTATGTTTGCTCACTCGCCTGTTGGAGCAGAATGCAGCAAAGCAATGATTCTTCCGTTTCTACCGCAGTTTCCAACAACTAACACGATCTCAGAAGAATGAAGCAAGTAAATATACATTTATGTCATTTCTGCAGAATCATGCACATAAATGTACTTTGAAGTCATTTATGTTGTGCTTCTGTGCTTTTGTACGTGGTGTATGCTTTCTCGCGGAAAATATCGCTCAAAGTAAATTTTCAAAACGATTGTGTTTTTTGCATGATTTCTTACTCGTCTGATATAGCAGAATGCAGCAAAGCAAAGATTCTTTCGTTCCCATCGCAGTTTCCAACAATTAACTCGATCTCAGAAGAACGAAGCAAGTAAATATACATTCATGTCATTTCTGCAGAATTATGCACCTAAATGTACTTTGAAGTCATTTATGTTGTTCGTCTGTGATTTTGTGGGTAGTGTATGCTTTCTCGACGAAAATCTCGCTCAAATTAAATTTGCACCCACATTGTAGGTTTGCTTATTCGCCTGTTGGAGCCGAATGGAGCAAAGCAATGATTCTTCCGTTTTCATCGCAGTTAAAAACAGTAAATACGATCTCATCAGAATGAAGCAAGTAAATATACATTCGTGTCATTTCTACAGAATAATGCACTTAAATGTACTTTGCATTCATTTATGTCATGCTTCTTTGATTTTGTACGTAGTGTAATGCTTTCTCGACGAAAATCTCGCTCAAAGTAAATTTTCAAAAGGATTGTGTTTTTTGTATGATTACTTACTCGTCTGATATAGCAGAATGAAGCAGAGCAAAGATTCATCCGTTTCCATCGCAGTCACGAACAATTAACACGATCTCACAATAATGAAGCAAGTAAATATAAATTCATGTCATTTCTGCAGAATCGTGCACATAAATGTACTTTGAAGTCATTTATGTTGTGCTTCTGTGATTGTGTACGTAGTGTATGCTTTCTCGACGAAAATCTCGCTCAAATTAAATTGTCAAAACGATTGTGTTTTTTGAATGATTACTTACTCGCCTGTTCGAGCAGAATGCATCAAAGCAAAGATTCTTCAGTTGTCATCGCAGTTTCCAACAGTAAATACGATATCATCAGAATGAAGCAAGTAAATATACATTCATGTCATTTCTGCAGAATCATGCACATAAATCTACATTGAAGTCACTTATGTTGTGCTTCTGAGCTTTTGTACGTAGTGTATTCTTTCTCGACGACAATCTCGCTCAAAGTATATTTTCACCCACCTTGTATGTTTGTTCACTCGCCTGTTGGAGCAGAATGCAGCAAAGCAATGATTCTTCCGTTTCTACCGCAGTTTCCAACAATTAACACGATCTCAGAAGAATGAAGCAAGTAAATATACATTCATGGCATTTCTGCAGAATCATGAATATAAATGTACTTTGAAGTCATTTATGTTGTGCTTCTGTGATTGTGTACGTAGTGTATGCTTTCTCGACGAAAATCTCGCTCAAAGTAAAATTTCACCCACATTGTATGTTTGCTCACTCGCCTGTTGGAGCAGAATGCAGCAAAGCAATGATTCTTCCGTTTCTACCGCAGTTTCCAACAACTAACACGATCTCAGAAGAATGAAGCAAGTAAATATACATTCATGTCATTTCTGCAGAATCATGCACATAAATGTACTTTGAAGTCATTTATGTTGTGCTTCTGTGCTTTTGTACGTGGTGTATGCTTTCTCGCGGAAAATATCGCTCAAAGTAAATTTTCAAAACGATTGTGTTTTTTGCATGATTTCTTACTCATCTGATATAGCAGAATGCAGCAAGGCAAAGATTCTTTCGTTCCCATCGCAGTTTCCAACAATTAACTCGATCTCAGAAGAATGAAGCAAGTAAATATACATTCATGTCATTTCTGCAGAATCATGCACATAAATGTACTTTGAAGTCATTTATGTTGTGCTTCTGTGCTTTTGTACGTGGTGTATGCTTTCTCGCGGAAAATATCGCTCAAAGTAAATTTTCAAAACGATTGTGTTTTTTGCATGATTTCTTACTCATCTGATATAGCAGAATGCAGCAAAGCAAAGATTCTTTCGTTCCCATCGCAGTTTCCAACAATTAACTCGATCTCAGAAGAACGAAGCAAGTAAATATACATTCATGTCATTTCTGCAGAATCATGCACATAAATGTACTTTGAAGTCATTTATGTTGTGCTTCTGTGCTTTTGTACGTGGTGTATGCTTTCTCGCGGAAAATATCGCTCAAAGTAAATTTTCAAAACGATTGTGTTTTTTGCATGATTTCTTACTCATCTGATATAGCAGAATGCAGCAAAGCAAAGATTCTTTCGTTCCCATCGCAGTTTCCAACAATTAACTCGATCTCAGAAGAATGAAGCAAGTAAATATACATTCATGTCATTTCTGCAGAATCATGCACATAAATGTACTTTGAAGTCATTTATGTTGTGCTTCTGTGCTTTTGTACGTGGTGTATGCTTTCTCGCGGAAAATATCGCTCAAAGTAAATTTTCAAAACGATTGTGTTTTTTGCATGATTTCTTACTCGTCTGATATAGCAGAATGCAGCAAAGCAAAGATTCTTTCGTTCCCATCGCAGTTTCCAACAATTAACTCGATCTCAGAAGAACGAAGCAAGTAAATATACATTCATGTCATTTCTGCAGAATTATGCACCTAAATGTACTTTGAAGTCATTTATGTTGTTCTTCTGTTATTTTGTGGGTAGTGTATGCTTTCTCGACGAAAATCTCGCTCAAATTAAATTTGCACCCACATTGTAGGTTTGCTTATTCGCCTGTTGGAGCAGAATGGAGCAAAGCAATGATTCTTCCGTTTTCATCGCAGTTAAAAACAGTAAATACGATCTCATCAGAATGAAGCAAGTAAATATACATTCATGTCATTTCTACAGAATAATGCACTTAAATGTACTTTGCATTCATTTATGTCATGCTTCTTTGATTGTGTACGTAGTGTATGCTTTCTCGACGAAAATCTCGCTCAAAGTAAATTTTCAAAAGCATTGTGTTTTTTGTATGATTACTTACTCGTCTGATATAGCAGAATGAAGCAGAGCAAAGATTCATCCGTTTCCATCGCAGTCACGAACAATTAACACGATCTCACAATAATGAAGCAAGTAAATATAAATTCATGTCATTTCTGCAGAATCGTGCACATAAATGTACTTTAAAGTCATTTATGTGTTGCTTCTGTGATTGTGTACGTAGTGTATGCTTTCTCGACGAAAATCTCGCTCAAATTAAATTGTCAAAACGATTGTGTTTTTTGAATGATTACTTACTCGCCTGTTCGAGCAGAATGCATCAAAGCAAAGATTCTTCAGTTTTCATCGCAGTTTCCAACAGTAAATAAGATATCATCAGAATGAAGCAAGTAAATATACATTCATGTCATTTCTGCAGAATCATGCACATAAATCTACATTGAAGTCACTTATGTTGTGCTTCTGTGCTTTTCTACGTAGTGTATTCTTTCTCGACGACAATCTCGCTCAAAGTATATTTTCACCCACCTTGTATGTTTGTTCACTCGCCTGTTGGAGCAGAATGCAGCAAAGCAATGATTCTTCCGTTTCTACCGCAGGTTCCAACAATTAACACGATCTCAGAAGAATGAACCAAGTAAATATACATTCATGTCATGTCTGCAGAATCATGCACATAAATGTACTTTGAAGTCATTTATGTTGTGCTTCTGTGATTGTGTACGTAGTGTATGCTTTCTCGACGAAAATCTCGCTCAAAGTAAAATTTCACCCACATTGTATGTTTGCTCACTCGCCTGTTGGAGCAGAATGCAGCAAAGCAATGATTCTTCCGTTTCTACCGCAGTTTCCAACAACTAACACGATCTCAGAAGAATGAAGCAAGTAAATATACATTCATGTCATTTCTGCAGAATCATGCATATAAATGTACTTTGAAGTCATTTATGTTGTGCTTCTGTGCTTTTGTACGTGGTGTATGCTTTCTCGCCGAAAATCTCGCTCAAAGTAAATTTTCAAAACGATTGTGTTTTTTGCATGATTCCTTACTCGTCTGATATAGCAGAATGCAGCAAAGCAAAGTTTCTTTCGATCCCATCGCAGTTTCCAACAATTAACACGATCTCAGAAGAACGAAGCAAGTAAATATACATTCATGTCATTTCTGCATAATCATGCACTTAATTCTACATTGAATCCATTTATGTTGTGCTTCTGTGATTGTGTACGTAGTGTATGCTTTCTCGACGAAAATCTCGCTCAAATTAAATTTTCAAAACGATTGTGTTTTTTGAATGATTACTTACTCGCCTGTTCGAGCAGAATGCATGAAAGCAAAGATTCTTCAGTTTTCATCGCAGTTTCCAACAGTAAATACGATATCATCAGAATGAAGCAAGTAAATATACATTCATGGCATTTCTGCAGAATCATGCACATAAATCTACATTGAAGTCATTTATGTTGTGCTTCTGTGCTTTTGTACGTAGTGTATTCTTTCTCGACGACAATCTCGCTCAAAGTAAATTTTCACCCACCTTGTATGTTTGTTCACTCGCCTGTTGGAGCAGAATGCAGCAAAGTAATGATTCTTCCGTTTCTACCGCAGTTTCCAACAATTAACACGATCTCAGAAGAATGAACCAAGTAAATATACATTCATGTCATTTCTGCAGAATCATGCACATAAATGTACTTTGAAGTCATTTATGTTGTGCTTCTGTGCTTTTGTACGTGGTGTATGCTTTCTCGCGGAAAATCTCGCTCAAAGTAAATTTTCAAAACGATTGTGTTTTTGCATGATTCCTTACTCGTCTGATATAGCACAATGCAGCAAAGCAAAGATTATTTCGTTCCCATCGCAGTTTCCAACAATTAACACGATCTCAGAAGAACGAAGCAAGTAAATATACATTCATGTCATTTCTGCATAATCATGCAGTTAATTCTACATTGAAGCCATTTATGTTGTGCTTCTGTGATTGTGTACGTAGTGTATGCTTTCTCGACGAAAATCTCGCTCAAATTAAATTGTCAAAACGATTGTGTTTTTTGAATGATTACTTACTCGCCTGTTCGAGCAGAATGCATCAAAGCAAAGATTCTTCCGTTTCTACCGCAGTTTCCAACAATTAACACGATCTCAGAAGAATGAAGCAAGTAAATATACATTCATGTCATTTCTGCAGAATCATGAATATAAATGTACTTTGAAGTCATTTATGTTGTGCTTCTGTGCTTTTCTACGTGGTGTATGCTTTCTCGCCGAAAATCTCGCTCAAAGTAAATTTTCAAAACGATTGTGTTTTTTGCATGATTCCTTACTCGTCTGATATAGCAGAATGCAGCAAAGCAAAGTTTGTTTCGTTCCTATCGCAGTTTCCAACAATTAACAAGATCTCAGAAGAACGAAGCAAGTAAATATACATTCATGTCATTTCTGCAGAATCATGCACCTAAACGTACTTTGAAGTCATTTATGTTGTGCTTCTGTTATTTTGTGGGTAGTGTATGCTTTCTCGACGAAAATCTCGCTCAAAGTAAATTTTCACCCACCTTGTATGTTTGTTCACTCGCCTAATGGAGCAGAATGCAGCAAAGCAATGATTCTTCCGTTTCTACTGCAGTTTCCAACAATTAACACGATCTCAGAAGAATGAACCAAGTAATGTCATTTCTGCAGAATCATGCACCTAAACGTACTTTGAAGTCATTTATGTTGTGCTTCTGTTATTTTGTGGGTAGTGTATGCTTTCTCGACGAAACTCTCGCTCAAAGTAAATTTGCACCGACATTGTAGGTTTGCTTATTCGCCTGTTGGAGCAGAATGGAGCAAAGCAATAATTCTTCCGTTTTCATCGCAGTTTCCAACAGTAAATACGATCTCATCAGAATGAAGCAAGTAAATATACATTCATGTCATTTCTACAGAATAATGCACTTAAATGTACTTTGCATTCATTTATGTCATGCTTCTTTTGATTGATGCTTTCTCGACGAAAATCTCGCTCAAAGTAAATTTTCAAAAGGATTGTGTTTTTTGTATGATTACGTACTCGTCTGATATAGCAGAATGAAGCAGAGCAAAGATTCTTCCGTTTCCATCGCAGTCACGAACAATTAACACGATCTCACAATAATGAAGCAAGTAAATATAAATTCATGTCATTCATGCCAATCGGTCAACCAACCCCATATAGACCAGGGCTCGCATTAGTCTGATGCAATTCTCTGAGTTGTTGTCGGATGTGTTGTATAATATTAGTAATATTCTCAGAAGCATCCGGAATATAGGTGCAACGTTCAGAGCCAAGGCTCTTTTCAGCAAGCAATATATCCAGAGCCATCCGGTTTTGGAGTGTCACAGTGCGAATAGCCACCATTTCAGCGGATATGTCTTGTAAGGCATCCGCGGTTTCATTCGCAACAGCCTCCAAAACCGTTTGTAAAGCCCCCAATGCTTGATTAGTACGGAGCAGACCGTATGGAGGCACAAATACCCCAAACATCTGTTCGTACCATGCTACTGCTCTACGTGTGATATGGTCTTTTGTATGCGGGTGTTCCGAAAGTGTTGTAATATGCAGGTGTGGGACAACATGTCCAAGTTAACAGGAACCACTCCAGTTGGTTGGCAGCCATGGGTATGCCCAAGTCCCGCACACCCAGTATGTCCCATTAAATGAGGGGACTGGGTGGTCTGGGGGAGTAATGTGGATGATTGCCTCGTATTGGCTGCCCGTCACCTTACAAGAAGTATCATTGAGTGAGATGGTCGCCGAATCCTGCCGACATTTCCTATTAGCAGAGAATATGAACAATAACTCTCTCTCCCACTTTTGTCCCTGGGCCTGTTCGTATTATACAAACACTTCCATCTGTTTTCTCTACCTTGATATGTGGTGGTTTTTGTGTGCAGTTATAATCTTGACGGTACATAGTATTATTGAGGGGAGAACAGGAAACTGTCTCATTAGTTAGCAAACCAGTCATATTAAAACCCGATTGTTGCAGAGCCCGTATTGTCTGCATTTTGCTGAAATGGACTATCAACATGGGAAAAAACCCTCCCGCACTGTGTGGGAGAGCCGCACACACCCAACAAACAGCTTGATACTCGCAGCGTCACCGTTGTTTTGTACGCAGTGAGGAGGAAAGTATTTGCTACCATGGAGCATTCTACTTCTGTGTCCAGCATCATCCCCAATATCATCAGAATCCCTGTCCATTTTGCAAGGCTGAAATGTGGATATCGTAGGCCCTGCCCAAGCAGTCTCCGTTTTTCTGATCATGTCGGCCCACTTCGTCTCCCGAAGGCATCGAACGTCTTCCACCAGAGTGACAGGTAGTTCTTCATCGCTGGCGTCCACAACTTCTTCGAGCTTCTTTCCACGACTTCTTCGAGCCTGTAGGAACAAAATTGTGCCCTAGGACGGGACAATGGTGAAGACAGTAGCATCATGTTGTTTACACTTCATGTATGTGAACCCAATGATCTCTCCCCTCTAATTTAACCGTAGTTGGAGTTGAGAGGAGAACTTGGAAGGGACCTATCCACCGGGGGTCCAGGCATTTTCCTGACCCAATTGCGAATCATAACATAATCACCGGGGTGTAAAGGAGGATCAGGTAAACTAATATTGTTAGAGGGACTGGAAACTGTTGTTTGATTAATACGGAGAATGGTAGAAAGAGTTTTGATATACTCCACCATGTCAGCAGACATATGAGTAAGCGAAGAGGAAGCCGAAGCCGACCAAGGGCCTATTAAAGAGCGCCCATAAATAATTTCTGCTGGAGATAACCGGGCAGTTCCAGTGGGGGCCGAGCGAATCTGAAACGATACAAGAGGCAAAAAGCGGACCCATGAAGAGCCATGCCCCCTTGTAAGTTTAGCCAGTTTTGTCTTAATCGTCTGATTGACTCGTTCCACTATGCCCGCCGCTTTGGGATGATAAACACAATGAAACGACTATTTAATGTCTAAATGGGAACAGAGAGAGCGGTTAACAGAGGCAATAAAGTGAGGGCCGTTGTCGGAAACTAAACGACCAGGCACCCCAAAACGAGGAATTATTACCCGTAACAACAATCGCACAACCGTCTCAGCAGTATTGTTTACCGTTGGAAATGCTTCAACCCAACGGGAAAATACATCAATGATAACCAATACATAGTTGAAATTCTGACATTTAGGTAACTGAATAAAATCCATCTGGAGCACCTCAAATGGAAGTTGAGGTACAGGGGTATCACCGGTGACCACTGGGAACCCTTTCCCAGGATTGTGCTCAGAGCACAATAGGCACCGGAGGACAGCCTTCTCAGACAGCTGCATCATGCATGGGTGTCACCAGGTCTGAAGGAGCCACTCAGAGAGCTGTTTACCCCCCGAATGAGTCTGTTGGTGACCGCAGGCGACTACCCATCCTGCCAGCTCATCAGTCATGCAGGTCTGACCGACAGGGGTCATCCAGACCCCTTCCTCGGATAGGGCACAGCCTTCTTCAACCCATGACTGACGAGTTGCCACCGGAGCGTCCTCCTGGATATCATAAACAGAGGGCATGTTAGTACGTTGTTTGGGAATAATGGGAACCACAGTTTTAACGGGATAGGTACCAAGTGGGGCCTCAGCCACTAGTTTGGCACATCTATCCGCATGTCCATTTCCAAGTGAGACCGGATCCTGGGCCAACGTGTGGGCAGAACATTTCACAACCGCTAACTGAGCAGGTTGCAGAGCAGATTGTAGGAGGTTGACAACTTCAGTACCGTTAGAAATGGGATGACCTGATGAAGTTAAAAATCCACGGTTTTCCCACAACCTCCCAAAATCATGAACCACGCCAAAGGCGTAGCGAGAGTCAGTATATATGGTAACCGGTTTTCCCACAGCGTGTTTACAAGCCTCCGCAAGGGCAATTAGTTCACAGGCTTGGGCAGATTTAGGAGGAACCAGTTTCTTCATACAGACTGGGGTTCCATCCTGTAAGGAGCTGGAGCGAAAAGTATAAGTTATCCCAGAAGAAGTGGCTGCATGCAATGCCATTCTTGTCAGTATCTGTAAGAACTAAATTACAAGGTGAAATCTCACGTTTCTTTAAACATTTTCAGTTGTTAACATGACATTATCATTACCTACAGAAACACTTTCAGCTGATGTGGAAACCAAAGGGTTACGTAAAGTCATTTTGTCCACATAAACCAGAGTGCCTGCAGTCAGTGAATTTAAACTGCCCACAGTCAATGGCTGCAGGAAATTCTAACTGCTGCAAGTTAACTGTCACAAGCTAATTTATCCATATTTAATTTCTACAAACATTTTAAGTAAATGCTGGAATACACAAAATAACGTTTACTCTACTTTATCGCTTCGTTCTTGCGTCAAATATTCCAAATTATAGGTTGTATTTTTACTTTGCTATTACTCAGTACATATGGAACGTGGGTAGTGTCTGGCTTATACTCTGCGTCCAGAGAAAAGTCAGACCTATCACGGTCCGGTACTTTTTAAATAATCCAAACCTATGGAACATGGATGAAATCTGGCCATACTCTGCGTCCAGAGCAAAGTCAGACCCACCATTGTCCTCTTTAAATGCATACATTACATAAACCATACGTCAAAAGCTTCTCTTCAATTTGCTTTCTTTTTTTTAATTACTGCTCATTCAAGCTAAACCATATACAGGTACAATCATTTTTTCACATCTTTTACACAAAAAAAAAGGTAACACATTGAGCTCAAGTTTTCTTAAGGACCGTACAGTCACAACTTCCTTCGGGGCAAAACTTTCAATTAGGAGTATTGTGACTGTTCGGATTGCTCTTTTTAAAGAATAGTTAGGGAGGCACAAGGCTATCAATAATAATATGCAGAGTGGCCTCAAACTCATGTTGTGACTTTTGGCCTTCCCCAAATACTCATTCAAAGGATCGCAACATACCCCATAGAGACCGTAAATGCAGGTAGCAATTGCTTAAAATTTGTTTGTTTTTTTCACCTGACATTTTGTCATCACACTTTCTTTTTAATCAGAACAAGTGGTGTTATTGGAACATCAAATCCAAATTGTTTTCATTTCAATTTTATGTGTTTTTACGTATTAAAAAAACGTATTCTCAGTCAGGTTAATTTTAAAAAATATGCCTGACTTGTTTGAATTTTCGAACGTAAGTCTCTACATTTAATTTTTTTAATCAATTTTTTTAAAATCAATATACATTTGGTTTTCGACTGTCTGGTCTTTGACTTTCATTTATCTGTTGTAGCATAACATAGTTAAACATATAAAACACAGTAAATATATATTTTTTTATCAATACATACTCTCCTCACACACTAACATCAACACTTATTAATTCTAGCCGTTACCGTCTTTCTCTTAACTACCGAATACTCTCCTGTGTTTAGTGCCACTGAATATCCTGTCGACTACGCCATTGTTAGAGATTCGACCATGAGTGAAATGCACTAGAGTCGTATCTCTTCAAAACAGGTTGTTTATTCAGGCTAACCCGTCAGGGCTTGATACCAAACACAGGGATCCCTTCCTTAATGGTGTATACTGTCCAGCAAGAGATTGATTCTTTATCCTCTGCAACCTAATACTCTCCTCTGTTTGGTGGTGTATACTGTCCACCCCAATACTCTCCTCTGTTTAGTGGTGTATACTGTCCACCCCAATACTCTCCTCTGTTTAGTGGTGTATACTGTCCACCCCAATACTCTCCTCTGTTTGGTGGTGTATACTGTCCACCCCATTGTTTTTAACTGACCCGAAGCTAATCGCAACTCTTTCTGATTTTCTGGCAACACTTTACACATAGACGTTAGGGGACACGGCCCCTCAGTTTTATCCACAATATTACCCATACTTTTGAAATTCTTATACTTTAATAATAAAAAAAATTACAACCTTATGCTTTAAACAAAAATTACAACCTTATGCTTTAAACTAAAAATTATTATACTTTAAATCTTATTCCTTACAACCTTAAACTTTAATTCTTATACTTTAAATCTTATTCTACTTTTAAATAAACAATTGGGACCATCCTCAGGGGAGGGAACGGGTACAGGTTTCTGGTGCATTTTCACTCGCGTCCGAAACCGAGTGTTTTCGGCCGGTCCCCCTGAAAACCTAGTTGCCTCCTCTCTCTCTCTCTTTCTACATACTTCTTCCTTCAATTTGTCCAGCGGTTTATACACTCCATCGCGGGTCACACATATACCGTGTCTTTCAGCAGTGTTTTGCCACTGGACAACGTTTCTTTTGCCTGTTTCTCATAGCTTCCTCTAACCATACTCTCACCAGTTTTCTACATGGCTTATATTTATCTTTCTTCCATACCAACTCTTGCACCTTCTTTAGTACTGTCACATCATTTGAGCCTCCCAGAGGCCATACTGTCTCTCCCAATTGTTTATTTAACATTACCCATACTTTTTTAATTAACCTTAAACTTTAAACTAAACCTCGTGCACTTTTGAACCTGCTGCACCCAGCTTGTACGCCTTTTTTATTCCGTCGACGGTCCTTACCCCAGTAAGTTTTGAACCTGCTGCACTCAGCTTTTACGCCTTTTTTATCCCGTTAACGGTCCTTACCTCAGTAAGTTTTTAACCGAATACACACCCACCAACCTTTTCTTATTCCGATCTCATTAACGACTATCAGTTACGCATACGGTTGGTGCATCCCTGGAAGCCTATTACGTAGGTGAAAAACACTGAGAGTATTCAAAAATAGATGATATACTCACTGGGCTGCGCAATTTCACTTAGGCAAAAAAAACTCAGGGATTGTCCCGCCGTCTACGCACTGTCTTAGTCGTCACGAGATCCCATCCTCGTCGCCAAATGTGAAACTAAAAAATCGTCTCAGTACCTTGGTTGGGGTTTCTGTTCACAAATATGTGACTCGGGTGTGTGATTCAAACAAGTTTATTTAGCATTCATGAAGCGGTGCACTAGGTTGCTACAGACTCTCGTCCGTCTACTACTAGTGCACACCAACTACTAGTATACACACATCTTTATACAGTTTAAATTCTTTGTCTACCATATATGGGCATGTTTATACATTAATTACCTTATTTGGTCAGCAATATATGGCCTTGCAGTTGTTTTACAGACACATCATGGCCTAGGAGTTAATGAGATATATGCCAGCTGCATCTTACAACAAGCATACAGACATCATGGCCTTGGAGTTAATGAGATGTAGGCCGGCTACAGCTTACAAGTATAAGATAGCCTAAAAGCAAGATAAGATAACCAAGCCTAGAGCTTTACAATTATATCATAGCCTTGGTATGCCTGCCAGACACCCTTATGGCCCCTGTTATTCGCATCTTTCTGTAACAGGCTCACGAGTGTCGGCTAGAGGTTAAATCAAAGCGTACGTACAGGTTTGCAAGTAACTATTATGCGTAACGTACGTACAGGTTTGCAAGCAACTATTATGCGTTGCGTAGCAGACGAGCAAATAACCACTATTCGTACATGGCAGACGAGCTGACTTCTCAATCGCAGTTTCCAACAATTAACTCGATCTCAGAAGAACGAAGCAAGTAAATACACATTCAAGTCATTTCTGCAGAATCATGCACATAAATGTACTTTGAAGTCATTTATGTTGTGCTTCTGTGATTGTGTACGTAGTGTATGCTTTCTCGACGAAAATCTCGCTCAAAGTAAATTTTCACACACATTGTATGTTTGCTCACTCGCCTGTTGGAGCAGAATGCAGCAAAGCAATGATTCTTCCGTTTCTACCGCAGTTTCCAACAATTAACACGATCTCAGAAGAATGAAGCAAGTAAATATACATTCATGTCGTTTCTGCAGAATCATGCATATAAACGTACTTTGAAGTCATTTATGTTGTGCTTCTGTGCTTTTGTACGTGGTGTATGCTTTCTCGCCGAAAATCTCGCTCAAAGTAAATTTTCAAAACGATTGTGTTTTTTGCATGATTCCTTACTCGTCTGATATAGCAGAATGCAGCAAAGCAACGTTTCTTTCGTTCCCATCGCAGTTTCCAACAATTAACACGATCTCAGAAGAACGAAGCAAGTAAATATACATTCATGTCATTTCTGCAGAATCAATCACCTAAACGTACTTTGAAGTCATTTATGTTGTGCTTCTGTTATTTTGTGGGTAGTGTATGCTTTCTCGACGAAAATCTCGCTCAAAGTAAATTTGCACCGACATTGTAGGTGTGCTTATTCGCCTGTTGGAGCAGAATGGAGCAAAGCAATAATTCTTCCGTTTTCATCGCAGTTTCCAACAGTAAATACGATCTCATCAGAATGAGCAAGTAAATATACATTCATGTCATTTCTACAGAATAATGCACTTAAATGTACTTTGCATTCATTTATGTCATGCTTCTTTGATTGTGTAGGTAGTGTATGCTTTCTCGACGAAAATCTCGCTCAAAGTAAATTTTCAAAAGGATTGTGTTTTTTGTATGATTACTTACTCGTCTGATATAGCAGAATGAAGCAGAGCAAAGATTCTTCCGTTTCCATCGCAGTCACGAACAATTAACACGATCTCACAATAATGAAGCAAGTAAATATAAATTCATGTCATTTCTGCAGAATCATGCACATAAATGTACTTTGAAGTCATTTATGTTGTGCTTCTGTGATTGTGTACGTAGTGTATGCTTTCTCGACGAAAATCTCGCTCAAAGTAAATTTTCAAAACGATTGCGTTTTTTGCATGATTCCTTAGTCGTCTGATATAGCAGAATGAAGCAAAGCAAAGATTCTTTCGTTTTCATCGCAGTTTCCAACAATTAACACGATCTCAGAAGAACGAAGCAAGTAAATATACATTCATGTCATTTCTGCATAATCATGCACTTAATTCTACATTGAAGTCATTTATGTTGTGCTTCTGTGATTGTGTACGTAGTGTATGCTTTCTCGACGAAAATCTCGCTCAAATTAAATTGTCAAAACGATTGTGTTTTTTGAATGATTACTTACTCGCCTGTTCGAGCAGAATGCATCAAAGCAAAGATTCTTCAGTTTTCATCGCAGTTTCCAACAGTAAATACGATATCATCAGAATGAAGCAAGTAAATATACATTCATGTAATTTCTGCAGAATCATGCACATAAATCTACATTGAAGTCATTTACGTTGTGCTTCTGTGCTTTTGTACGTAGTGTATTCTTTCTCGACGACAATCTCGCTCAAAGTAAATGTTCACCCACCTTGTATGTTTGTTCACTCGCCTGTTGGAGCAGAATGCAGCAAAGCAATGATTCTTCCATTTCTACCGCAGTTTCCAACAATTAACACGATCTCAGAAGAATGAACCAAGTAAATATACATTCATGTCATTTCTGCAGAATCATGCACATAAATGTACTTTGAAGTCATTTATGTTGTGCTTCTGTGCTTTTGCACGTGGTGTATGCTTTCTCGCGGAAAATCTCGCTCAAAGTAAATTTTCAAAACGATTGTGTTTTTTGCATGATTCCTTACTCGTCTGATATAGCACAATGCAGCAAAGCAAAGATTCTTTCGTTCCCATCGCAGTTTCCAACAATTAACACGATCTCAGAAGAACAAAGCAAGTAAATACACATTCAAGTCATTTCTGCAGAATCATGCACATAAATGTACTTTGAAGTCATTTATGTTGTGCTTCTGTGATTGTGTACGTAGTGTATGCTTTCTCGACGAAAATCTCGCTCAAATTAAATTGTCAAAACGATTGTGTTTTTTGAATGATTACTTACTCGCCTGTTCGAGCAGAATGCATCAAAGCAAAGATTCTTCAGTTTTCATCGCAGTTTCCAACAGTAAATACGATATCATCAGAATGAAGCAAGTAAATATACATTCATGTCATTTCTGCAGAATCATGCACATAAATCTACATTGAAGTCATTTCTGTTGTGCTTCTGTGCACGTACGTAGTGTATTCTTTCTCGACGACAATCTTGCTCAAAGTAAATTTTCACCCACCTTGTATGTTTGTTCACTCGCCTGTTGGAAGATGCAGCAAAGCAATGATTCTTCCGTTTCTACCGCAGTTTCCAACAATTAACACGATCTCAGAAGAATGAAGCAAGTAAATATACATTCATGTCATTTCTGCAGAATCATGAATATAAATGTACTTTGAAGTCATTTATGTTGTGCTTCTGTGCTTTTGTACGTGGTGTATGCTTTCTCGCCGAAAATCTCGCTCAAAGTAAATTTTCAAAACGATTGTGTTTTTTGCATGATTCCTTACTCGTCTGATATAGCAGAATGCAGCAAAGCAAAGTTTGTTTCGTTCCCATCGCAGTTTCCAACAATTAACACGATCTCAGAAGAACGACGCAAGTAAATATACATTCATGTCATTTCTGCAGAATCAGGCACATAAATGTACTTTGAAGTCATTTATGTTGTGCTTCTGTTATTTTGTGGGTAGTGTATGCTTTCTCGACGAAAATCTCGCTCAAAGTAAATTTGCACCGACATTGTAGGTTTGCTTATTCGCCTGTTGGAGCAGAATGGAGCAAAGCAATAATTCTTCCGTTTTCATCGCAGTTTCCAACAGTAAATACGATCTCATCAGAATGAAGCAAGTAAATATACATTCATGTCATTTCTACAGAATAATGCACTTAAATGTACTTTGCATTCATTTATGTCATGCTTCTTTTGATTGATGCTTTCTCGACGAAAATCTCGCTCAAAGTAAAGTTTCAAAAGGATTGTGTTTTTTGTATGATTACGTACTCGTCTGATATAGCAGAATGAAGCAGAGCAAAGATTCTTCCGTTTCCATCGCAGTCACGAACAATTAACACGATCTCACAATAATGAAGCAAGTAAATATAAATTCATGTCATTCATGCCAATCGGTCAACCAACCCCATATAGACCAGGGCTCGCATTAGTCTGATGCAATTCTCTGAGTTGTTGTCGGATGTGTTGTATAATATTAGTAATATTCTCAGAAGCATCCGGAATATAGGTGCAACGTTCAGAGCCAAGGCTCTTTTCAGCAAGCAATATATCCAGAGCCATCCGGTTTTGGAGTGTCACAGTGCGAATAGCCACCATTTCAGCGGATATGTCTTGTAAGGCATCCGCGGTTTCATTCGCAACAGCCTCCAAAACCGTTTGTAAAGCCCCCAATGCTTGATTAGTACGGAGCAGACCGTATGGGGGCACAAATACCCCAAAAATCTGTTCGTACCATGCTACTGCTCTACGTGTGATATGGTCTTTTGTATGCGGGTGTTCCGAAAGTGTTGTAATATGCAGGTGTGGGACAACATGTCCAAGTTAACAGGAACCACTCCAGTTGGTTGGCAGCCATGGGTATGCCCAAGTCCCGCACACCCAGTATGTCCCATTAAATGAGGGGACTGGGTGGTCTGGGGGAGTAATGTGGATGATTGCCTCGTATTGGCTGCCCGTCACCTTACAAGAAGTATCATTGAGTGAGATGGTCGCCGAATCCTGCCGACATTTCCTATTAGCAGAGAATATGAACAATAACTCTCTCTCCCACTTTTGTCCCTGGGCCTGTTCGTATTATACAAACACTTCCATCTGTTTTCTCTACCTTGATATGTGGTGGTTTTTGTGTGCAGTTATAATCTTGACGGTACATAGTATTATTGAGGGGAGAACAGGAAACTGTCTCATTAGTTAGCAAACCAGTCATATTAAAACCCGATTGTTGCAGAGCCCGTATTGTCTGCATTTTGCTGAAATGGACTATCAACATGGGAAAAAACCCTCCCGCACTGTGTGGGAGAGCCGCACACACCCAACAAACAGCTTGATACTCGCAGCGTCACCGTTGTTTTGTACGCAGTGAGGAGGAAAGTATTTGCTACCATGGAGCATTCTACTTCTGTGTCCAGCATCATCCCCAATATCATCAGAATCCCTGTCCATTTTGCAAGGCTGAAATGTGGATATCGTAGGCCCTGCCCAAGCAGTCTCTGTTTTTCTGATCATGTCGGCCCACTTCGTCTCCCGAAGGCATCGAACGTCTTCCACCAGAGTGACAGGTAGTTCTTCATCGCTGGCGTCCACAACTTCTTCGAGCTTCTTTCCACGACTTCTTCGAGCCTGTAGGAACAAAATTGTGCCCTAGGACGGGACAATGGTGAAGACAGTAGCATCATGTTGTTTACACTTCATGTATGTGAACCCAATGATCTCTCCCCTCTAATTTAACCGTAGTTGGAGTTGAGAGGAGAACTTGGAAGGGACCTATCCACCGGGGGTCCAGGCATTTTCCTGACCCAATTGCGAATCATAACATAATCACCGGGGTGTAAAGGAGGATCAGGTAAACTAATATTGTTAGAGGGACTGGAAACTGTTGTTTGATTAATACGGAGAATGGTAGAAAGAGTTTTGATATACTCCACCATGTCAGCAGACATATGAGTAAGCGAAGAGGAAGCCGAAGCCGACCAAGGGCCTATTAAAGAGCGCCCATAAATAATTTCTGCTGGAGATAACCGGGCAGTTCCAGTGGGGGCCGAGCGAATCTGAAACGATACAAGAGGCAAAAAGCGGACCCATGAAGAGCCATGCCCCCTTGTAAGTTTAGCCAGTTTTGTCTTAATCGTCTGATTGACTCGTTCCACTATGCCCGCCGCTTTGGGATGATAAACACAATGAAACGACTATTTAATGTCTAAATGGGAACAGAGAGAGCGGTTAACAGAGGCAATAAAGTGAGGGCCGTTGTCGGAAACTAAACGACCAGGCACCCCAAAACGAGGAACTATTACCCGTAACAACAATCGCACAACCGTCTCAGCAGTATTGTTTACCGTTGGAAATGCTTCAACCCAACGGGAAAATACATCAATGATAACCAATACATAGTTGAAATTCTGACATTTAGGTAACTGAATAAAATCCATCTGGAGCACCTCAAATGGAAGTTGAGGTACAGGGGTATCACCGGTGACCACTGGGAACCCTTTCCCAGGATTGTGCTCAGAGCACAATAGGCACCGGAGGACAGCCTTCTCAGACAGCTGCATCATGCATGGGTGTCACCAGGTCTGAAGGAGCCACTCAGAGAGCTGTTTACCCCCCGAATGAGTCTGTTGGTGACCGCAGGCGACTACCCATCCTGCCAGCTCATCAGTCATGCAGGTCTGACCGACAGGGGTCATCCAGACCCCTTCCTCGGATAGGGCACAGCCTTCTTCAACCCATGACTGACGAGTTGCCACCGGAGCGTCCTCCTGGAGTAACACAATATCATAAACAGAGGGCATGTTAGTACGTTGTTTGGGAATAATGGGAACCACAGTTTTAACGGGATAGGTACCAAGTGGGGCCTCAGCCACTAGTTTGGCACATCTATCCGCATGTCCATTTCCAAGTGAGACCGGATCCTGGGCCAACGTGTGGGCAGAACATTTCACAACCGCTAACTGAGCAGGTTGCAGAGCAGATTGTAGGAGGTTGACAACTTCAGTACCGTTAGAAATGGGATGACCTGATGAAGTTAAAAATCCACGGTTTTCCCACAACCTCCCAAAATCATGAACCACGCCAAAGGCGTAGCGAGAGTCAGTATATATGGTAACCGGTTTTCCCACAGCGTGTTTACAAGCCTCCGCAAGGGCAATTAGTTCACAGGCTTGGGCAGATTTAGGAGGAACCAGTTTCTTCATACAGACTGGGGTTCCATCCTGTAAGGAGCTGGAGCGAAAAGTATAAGTTATCCCAGAAGAAGTGGCTGCATGCAATGCCATTCTTGTCAGTATCTGTAAGAACTAAATTACAAGGTGAAATCTCACGTTTCTTTAAACATTTTCAGTTGTTAACATGACATTATCATTACCTACAGAAACACTTTCAGCTGATGTGGAAACCAAAGGGTTACGTAAAGTCATTTTGTCCACATAAACCAGAGTGCCTGCAGTCAGTGAATTTAAACTGCCCACAGTCAATGGCTGCAGGAAATTCTAACTGCTGCAAGTTAACTGTCACAAGCTAATTTATCCATATTTAATTTCTACAAACATTTTAAGTAAATGCTGGAATACACAAAATAACGTTTACTCTACTTTATCGCTTCGTTCTTGCGTCAAATATTCCAAATTATAGGTTGTATTTTTACTTTGCTATTACTCAGTACATATGGAACGTGGGTAGTGTCTGGCTTATACTCTGCGTCCAGAGAAAAGTCAGACCTATCACGGTCCGGTACTTTTTAAATAATCCAAACCTATGGAACATGGATGAAATCTGGCCATACTCTGCGTCCAGAGCAAAGTCAGACCCACCATTGTCCTCTTTAAATGCATACATTACATAAACCATACGTCAAAAGCTTCTCTTCAATTTGCTTTCTTTTTTTTAATTACTGCTCATTCAAGCTAAACCATATACAGGTACAATCATTTTTTCACATCTTTTACACAAAAAAAAAGGTAACACATTGAGCTCAAGTTTTCTTAAGGACCGTACAGTCACAACTTCCTTCGGGGCAAAACTTTCAATTAGGAGTATTGTGACTGTTCGGATTGCTCTTTTTAAAGAATAGTTAGGGAGGCACAAGGCTATCAATAATAATATGCAGAGTGGCCTCAAACTCATGTTGTGACTTTTGGCCTTCCCCAAATACTCATTCAAAGGATCGCAACATACCCCATAGAGACCGTAAATGCAGGTAGCAATTGCTTAAAATTTGTTTGTTTTTTTCACCTGACATTTTGTCATCACACTTTCTTTT
Organism: Hydrolagus colliei; assembly: GCA_035084275.1. Taxonomy (NCBI): domain Eukaryota; kingdom Metazoa; phylum Chordata; class Chondrichthyes; order Chimaeriformes; family Chimaeridae; genus Hydrolagus; species Hydrolagus colliei. The sequence goes on from CM068755.1 coordinate 75,753, forward strand.
TAATCAGAACAAGTGGTGTTATTGGAACATCAAATCCAAATTGTTTTCATTTCAATTTTATGTGTTTTTACGTATTAAAAAAACGTATTCTCAGTCAGGTTAATTTTAAAAAATATGCCTGACTTGTTTGAATTTTCGAACGTAAGTCTCTACATTTAATTTTTTTAATCAATTTTTTTTTAATCAATATACATTTGGTTTTCGACTGTCTGGTCTTTGACTTTCATTTATCTGTTGTAGCATAACATAGTTAAACATATAAAAGTAAATATACATTCATGTCATTTCTGCAGAATCATGCACATAAATCTACATTGAAGTCATTTCTGTTGTGCTTCTGTGCACGTACGTAGTGTATTCTTTCTCGACGACAATCTTGCTCAAAGTAAATTTTCACCCACCTTGTATGTTTGTTCACTCGCCTGTTGGAAGATGCAGCAAAGCAATGATTCTTCCGTTTCTACCGCAGTTTCCAACAATTAACACGATCTCAGAAGAATGAAGCAAGTAAATATACATTCATGTCATTTCTGCAGAATCATGAATATAAATGTACTTTGAAGTCATTTATGTTGTGCTTCTGTGCTTTTGTACGTGGTGTATGCTTTCTCGCCGAAAATCTCGCTCAAAGTAAATTTTCAAAACGATTGTGTTTTTTGCATGATTCCTTACTCGTCTGATATAGCAGAATGCAGCAAAGCAAAGTTTGTTTCGTTCCCATCGCAGTTTCCAACAATTAACACGATCTCAGAAGAACGACGCAAGTAAATATACATTCATGTCATTTCTGCAGAATCATGCACCTAAACGTACTTTGAAGTCATTTATGTTGTGCTTCTGTTATTTTGTGGGTAGTGTATGCTTTCTCGACGAAAATCTCGCTCAAAGTAAATTTTCACCCACCTTGTATGTTTGTTCACTCGCCTATTGGAGCAGACTGCAGCAAAGCAATGATTCTTCCGTTTCTACCGCAGTTTCCAACAATTAACACGATCTCAGAAGAATGAACCAAGTAATGTCATTTCTGCAGAATCATGCACCTAAACGTACTTTGAAGTCATTTATGTTGTGCTTCTGTTATTTTGTGGGTAGTGTATGCTTTCTCGACGAAAATCTCGCTCAAAGTAAATTTGCACCGACATTGTAGGTTTGCTTATTCGCCTGTTGGAGCAGAATGGAGCAAAGCAATAATTCTTCCGTTTTCATCGCAGTTTCCAACAGTAAATACGATCTCATCAGAATGAAGCAAGTAAATATACATTCATGTCATTTCTACAGAATAATGCACTTAAATGTACTTTGCATTCATTTATGTCATGCTTCTTTTGATTGATGCTTTCTCGACGAAAATCTCGCTCAAAGTAAAGTTTCAAAAGGATTGTGTTTTTTGTATGATTACGTACTCGTCTGATATAGCAGAATGAAGCAGAGCAAAGATTCTTCCGTTTCCATCGCAGTCACGAACAATTAACACGATCTCACAATAATGAAGCAAGTAAATATAAATTCATGTCATTCATGCCAATCGGTCAACCAACCCCATATAGACCAGGGCTCGCATTAGTCTGATGCAATTCTCTGAGTTGTTGTCGGATGTGTTGTATAATATTAGTAATATTCTCAGAAGCATCCGGAATATAGGTGCAACGTTCAGAGCCAAGGCTCTTTTCAGCAAGCAATATATCCAGAGCCATCCGGTTTTGGAGTGTCACAGTGCGAATAGCCACCATTTCAGCGGATATGTCTTGTAAGGCATCCGCGGTTTCATTCGCAACAGCCTCCAAAACCGTTTGTAAAGCCCCCAATGCTTGATTAGTACGGAGCAGACCGTATGGGGGCACAAATACCCCAAAAATCTGTTCGTACCATGCTACTGCTCTACGTGTGATATGGTCTTTTGTATGCGGGTGTTCCGAAAGTGTTGTAATATGCAGGTGTGGGACAACATGTCCAAGTTAACAGGAACCACTCCAGTTGGTTGGCAGCCATGGGTATGCCCAAGTCCCGCACACCCAGTATGTCCCATTAAATGAGGGGACTGGGTGGTCTGGGGGAGTAATGTGGATGATTGCCTCGTATTGGCTGCCCGTCACCTTACAAGAAGTATCATTGAGTGAGATGGTCGCCGAATCCTGCCGACATTTCCTATTAGCAGAGAATATGAACAATAACTCTCTCTCCCACTTTTGTCCCTGGGCCTGTTCGTATTATACAAACACTTCCATCTGTTTTCTCTACCTTGATATGTGGTGGTTTTTGTGTGCAGTTATAATCTTGACGGTACATAGTATTATTGAGGGGAGAACAGGAAACTGTCTCATTAGTTAGCAAACCAGTCATATTAAAACCCGATTGTTGCAGAGCCCGTATTGTCTGCATTTTGCTGAAATGGACTATCAACATGGGAAAAAACCCTCCCGCACTGTGTGGGAGAGCCGCACACACCCAACAAACAGCTTGATACTCGCAGCGTCACCGTTGTTTTGTACGCAGTGAGGAGGAAAGTATTTGCTACCATGGAGCATTCTACTTCTGTGTCCAGCATCATCCCCAATATCATCAGAATCCCTGTCCATTTTGCAAGGCTGAAATGTGGATATCGTAGGCCCTGCCCAAGCAGTCTCTGTTTTTCTGATCATGTCGGCCCACTTCGTCTCCCGAAGGCATCGAACGTCTTCCACCAGAGTGACAGGTAGTTCTTCATCGCTGGCGTCCACAACTTCTTCGAGCTTCTTTCCACGACTTCTTCGAGCCTGTAGGAACAAAATTGTGCCCTAGGACGGGACAATGGTGAAGACAGTAGCATCATGTTGTTTACACTTCATGTATGTGAACCCAATGATCTCTCCCCTCTAATTTAACCGTAGTTGGAGTTGAGAGGAGAACTTGGAAGGGACCTATCCACCGGGGGTCCAGGCATTTTCCTGACCCAATTGCGAATCATAACATAATCACCGGGGTGTAAAGGAGGATCAGGTAAACTAATATTGTTAGAGGGACTGGAAACTGTTGTTTGATTAATACGGAGAATGGTAGAAAGAGTTTTGATATACTCCACCATGTCAGCAGACATATGAGTAAGCGAAGAGGAAGCCGAAGCCGACCAAGGGCCTATTAAAGAGCGCCCATAAATAATTTCTGCTGGAGATAACCGGGCAGTTCCAGTGGGGGCCGAGCGAATCTGAAACGATACAAGAGGCAAAAAGCGGACCCATGAAGAGCCATGCCCCCTTGTAAGTTTAGCCAGTTTTGTCTTAATCGTCTGATTGACTCGTTCCACTATGCCCGCCGCTTTGGGATGATAAACACAATGAAACGACTATTTAATGTCTAAATGGGAACAGAGAGAGCGGTTAACAGAGGCAATAAAGTGAGGGCCGTTGTCGGAAACTAAACGACCAGGCACCCCAAAACGAGGAATTATTACCCGTAACAACAATCGCACAACCGTCTCAGCAGTATTGTTTACCGTTGGAAATGCTTCAACCCAACGGGAAAATACATCAATGATAACCAATACATAGTTGAAATTCTGACATTTAGGTAACTGAATAAAATCCATCTGGAGCACCTGAAATGGAAGTTGAGGTACAGGGGTATCACCGGTGACCACTGGGAACCCTTTCCCAGGATTGTGCTCAGAGCACAATAGGCACCGGAGGACAGCCTTCTCAGACAGCTGCATCATGCATGGGTGTCACCAGGTCTGAAGGAGCCACTCAGAGAGCTGTTTACCCCCCGAATGAGTCTGTTGGTGCCCGCAGGCGACTACCCATCCTGCCAGCTCATCAGTCATGCAGGTCTGACCGACAGGGGTCATCCAGACCCCTTCCTCGGATAGGGCACAGCCTTCTTCAACCCATGACTGACGAGTTGCCACCGGAGCGTCCTCCTGGAGTAACACAATATCATAAACAGAGGGCATGTTAGTACGTTGTTTGGGAATAATGGGAACCACAGTTTTAACGGGATAGGTACCAAGTGGGGCCTCAGCCACTAGTTTGGCACATCTATCCGCATGTCGATTTCCAAGTGAGACCGGATCCTGGGCCAACGTGTGGGCAGAACATTTCACAACCGCTAACTGAGCAGGTTGCAGAGCAGATTGTAGGAGGTTGACAACTTCAGTACCGTTAGAAATGGGATGACCTGATGAAGTTAAAAATCCACGGTTTTCCCACAACCTCCCAAAATCATGAACCACGCCAAAGGCGTAGCGAGAGTCAGTATATATGGTAACCGGTTTTCCCACAGCGTGTTTACAAGCCTCCGCAAGGGCAATTAGTTCACAGTCTTGGGCAGATTTAGGAGGAACCAGTTTCTTCATACAGACTGGGGTTCCATCCTGTAAGGAGCTGGAGCGAAAAGTATAAGTTATCCCAGAAGAAGTGGCTGCATGCAATGCCATTCTTGTCAGTATCTGTAAGAACTAAATTACAAGGTGAAATCTCACGTTTCTTTAAACATTTTCAGTTGTTAACATGACATTATCATTACCTACAGAAACACTTTCAGCTGATGTGGAAACCAAAGGGTTACGTAAAGTCATTTTGTCCACATAAACCAGAGTGCCTGCAGTCAGTGAATTTAAACTGCCCACAGTCAATGGCTGCAGGAAATTCTAACTGCTGCAAGTTAACTGTCACAAGCTAATTTATCCATATTTAATTTCTACAAACATTTTAAGTAAATGCTGGAATACACAAAATAACGTTTACTCTACTTTATCGCTTCGTTCTTGCGTCAAATATTCCAAATTATAGGTTGTATTTTTACTTTGCTATTACTCAGTACATATGGAACGTGGGTAGTGTCTGGCTTATACTCTGCGTCCAGAGAAAAGTCAGACCTATCACGGTCCGGTACTTTTTAAATAATCCAAACCTATGGAACATGGATGAAATCTGGCCATACTCTGCGTCCAGAGCAAAGTCAGACCCACCATTGTCCTCTTTAAATGCATACATTACATAAACCATACGTCAAAAGCTTCTCTTCAATTTGCTTTCTTTTTTTTAATTACTGCTCATTCAAGCTAAACCATATACAGGTACAATCATTTTTTCACATCTTTTACACAAAAAAAAAGGTAACACATTGAGCTCAAGTTTTCTTAAGGACCGTACAGTCACAACTTCCTTCGGGGCAAAACTTTCAATTAGGAGTATTGTGACTGTTCGGATTGCTCTTTTTAAAGAATAGTTAGGGAGGCACAAGGCTATCAATAATAATATGCAGAGTGGCCTCAAACTCATGTTGTGACTTTTGGCCTTCCCCAAATACTCATTCAAAGGATCGCAACATACCCCATAGAGACCGTAAATGCAGGTAGCAATTGCTTAAAATTTGTTTGTTTTTTTCACCTGACATTTTGTCATCACACTTTCTTTTTAATCAGAACAAGTGGTGTTATTGGAACATCAAATCCAAATTGTTTTCATTTCAATTTTATGTGTTTTTACGTATTAAAAAAACGTATTCTCAGTCAGGTTAATTTTAAAAAATATGCCTGACTTGTTTGAATTTTCGAACGTAAGTCTCTACATTTAATTTTTTTAATCAATTTTTTTTTAATCAATATACATTTGGTTTTCGACTGTCTGGTCTTTGACTTTCATTTATCTGTTGTAGCATAACATAGTTAAACATATAAAACACAGTAAATATATATTTTTTTATCAATACATACTCTCCTCACACACTAACATCAACACTTATTAATTCTAGCCGTTACCGTCTTTCTCTTAACTACCGAATACTCTCCTGTGTTTAGTGCCACTGAATATCCTGTCGACTACGCCATTGTTAGAGATTCGACCATGAGTGAAATGCACTAGAGTCGTATCTCTTCAAAACAGGTTGTTTATTCAGGCTAACCCGTCAGGGCTTGATACCAAACACAGGGATCCCTTCCTTAATGGTGTATACTGTCCAGCAAGAGATTGATTCTTTATCCTCTGCAACCTAATACTCTCCTCTGTTTGGTGGTGTATACTGTCCACCCCAATACTCTCCTCTGTTTAGTGGTGTATACTGTCCACCCCAATACTCTCCTCTGTTTAGTGGTGTATACTGTCCACCCCAATACTCTCCTCTGTTTGGTGGTGTATACTGTCCACCCCATTGTTTTTAACTGACCCGAAGCTAATCGCAACTCTTTCTGATTTTCTGGCAACACTTTACACATAGACGTTAGGGGACACGGCCCCTCAGTTTTATCCACAATATTACCCATACTTTTGAAATTCTTATACTTTAATAATAAAAAAAATTACAACCTTATGCTTTAAACAAAAATTACAACCTTATGCTTTAAACTAAAAATTATTATACTTTAAATCTTATTCCTTACAACCTTAAACTTTAATTCTTATACTTTAAATCTTATTCTACTTTTAAATAAACAATTGGGACCATCCTCAGGGGAGGGAACGGGTACAGGTTTCTGGTGCATTTTCACTCGCGTCCGAAACCGAGTGTTTTCGGCCGGTCCCCCTGAAAACCTAGTTGCCTCCTCTCTCTCTCTCTTTCTACATACTTCTTCCTTCAATTTGTCCAGCGGTTTATACACTCCATCGCGGGTCACACATATACCGTGTCTTTCAGCAGTGTTTTGCCACTGGACAACGTTTCTTTTGCCTGTTTCTCATAGCTTCCTCTAACCATACTCTCACCAGTTTTCTACATGGCTTATATTTATCTTTCTTCCATACCAACTCTTGCACCTTCTTTAGTACTGTCACATCATTTGAGCCTCCCAGAGGCCATACTGTCTCTCCCAATTGTTTATTTAACATTACCCATACTTTTTTAATTAACCTTAAACTTTAAACTAAACCTCGTGCACTTTTGAACCTGCTGCACCCAGCTTGTACGCCTTTTTTATTCCGTCGACGGTCCTTACCCCAGTAAGTTTTGAACCTGCTGCACTCAGCTTTTACGCCTTTTTTATCCCGTTAACGGTCCTTACCTCAGTAAGTTTTTAACCGAATACACACCCACCAACCTTTTCTTATTCCGATCTCATTAACGACTATCAGTTACGCATACGGTTGGTGCATCCCTGGAAGCCTATTACGTAGGTGAAAAACACTGAGAGTATTCAAAAATAGATGATATACTCACTGGGCTGCGCAATTTCACTTAGGCAAAAAAAACTCAGGGATTGTCCCGCCGTCTACGCACTGTCTTAGTCGTCACGAGATCCCATCCTCGTCGCCAAATGTGAAACTAAAAAATCGTCTCAGTACCTTGGTTGGGGTTTCTGTTCACAAATATGTGACTCGGGTGTGTGATTCAAACAAGTTTATTTAGCATTCATGAAGCGGTGCACTAGGTTCTCGTCCGTCTACTACTAGTGCACACCAACTACTAGTATACACACATCTTTATACAGTTTAAATTCTTTGTCTACCATATATGGGCATGTTTATACATTAATTACCTTATTTGGTCAGCAATATATGGCCTTGCAGTTGTTTTACAGACACATCATGGCCTAGGAGTTAATGAGATATATGCCAGCTGCATCTTACAACAAGCATACAGACATCATGGCCTTGGAGTTAATGAGATGTAGGCCGGCTACAGCTTACAAGTATAAGATAGCCTAAAAGCAAGATAAGATAACCAAGCCTAGAGCTTTACAATTATATCATAGCCTTGGTATGCCTGCCAGACACCCTTATGGCCCCTGTTATTCGCATCTTTCTGTAACAGGCTCACGAGTGTCGGCTAGAGGTTAAATCAAAGCGTACGTACAGGTTTGCAAGTAACTATTATGCGTAACGTACGTACAGGTTTGCAAGCAACTATTATGCGTTGCGTAGCAGACGAGCAAATAACCACTATTCGTACATGGCAGACGAGCTGACTTCTCAATCGCAGTTTCCAACAATTAACTCGATCTCAGAAGAACGAAGCAAGTAAATACACATTCAAGTCATTTCTGCAGAATCATGCACATAAATGTACTTTGAAGTCATTTATGTTGTGCTTCTGTGATTGTGTACGTAGTGTATGCTTTCTCGACGAAAATCTCGCTCAAAGTAAATTTTCACCCACATTGTATGTTTGCTCACTCGCCTGTTGGAGCAGAATGCAACACAGCAATGATTCTTCCGTTTCTACCGCAGTTTCCAACAATTAACACGATCTCAGCAGAACGAAGCAAGTAAATATACATTCATGTCATTTCTGCAGAATCATGCACATAAATGTACTTTGAAGTCATTTATGTTGTGCTTCTGTTATTTTGTGGGTAGTGTATGCTTTCTCGACGAAAATCTCGCTCAAAGTAAATTTCCACCCACATTGTAGGTTTGCTCACTCGCCTATTGGAGCAGAATGCAGCAAAGCAATGATTCTTCCGTTTCTACCGCAGTTTCCAACAATTAACACGATCTCAGAAGAATGAAGCAAGTAAATATACATTCATGTCATTTCTGCAGAATCATGAATATAAATGTACTTTGAAGTCATTTATGTTGTGCTTCTGTGCTTTTGTACGTGGTGTATGCTTTCTCGCCGAAAATCTCGCTCAAAGTAAATTTTCAAAACGATTGTGTTTTTTGCATGATTCCTTACTCGTCTGATATAGCAGAATGCAGCAAAGCAAAGTTTGTTTCGTTCCCATCGCAGTTTCCAACAATTAACACGATCTCAGAAGAACGAAGCAAGTAAATATACATTCATGTCATTTCTGCAGAATCATGCACCTAAACGTACTTTGAAGTCATTTATGTTGTGCTTCTGTTATTTTGTGGGTAGTGTATGCTTTCTCGACGAAAATCTCGCTCAAAGTAAATTTGCACCGACATTGTAGGTTTGCTTATTCGCCTGTTGGAGCAGAATGGAGCAAAGCAATAATTCTTCCGTTTTCATCGCAGTTTCCAACAGTAAATACGATCTCATCAGAATGAAGCAAGTAAATATACATTCATGTCATTTCTACAGAATAATGCACTTAAATGTACTTTGCATTCATTTATGTCATGCTTCTTTTGATTGATGCTTTCTCGACGAAAATCTCGCTCAAAGTAAATTTTCAAAAGGATTGTGTTTTTTGTATGATTACGTACTCGTCTGATATAGCAGAATGAAGCAGAGCAAAGATTCTTCCGTTTCCATCGCAGTCACGAACAATTAACACGATCTCACAATAATGAAGCAAGTAAATATAAATTCATGTCATTCATGCCAATCGGTCAACCAACCCCATATAGACCAGGGCTCGCATTAGTCTGATGCAATTCTCTGAGTTGTTGTCGGATGTGTTGTATAATATTAGTAATATTCTCAGAAGCATCCGGAATATAGGTGCAACGTTCAGAGCCAAGGCTCTTTTCAGCAAGCAATATATCCAGAGCCATCCGGTTTTGGAGTGTCACAGTGCGAATAGCCACCATTTCAGCGGATATGTCTTGTAAGGCATCCGCGGTTTCATTCGCAACAGCCTCCAAAACCGTTTGTAAAGCCCCCAATGCTTGATTAGTACGGAGCAGACCGTATGGGGGCACAAATACCCCAAAAATCTGTTCGTACCATGCTACTGCTCTACGTGTGATATGGTCTTTTGTATGCGGGTGTTCCGAAAGTGTTGTAATATGCAGGTGTGGGACAACATGTCCAAGTTAACAGGAACCACTCCAGTTGGTTGGCAGCCATGGGTATGCCCAAGTCCCGCACACCCAGTATGTCCCATTAAATGAGGGGACTGGGTGGTCTGGGGGAGTAATGTGGATGATTGCCTCGTATTGGCTGCCCGTCACCTTACAAGAAGTATCATTGAGTGAGATGGTCGCCGAATCCTGCCGACATTTCCTATTAGCAGAGAATATGAACAATAACTCTCTCTCCCACTTTTGTCCCTGGGCCTGTTCGTATTATACAAACACTTCCATCTGTTTTCTCTACCTTGATATGTGGTGGTTTTTGTGTGCAGTTATAATCTTGACGGTACATAGTATTATTGAGGGGAGAACAGGAAACTGTCTCATTAGTTAGCAAACCAGTCATATTAAAACCCGATTGTTGCAGAGCCCGTATTGTCTGCATTTTGCTGAAATGGACTATCAACATGGGAAAAAACCCTCCCGCACTGTGTGGGAGAGCCGCACACACCCAACAAACAGCTTGATACTCGCAGCGTCACCGTTGTTTTGTACGCAGTGAGGAGGAAAGTATTTGCTACCATGGAGCATTCTACTTCTGTGTCCAGCATCATCCCCAATATCATCAGAATCCCTGTCCATTTTGCAAGGCTGAAATGTGGATATCGTAGGCCCTGCCCAAGCAGTCTCTGTTTTTCTGATCATGTCGGCCCACTTCGTCTCCCGAAGGCATCGAACGTCTTCCACCAGAGTGACAGGTAGTTCTTCATCGCTGGCGTCCACAACTTCTTCGAGCTTCTTTCCACGACTTCTTCGAGCCTGTAGGAACAAAATTGTGCCCTAGGACGGGACAATGGTGAAGACAGTAGCATCATGTTGTTTACACTTCATGTATGTGAACCCAATGATCTCTCCCCTCTAATTTAACCGTAGTTGGAGTTGAGAGGAGAACTTGGAAGGGACCTATCCACCGGGGGTCCAGGCATTTTCCTGACCCAATTGCGAATCATAACATAATCACCGGGGTGTAAAGGAGGATCAGGTAAACTAATATTGTTAGAGGGACTGGAAACTGTTGTTTGATTAATACGGAGAATGGTAGAAAGAGTTTTGATATACTCCACCATGTCAGCAGACATATGAGTAAGCGAAGAGGAAGCCGAAGCCGACCAAGGGCCTATTAAAGAGCGCCCATAAATAATTTCTGCTGGAGATGACCGGGCAGTTCCAGTGGGGGCCGAGCGAATCTGAAACAATACAAGAGGCAAAAAGCGGACCCATGAAGAGCCATGCCCCCTTGTAAGTTTAGCCAGTTTTGTCTTAATCGTCTGATTGACTCGTTCCACTATGCCCGCCGCTTTGGGATGATAAACACAATGAAACGACTATTTAATGTCTAAATGGGAACAGAGAGAGCGGTTAACAGAGGCAATAAAGTGAGGGCCGTTGTCGGAAACTAAACGACCAGGCACCCCAAAACGAGGAATTATTACCCGTAACAACAATCGCACAACCGTCTCAGCAGTATTGTTTACCGTTGGAAATGCTTCAACCCAACGGGAAAATACATCAATGATAACCAATACATAGTTGAAATTCTGACATTTAGGTAACTGAATAAAATCCATCTGGAGCACCTCAAATGGAAGTTGAGGTACAGGGGTATCACCGGTGACCACTGGGAACCCTTTCCCAGGATTGTGCTCAGAGCACAATAGGCACCGGAGGACAGCCTTCTCAGACAGCTGCATCATGCATGGGTGTCACCAGGTCTGAAGGAGCCACTCAGAGAGCTGTTTACCCCCCGAATGAGTCTGTTGGTGACCGCAGGCGACTACCCATCCTGCCAGCTCATCAGTCATGCAGGTCTGACCGACAGGGGTCATCCAGACCCCTTCCTCGGATAGGGCACAGCCTTCTTCAACCCATGACTGACGAGTTGCCACCGGAGCGTCCTCCTGGATATCATAAACAGAGGGCATGTTAGTACGTTGTTTGGGAATAATGGGAACCACAGTTTTAACGGGATAGGTACCAAGTGGGGCCTCAGCCACTAGTTTGGCACATCTATCCGCATGTCCATTTCCAAGTGAGACCGGATCCTGGGCCAACGTGTGGGCAGAACATTTCACAACCGCTAACTGAGCAGGTTGCAGAGCAGATTGTAGGAGGTTGACAACTTCAGTACCGTTAGAAATGGGATGACCTGATGAAGTTAAAAATCCACGGTTTTCCCACAACCTCCCAAAATCATGAACCACGCCAAAGGCGTAGCGAGAGTCAGTATATATGGTAACCGGTTTTCCCACAGCGTGTTTACAAGCCTCCGCAAGGGCAATTAGTTCACAGGCTTGGGCAGATTTAGGAGGAACCAGTTTCTTCATACAGACTGGGGTTCCATCCTGTAAGGAGCTGGAGCGAAAAGTATAAGTTATCCCAGAAGAAGTGGCTGCATGCAATGCCATTCTTGTCAGTATCTGTAAGAACTAAATTACAAGGTGAAATCTCACGTTTCTTTAAACATTTTCAGTTGTTAACATGACATTATCATTACCTACAGAAACACTTTCAGCTGATGTGGAAACCAAAGGGTTACGTAAAGTCATTTTGTCCACATAAACCAGAGTGCCTGCAGTCAGTGAATTTAAACTGCCCACAGTCAATGGCTGCAGGAAATTCTAACTGCTGCAAGTTAACTGTCACAAGCTAATTTATCCATATTTAATTTCTACAAACATTTTAAGTAAATGCTGGAATACACAAAATAACGTTTACTCTACTTTATCGCTTCGTTCTTGCGTCAAATATTCCAAATTATAGGTTGTATTTTTACTTTGCTATTACTCAGTACATATGGAACGTGGGTAGTGTCTGGCTTATACTCTGCGTCCAGAGAAAAGTCAGACCTATCACGGTCCGGTACTTTTTAAATAATCCAAACCTATGGAACATGGATGAAATCTGGCCATACTCTGCGTCCAGAGCAAAGTCAGACCCACCATTGTCCTCTTTAAATGCATACATTACATAAACCATACGTCAAAAGCTTCTCTTCAATTTGCTTTCTTTTTTTTAATTACTGCTCATTCAAGCTAAACCATATACAGGTACAATCATTTTTTCACATCTTTTACACAAAAAAAAAGGTAACACATTGAGCTCAAGTTTTCTTAAGGACCGTACTTCCTTCGGGGCAAAACTTTCAATTAGGAGTATTGTGACTGTTCGGATTGCTCTTTTTAAAGAATAGTTAGGGAGGCACAAGGCTATCAATAATAATATGCAGAGTGGCCTCAAACTCATGTTGTGACTTTTGGCCTTCCCCAAATACTCATTCAAAGGATCGCAACATACCCCATAGAGACCGTAAATGCAGGTAGCAATTGCTTAAAATTTGTTTGTTTTTTTCACCTGACATTTTGTCATCACACTTTCTTTTTAATCAGAACAAGTGGTGTTATTGGAACATCAAATCCAAATTGTTTTCATTTCAATTTTATGTGTTTTTACGTATTAAAAAAACGTATTCTCAGTCAGGTTAATTTTAAAAAATATGCCTGACTTGTTTGAATTTTCGAACGTAAGTCTCTACATTTAATTTTTTTAATCAATTTTTTTTTAATCAATATACATTTGGTTTTCGACTGTCTGGTCTTTGACTTTCATTTATCTGTTGTAGCATAACATAGTTAAACATATAAAAGTAAATATACATTCATGTCATTTCTGCAGAATCATGCACATAAATCTACATTGAAGTCATTTCTGTTGTGCTTCTGTGCACGTACGTAGTGTATTCTTTCTCGACGACAATCTTGCTCAAAGTAAATTTTCACCCACCTTGTATGTTTGTTCACTCGCCTGTTGGAGGATGCAGCAAAGCAATGATTCTTCCGTTTCTACCGCAGTTTCCAACAATTAACACGATCTCAGAAGAATGAAGCAAGTAAATATACATTCATGTCATTTCTGCAGAATCATGAATATAAATGTACTTTGAAGTCATTTATGTTGTGCTTCTGTGCTTTTGTACGTGGTGTATGCTTTCTCGCCGAAAATCTCGCTCAAAGTAAATTTTCAAAACGATTGTGTTTTTTGCATGATTCCTTACTCGTCTGATATAGCAGAATGCAGCAAAGCAAAGTTTGTTTCGTTCCCATCGCAGTTTCCAACAATTAACACGATCTCAGAAGAACGAAGCAAGTAAATATACATTCATGTCATTTCCGCAGAATCATGCACCTAAACGTACTTTGAAGTCATTTATGTTGTGCTTCTGTTATTTTGTGGGTAGTGTATGCTTTCTCGACGAAAATCTCGCTCAAAGTAAATTTTCACCCACCTTGTATGTTTGTTCACTCGCCTATTGGAGCAGAATGCAGCAAAGCAATGATTCTTCCGTTTCTACCGCAGTTTCCAACAATTAACACGATCTCAGAAGAATGAACCAAGTAATGTCATTTCTGCAGAATCATGCACCTAAACGTACTTTGAAGTCATTTATGTTGTGCTTCTGTTATTTTGTGGGTAGTGTATGCTTTCTCGACGAAAATCTCGCTCAAAGTAAATTTGCAACGACATTGTAGGTTTGCTTATTCGCCTGTTGGAGCAGAATGGAGCAAAGCAATAATTCTTCCGTTTTCATCGCAGTTTCCAACAGTAAATACGATCTCATCAGAATGAAGCAAGTAAATATACATTCATGTCATTTCTACAGAATAATGCACTTAAATGTACTTTGCATTCATTTATGTCATGCTTCTTTTGATTGATGCTTTCTCGACGAAAATCTCGCTCAAAGTAAAGTTTCAAAAGGATTGTGTTTTTTGTATGATTACGTACTCGTCTGATATAGCAGAATGAAGCAGAGCAAAGATTCTTCCGTTTCCATCGCAGTCACGAACAATTAACACGATCTCACAATAATGAAGCAAGTAAATATAAATTCATGTCATTCATGCCAATCGGTCAACCAACCCCATATAGACCAGGGCTCGCATTAGTCTGATGCAATTCTCTGAGTTGTTGTCGGATGTGTTGTATAATATTAGTAATATTCTCAGAAGCATCCGGAATATAGGTGCAACGTTCAGAGCCAATCAAGGCACAAGGCTCTTTTCAGCAAGCAATATATCCAGAGCCATCCGGTTTTGGAGTGTCACAGTGCGGATAGCCACCATTTCAGCGGATATGTCTTGTAAGGCATCCGCGGTTTCATTCGCAACAGCCTCCAAAACCGTTTGTAAAGCCCCCAATGCTTGATTAGTACGGAGCAGACCGTATGGGGGCACAAATACCCCAAAAATCTGTTCGTACCATGCTACTGCTCTACGTGTGATATGGTCTTTTGTATGCGGGTGTTCCGAAAGTGTTGTAATATGCAGGTGTGGGACAACATGTCCAAGTTAACAGGAACCACTCCAGTTGGTTGGCAGCCATGGGTATGCCCAAGTCCCGCACACCCAGTATGTCCCATTAAATGAGGGGACTGGGTGGTCTGGGGAGTAATGTGGATGATTGCCTCGTATTGGCTGCCCGTCACCTTACAAGAAGTATCATTGAGTGAGATGGTCGCCGAATCCTGCCGACATTTCCTATTAGCAGAGAATATGAACAATAACTCTCTCTCCCACTTTTGTCCCTGGGCCTGTTCGTATTATACAAACACTTCCATCTGTTTTCTCTACCTTGATATGTGGTGGTTTTTGTGTGCAGTTATAATCTTGACGGTACATAGTATTATTGAGGGGAGAACAGGAAACTGTCTCATTAGTTAGCAAATCAGTCATATTAAAACCCGATTGTTGCAGAGCCCGTATTGTCTGCATTTTGCTGAAATGGACTATCAACATGGGAAAAAACCCTCCCGCACTGTGTGGGAGAGCCGCACACACCCAACAAACAGCTTGATACTCGCAGCGTCACCGTTGTTTTGTACGCAGTGAGGAGGAAAGTATTTGCTACCATGGAGCATTCTACTTCTGTGTCCAGCATCATCCCCAATATCATCAGAATCCCTGTCCATTTTGCAAGGCTGAAATGTGGATATCGTAGGCCCTGCCCAAGCAGTCTCTGTTTTTCTGATCATGTCGGCCCACTTCGTCTCCCGAAGGCATCGAACGTCTTCCACCAGAGTGACAGGTAGCAAACATACAATGTGGGTGAAAATTTACTTTGAGCGAGATTTTCGTCGAGAAAGCATACAGTACGTATACAATCACAGAAGCACAACATAAATGACTTCAAAGTACATTTATGCGCATGATTCTTCAGAAATGACTTGAATGTGTATTTACTTGCTTCGTTCTTCTGAGATCGTGTTAATTGTTGGAAACTGCGATGGGAACGAAAGAATCTTTGCTTTGCTGCATTCTGCTATATCAGACGAGTAAGTAATCATTCAAAAAAACACAATCGTTTTGAGAATTTACTTTGAGCGAGATTTGCGTCGAGCAAGCATACACTACGTACACAATCACAGAAGCACAACATAAATGACTTCAATGTATATTTATGTGCATGATTCTGCAGAAATGACATGAATGTGTATTTACTTGCTTCGTTCTTCTGAGATCGTGTTAATTGTTGGAAACTGCGCTGGAAACGAAAGAATCTTTGCTTTGCTGCATTCTGCTATATCAGACGAGTAAGTAATCATTCAAAAAACACAATCGTTTTGAAAATTTATTTGAGCGAGATTTTCGTCGAGAAAGCATACACTACGTACACAATCACAGAAGCACAACATAAATGACTTCAAAGTACATTTATGTGCATGATTCTGCAGAAATGACTTGAATTTGTATTTACTTGCTTCGTTCTTCTGAGATCGTGTTAATTGTTGGAAACTGCGATGGGAACGAAAGAATCTTTGCTTTGCTGCATTCTGCTATATCAGACGAGTAAGGAATCATGCAAAAAACACAATCGTTTTGAAAATTTATTTGAGCGAGATTTTCGGCGAGAAAGCATACACTACGTACACAATCACAGAAGCACAACATAAATGACTTCAATGTATATTTATGTGCATGATTCTGCAGAAATGACATGAATGTATATTTACTTGCTTCATTCTTCTGAGATCGTGTTAATTGTTGGAAACTGCTGTAGAAACGGAAGAATCATTGAATTGCTGCATTCTGCTCCAACAGGCGAGTGAGCAAACATACAATGTGGGTGAAAAGTTACTTTGAGCGAGATTTTCGTCGAGAAAGCATACAGTACGTACACAATCACAGAAGCACAACATAAATGACTTCAAAATACATTTATGTGCATGATTCTGCAGAAATAACTTGAATGTGTATTTACTTGCTTCGTTCTTCTGAGATCGTGTTAATTGTTGGAAACTGCGATGGGAACGAAAGAATCTTTGCTTTGCTGCATTCTGCTATATCAGACGAGTAAGTAATCATTCAAAAAAACACAATCGTTTTCAGAATTTACTTTGAGCGAGAGTTTCGTCGAGAAAGCATACACTACGTACACAATCACAGAAGCACAACATAAATGACTTCAAAGTACATTTATGCGCATGATTCTGCAGAAATGACTTGAATGTGTATTTACTTGCTTCGTTCTTCTGAGATCGTGTTAATTGTTGGAAACTGCGATGGGAACGAAAGAATCTTTGCTTTGCTTCATTCTGCTATATCAGACGAGTAAGTAATCATGCAAAAAACGCAATCGTTTTGAAAATTTACTTTGAGCGAGATTTTCGACGACAAAGCATACACCACGTACAAAAGCACAGAAGCACAACATAAATGACTTCAAACAACATTTATATGCATGATTCTGCAGAAATGACATGAATGTATATTTACTTGCTTCATTCTTCTGAGATCGTGTTAATTGTTGGAAACTGCTGTAGAAACGGAAGAATCATTGCTTTGCTGCATTCTGCTCCAACAGGCGAGTGAGCAAACATACAATGTGGGTGAAAATTTACTTTGAGCGAGATTTTCGTCGAGAAAGCATACAGTACGTACACAATCACAGAAGCACAACATAAATGACTTCAAAGTACATTTATGCGCATGATTCTGCAGAAATGACTTGAATGTATATTTACTTGCTTCGTTCTTCTGAGATCGTGTTAATTGTTGGAAACTGCGATGGGAACGAAAGAATCTTTGCTTTGCTGCATTCTGCTATATCAGACGAGTAAGTAATCATTCAAAAAAACACATTCGTTTTGAGAATTTACTTTGAGCGAGATTTTCGTCGAGCAAGCATACACTACGTACACAATCACAGAAGCACAACATAAATGACTTCAATGTACATTTATGTGCATGATTCTGCAGAAATGACTTGAATGTATATTTACTTGCTTCATTCTGATGATATCGTGTTAATTGTTGGAACCTGCGATGAAAACGAAAGAATATTTGCTTTGCTGCATTCTGCTATATCAGACGATTACGTAATCATTCAAAAAACACAATCGTTTTGACAATTTACTTTGAGCGAGATTTTCGTCGAGAAAGCATACACTACGTACACAATCACAGAAGAACAACATAAATGACTTCAATGTACATTTATGGGCATGATTCTGCAGAAATGACTTGAATGTATATTTACTTGCTTCATTCTGATGATATCGTGTTAATTGTTGGAAACTGTGATGAAAACGAAAGAATCTTTGCTTTGCTTCATTCTGCTATATCAGACGACTAAGGAATCATGCAAAAAACGCAATCGTTTTGAAAATTTACTTTGAGCGAGATTTTCGTCGAGAAAGCATACACTACGTACACAATCACAGAAGCACAACATAAATGACTTCAAAGTACATTTATGTGCATCATTCTGCAGAAATGACTTGAATTTGTATTTACTTGCTTCGTTCTTCTGAGATCGTGTTAATTGTTGGAAACTGCGATGGGAACGAAAGAATCTTTGCTTTGCTGCATTCTGCTATATCAGACGAGTAAGGAATCATGCAAAAAACACAATCGTTTTGAAAATTTATTTGAGCGAGATTTTCGGCGAGAAAGCATACATCACGTACAAAAGCACAGAAGCACAACATAAATGACTTCAAAGTACATTTATGTGCATGATTCTGCAGAAATGACATGAATGTATATTTACTTGCTTCATTCTTCTGAGATCGTGTTAATTGTTGGAAACTGCGGTAGAAACGGAAGAATCATTGCTTTGATGCATTCTGCTCCAGCAGGCGAGTGAGCAAACATACAATGTGGGTGAAAATTTACTTTGAGCGAGATTTTCGTCGAGAAAGAATACACTACGTAGAAAAGCACAGAAGCACAACATAAATGACTTCAATGTAGATTTATGTGCATGATTCTGCAGAAATGACATGAATGTATGTTTACTTGCTTGATTCTGATGATATCGTATTTACTGTTGGAAAACGATGAAAACTGAAGAATCTTTGCTTTGATGCATTCTGCTCGAACAGGCGAGTAAGTAATCATTCAAAAAACACAATCGTTCTGACAATTTACTTTGAGCGAGATTTTCGTCGAGAAAGCATACACTACGTACACAATCACAGAAGCACAACATAAATGACTTCAAAGTACATTTATGTGCATGATTCTGCAGAAATGACTTGAATGTGTATTTATTTGCTTCGTTCTTCTGAGATCGTGTTAATTGTTGGGAACTGCGATGGAAACGAAAGAATCTTTGCTTTGCTTCATTCTACTATATCAGACGACTAAGGAATCATGCAAAAAACGCAATCGTTTTGAAAATTTACTTTGAGCGAGATTTTCGAAGACAAAGCATACACCACGTACAAAAGCACAGAAGCACAACATAAATGACTTCAAAGTACATTTATATGCATGATTCTGCAGAAATGACATGAATGTATATTTACTTGCTTCATTCTTCTGAGATCGTGTTAATTGTTGGAAACTGCTGTAGAAACGGAAGAATCATTGCTTTGCTGCATTCTGCTCCAACAGGCGAGTGAGCAAACATACAATGTGGGTGAAAATTTACTTTGAGCGAGATTTTCGTCGAGAAAGCATACAGTACGTACACAATCACAGAAGCACAACATAAATGACTTCAAAGTACATTTATGCGCATGATTCTGCAGAAATGACTTTAATGTGTATTTACTTGCTTCGTTCTTCTGAGATCGTGTTAATTGTTGGAAACTGCGATGGGAACGAAAGAATCTTTGCTTTGCTGCATTCTGCTATATCAGACGAGTAAGTAATCATTCAAAAAAACACAATCGATTTGAGAATTTACTTTGAGCGAGATTTTCGTCGAGCAAGCATACACTACGTACACAATCACAGAGGCACAACATAAATGACTTCAATGTATATTTATGTGCATGATTCTGCAGAAATGACATGAATGTGTATTTACTTGCTTCGTTCTTCTGAGATCGTGTTAATTGTTGGAAACTGCGATGGAAACGAAAGAATCTTTGCTTTGCTTCATTCTGCTATATCAGACGACTAAGGAATCATGCAAAAAACGCAATCGTTTTGAAAATTTACTTTGAGCGAGATTTTCGTCGAGAAAGCATACACTACGTACACAATCACAGAAGCACAACATAAATGACTTCAAAGTATATTTATGTGCATGATTCTGCAGAAATGACTTGAATTTGTATTTACTTGCTTCGTTCTTCTGAGATCGTGTTAATTGTTGGAAACTGCGATGGGAACGAAAGAATCTTTGCTTTGCTGCATTCTGCTATATCAGACGAGTAAGGAATCATGCAAAAAACACAATCGTTTTGAAAATTTATTTGAGCGAGATTTTCGGCGAGAAAGCATACACCACGTACAAAAGCACAGAAGCACAACATAAATGACTTCAAAGTACATTTATGTGCATAATTCTGCAGAAATGACATGAATGTATATTTACTTGCTTCATTCTTCTGAGATCGTGTTAATTGTTGGAAACTGCGGTAGAAACGGAAGAATCATTGCTTTGCTGCATTCTGCTCCAGCAGGCGAGTGAGCAAACATACAATGTGGGTGAAAATTTACTTTGAGCGAGATTTTCGTCGAGAAAGAATACACTACGTACAAAAGCACAGAAGCACAACATAAATGACTTCAATGTAGATTTATGTGCATGATTCTGCAGAAATGACATGAATGTATGTTTACTTGCTTGATTCTGATGATATCGTATTTACTGTTGGAAACCGATGAAAACTGAAGAATCTTTGCTTTGATGGATTCTGCTCGAACAGGCGAGTAAGTAATCATTCAAAAAACACAATCGTTTTGACAATTTACTTTGAGCGAGATTTTCGTCGAGAAAGCATACACTACGTACACAATCACTGAAGCACAACATAAATGACTTCAAAGTACATTTATGTGCATGATTCTGCAGAAATGACTTGAATGTGTATTTATTTGCTTCGTTCTTCTTAGATCGTGTTAATTGTTGGAAACTGCGATGGAAACGAAAGAATCTTTGCTTTGCTGCATTCTGCTATATCAGACGAATAAGGAATCATGCAAAAAACACAATCGTTTTGAAAATTTATTTGAGCGAGATTTTCGGCGAGAAAGCATACACCACGTACAAAAGCACAGAAGCACAACATAAATGACTTCAAAGAACATTTATGTGCATGATTCTGCAGAAATGACATGAATGTATATTTACTTGCTTCATTCTTCTGAGATCGTGTTAATTGTTCGAAACTGCGGTAGAAACGGAAGAATCATTGCTTTGCTGCATTCTGCTCCAGCAGGCGAGTGAGCAAACATACAATGTGGGTGAAAATTTACTTTGAGCGAGATTTTCGTCGAGAAAGCATACAGTACGTACACAATCACAGAAGCACAACATAAATGACTTCAAAGTACATTTATGCGCATGATTATGCAGAAATGACTTGAATGTGTATTTACTTGCTTCGTTCTTCTGAGATGGTGTTAATTGTTGGAAACTGCGATGGGAACGAAAGAATCTTTGCTTTTCTTCATTCTGCTATATCAGACGAGTAAGTAATCATGCAAAAAACGCAATCGTTTTGAAAATTTACTTTGAGCGAGATTTTCGACGAGAAAGCATACACCACGTACAAAAGCACAGAAGCACAACATAAATGACTTCAAAGTACATTTATATGCATGATTCTGCAGAAATGACATGAATGTATATTTACTTGCTTCATTCTTCTGAGATCGTGTTAATTGTTGGAAACTGCTGTAGAAACGGAAGAATCATTGCTTTGCTGCATTCTGCTCCAACAGGCGAGTGAGCAAACATACAATGTGGGTGACAATTTACTTTGAGCGAGATTTTCGTCGAGAAAGCATACAGTACGTACACAATCACAGAAGCACAACATAAATGACTTCAAAGTACATTTAGGTGCATAATTCTGCAGAAATGACATGAATGTATATTTACTTGCTTCGTTCTTCTGAGATCGTGTTAATTGTTGGAAACTGCGATGGGAACGAAAGAATCTTTGCTTTGCTGCATTCTGCTATATCAGACGAGTAAGTAATCATTCAAAAAAACACAATCGTTTTGAAAATTTACTTTGAGCGAGATTTTCGACGACAAAGCATACACCACGTACAAAAGCACAGAAGCACAACATAAATGACTTCAAAGTACATTTATGTGCATGATTCTGCAGAAATGACATGAATGTATATTTACTTGCTTCATTCTTCTGAGATCGTGTTAATTGTTGGAAACTGCGGTAGAAATGGAAGAATCATTGCTTTGCTGCATTCTGCTCCAGCAGGCGAGTGAGCAAACATACAATGTGGGTGAAAATTTACTTTGAGCGAGATTTTCGTCGAGAAAGAATACACTACGTACAAAAGCACAGAAGCACAACATAAATGACTTCAATGTAGATTTATGTGCATGATTCTGCAGAAATGACATGAATGTATGTTTACTTGCTTGATTCTGATGATATCGTATTTACTGTTGGAAACCGATGAAAACTGAAGAATCTTTGCTTTGATGCATTCTGCTCGAACAGGCGAGTAAGTAATCATTCAAAAAACACAATCGTTTTGACAATTTACTTTGAGCGAGATTTTCGTCGAGAAAGCATACACTACGTACACAATCACAGAAGCACAACATAAATGACTTCAAAGTACATTTATGTGCATGATTCTGCAGAAATGACTTGAATGTGTATTTATTTGCTTCGTTCTTCTTAGATCGTGTTAATTGTTGGAAACTGCGATGGAAACGAAAGAATCTTTGCTTTGCTGCATTCTGCTATATCAGACGAATAAGGAATCATGCAAAAAACACAATCGTTTTGAAAATTTATTTGAGCGAGATTTTCGGCGAGAAAGCATACACCACGTACAAAAGCACAGAAGCACAACATAAATGACTTCAAAGTACATTTATGTGCATGATTCTGCAGAAATGACATGAATGTATATTTACTTGCTTCATTCTTCTGAGATCGTGTTAATTGTTGGAAACTGCTGTAGAAACGGAAGAATCATTGAATTGCTGCATTCTGCTCCAACAGGCGAGTGAGCAAACATACAATGTGGGTGAAAAGTTACTTTGAGCGAGATTTTCGTCGAGAAAGCATACAGTACGTACACAATCACAGAAGCACAACATAAATGACTTCAAAATACATTTATGTGCATGATTCTGCAGAAATAACTTGAATGTGTATTTACTTGCTTCGTTCTTCTGAGATCGTGTTAATTGTTGGAAACTGCGATGGGAACGAAAGAATCTTTGCTTTGCTGCATTCTGCTATATCAGACGAGTAAGTAATCATTCAAAAAAACACAATCGTTTTCAGAATTTACTTTGAGCGAGAGTTTCGTCGAGAAAGCATACACTACGTACACAATCACAGAAGCACAACATAAATGACTTCAAAGTACATTTATGTGCATGATTCTGCAGAAATGACTTGAATGTGTATTTATTTGCTTCGTTCTTCTTAGATCGTGTTAATTGTTGGAAACTGCGATGGAAACGAAAGAATCTTTGCTTTGCTGCATTCTGCTATATCAGACGAATAAGGAATCATGCAAAAAACACAATCGTTTTGAAAATTTATTTGAGCGAGATTTTCGGCGAGAAAGCATACACCACGTACAAAAGCACAGAAGCACAACATAAATGACTTCAAAGTACATTTATGTGCATGATTCTGCAGAAAAGACATGAATGTATATTTACTTGCTTCATTCTTCTGAGATCGTGTTAATTGTTCGAAACTGCGGTAGAAACGGAAGAATCATTGCTTTGCTGCATTCTGCTCCAGCAGGCGAGTGAGCAAACATACAATGTGGGTGAAAATTTACTTTGAGCGAGATTTTCGTCGAGAAAGCATACAGTACGTACACAATCACAGAAGCACAACATAAATGACTTCAAAGTACATTTATGCGCATGATTATGCAGAAATGACTTGAATGTGTATTTACTTGCTTCGTTCTTCTGAGATCGTGTTAATTGTTGGAAACTGCGATGGGAACGAAAGAATCTTTGCTTTTCTTCATTCTGCTATATCAGACGAGTAAGTAATCATGCAAAAAACGCAATCGTTTTGAAAATTTACTTTGAGCGAGATTTTCGACGAGAAAGCATACACCACGTACAAAAGCACAGAAGCACAACATAAATGACTTCAAAGTACATTTATGTGCATGATTCTGCAGAAATGACATGAATGTATGTTTACTTGCTTGATTCTGATGATATCGTATTTACTGTTGGAAAACGATGAAAACTGAAGAATCTTTGCTTTGATGCATTCTGCTCGAACAGGCGAGTAAGTAATCATTCAAAAAACACAATCGTTTTGACAATTTACTTTGAGCGAGATTTTCGTCGAGAAAGCATACACTACGTACACAATCACAGAAGCACAACATAAATGACTTCAAAGTACATTTATGTGCATGATTCTGCAGAAATGACTTGAATGTGTATTTATTTGCTTCGTTCTTCATAGATCGTGTTAATTGTTGGAAACTGCGATGGAAACGAAAGAATCTTTGCTTTGCTGCATTCTGCTATATCAGACGAATAAGGAATCATGCAAAAAACACAATCGTTTTGAAAATTTATTTGAGCGAGATTTTCGGCGAGAAAGCATACACCACGTACAAAAGCACAGAAGCACAACATAAATGACTTCAAAGTACATTTATGTGCATGATTCTGCAGAAATGACATGAATGTATATTTACTTGCTTCATTCTTCTGAGATCGTGTTAATTGTTCGAAACTGCGGTAGAAACGGAAGAATCATTGCTTTGCTGCATTCTGCTCCAACAGGCGAGTGAGCAAACATACAATGTGGGTGAAAATTTACTTTGAGCGAGATTTTCGTCGAGAAAGCATACAGTACGTATACAATCACAGAAGCACAACATAAATGACTTCAAAGTACATTTATGCGCATGATTCTTCAGAAATGACTTGAATGTGTATTTACTTGCTTCGTTCTTCTGAGATCGTGTTAATTGTTGGAAACTGCGATGGGAACGAAAGAATCTTTGCTTTGCTGCATTCTGCTATATCAGACGAGTAAGTAATCATTCAAAAAAACACAATCGTTTTGAGAATTTACTTTGAGCGAGATTTGCGTCGAGCAAGCATACACTACGTACACAATCACAGAAGCACAACATAAATGACTTCAATGTATATTTATGTGCATGATTCTGCAGAAATGACATGAATGTGTATTTACTTGCTTCGTTCTTCTGAGATCGTGTTAATTGTTGGAAACTGCGCTGGAAACGAAAGAATCTTTGCTTTGCTGCATTCTGCTATATCAGACGAGTAAGTAATCATTCAAAAAACACAATCGTTTTGAAAATTTATTTGAGCGAGATTTTCGTCGAGAAAGCATACACTACGTACACAATCACAGAAGCACAACATAAATGACTTCAAAGTACATTTATGTGCATGATTCTGCAGAAATGACTTGAATTTGTATTTACTTGCTTCGTTCTTCTGAGATCGTGTTAATTGTTGGAAACTGCGATGGGAACGAAAGAATCTTTGCTTTGCTGCATTCTGCTATATCAGACGAGTAAGGAATCATGCAAAAAACACAATCGTTTTGAAAATTTATTTGAGCGAGATTTTCGGCGAGAAAGCATACACTACGTACACAATCACAGAAGCACAACATAAATGACTTCAATGTATATTTATGTGCATGATTCTGCAGAAATGACATGAATGTATATTTACTTGCTTCATTCTTCTGAGATCGTGTTAATTGTTGGAAACTGCTGTAGAAACGGAAGAATCATTGAATTGCTGCATTCTGCTCCAACAGGCGAGTGAGCAAACATACAATGTGGGTGAAAAGTTACTTTGAGCGAGATTTTCGTCGAGAAAGCATACAGTACGTACACAATCACAGAAGCACAACATAAATGACTTCAAAATACATTTATGTGCATGATTCTGCAGAAATAACTTGAATGTGTATTTACTTGCTTCGTTCTTCTGAGATCGTGTTAATTGTTGGAAACTGCGATGGGAACGAAAGAATCTTTGCTTTGCTGCATTCTGCTATATCAGACGAGTAAGTAATCATTCAAAAAAACACAATCGTTTTCAGAATTTACTTTGAGCGAGAGTTTCGTCGAGAAAGCATACACTACGTACACAATCACAGAAGCACAACATAAATGACTTCAAAGTACATTTATGTGCATGATTCTGCAGAAATGACTTGAATGTGTATTTATTTGCTTCGTTCTTCTTAGATCGTGTTAATTGTTGGAAACTGCGATGGAAACGAAAGAATCTTTGCTTTGCTGCATTCTGCTATATCAGACGAATAAGGAATCATGCAAAAAACACAATCGTTTTGAAAATTTATTTGAGCGAGATTTTCGGCGAGAAAGCATACACCACGTACAAAAGCACAGAAGCACAACATAAATGACTTCAAAGTACATTTATGTGCATGATTCTGCAGAAAAGACATGAATGTATATTTACTTGCTTCATTCTTCTGAGATCGTGTTAATTGTTCGAAACTGCGGTAGAAACGGAAGAATCATTGCTTTGCTGCATTCTGCTCCAGCAGGCGAGTGAGCAAACATACAATGTGGGTGAAAATTTACTTTGAGCGAGATTTTCGTCGAGAAAGCATACAGTACGTACACAATCACAGAAGCACAACATAAATGACTTCAAAGTACATTTATGCGCATGATTATGCAGAAATGACTTGAATGTGTATTTACTTGCTTCGTTCTTCTGAGATCGTGTTAATTGTTGGAAACTGCGATGGGAACGAAAGAATCTTTGCTTTTCTTCATTCTGCTATATCAGACGAGTAAGTAATCATGCAAAAAACGCAATCGTTTTGAAAATTTACTTTGAGCGAGATTTTCGACGAGAAAGCATACACCACGTACAAAAGCACAGAAGCACAACATAAATGACTTCAAAGTACATTTATGTGCATGATTCTGCAGAAATGACATGAATGTATGTTTACTTGCTTGATTCTGATGATATCGTATTTACTGTTGGAAAACGATGAAAACTGAAGAATCTTTGCTTTGATGCATTCTGCTCGAACAGGCGAGTAAGTAATCATTCAAAAAACACAATCGTTTTGACAATTTACTTTGAGCGAGATTTTCGTCGAGAAAGCATACACTACGTACACAATCACAGAAGCACAACATAAATGACTTCAAAGTACATTTATGTGCATGATTCTGCAGAAATGACTTGAATGTGTATTTATTTGCTTCGTTCTTCATAGATCGTGTTAATTGTTGGAAACTGCGATGGAAACGAAAGAATCTTTGCTTTGCTGCATTCTGCTATATCAGACGAATAAGGAATCATGCAAAAAACACAATCGTTTTGAAAATTTATTTGAGCGAGATTTTCGGCGAGAAAGCATACACCACGTACAAAAGCACAGAAGCACAACATAAATGACTTCAAAGTACATTTATGTGCATGATTCTGCAGAAATGACATGAATGTATATTTACTTGCTTCATTCTTCTGAGATCGTGTTAATTGTTCGAAACTGCGGTAGAAACGGAAGAATCATTGCTTTGCTGCATTCTGCTCCAACAGGCGAGTGAGCAAACATACAATGTGGGTGAAAATTTACTTTGAGCGAGATTTTCGTCGAGAAAGCATACAGTACGTATACAATCACAGAAGCACAACATAAATGACTTCAAAGTACATTTATGCGCATGATTCTTCAGAAATGACTTGAATGTGTATTTACTTGCTTCGTTCTTCTGAGATCGTGTTAATTGTTGGAAACTGCGATGGGAACGAAAGAATCTTTGCTTTGCTGCATTCTGCTATATCAGACGAGTAAGTAATCATTCAAAAAAACACAATCGTTTTGAGAATTTACTTTGAGCGAGATTTGCGTCGAGCAAGCATACACTACGTACACAATCACAGAAGCACAACATAAATGACTTCAATGTATATTTATGTGCATGATTCTGCAGAAATGACATGAATGTGTATTTACTTGCTTCGTTCTTCTGAGATCGTGTTAATTGTTGGAAACTGCGCTGGAAACGAAAGAATCTTTGCTTTGCTGCATTCTGCTATATCAGACGAGTAAGTAATCATTCAAAAAACACAATCGTTTTGAAAATTTATTTGAGCGAGATTTTCGTCGAGAAAGCATACACTACGTACACAATCACAGAAGCACAACATAAATGACTTCAAAGTACATTTATGTGCATGATTCTGCAGAAATGACTTGAATTTGTATTTACTTGCTTCGTTCTTCTGAGATCGTGTTAATTGTTGGAAACTGCGATGGGAACGAAAGAATCTTTGCTTTGCTGCATTCTGCTATATCAGACGAGTAAGGAATCATGCAAAAAACACAATCGTTTTGAAAATTTATTTGAGCGAGATTTTCGGCGAGAAAGCATACACTACGTACACAATCACAGAAGCACAACATAAATGACTTCAATGTATATTTATGTGCATGATTCTGCAGAAATGACATGAATGTATATTTACTTGCTTCATTCTTCTGAGATCGTGTTAATTGTTGGAAACTGCTGTAGAAACGGAAGAATCATTGAATTGCTGCATTCTGCTCCAACAGGCGAGTGAGCAAACATACAATGTGGGTGAAAAGTTACTTTGAGCGAGATTTTCGTCGAGAAAGCATACAGTACGTACACAATCACAGAAGCACAACATAAATGACTTCAAAATACATTTATGTGCATGATTCTGCAGAAATAACTTGAATGTGTATTTACTTGCTTCGTTCTTCTGAGATCGTGTTAATTGTTGGAAACTGCGATGGGAACGAAAGAATCTTTGCTTTGCTGCATTCTGCTATATCAGACGAGTAAGTAATCATTCAAAAAAACACAATCGTTTTCAGAATTTACTTTGAGCGAGAGTTTCGTCGAGAAAGCATACACTACGTACACAATCACAGAAGCACAACATAAATGACTTCAAAGTACATTTATGCGCATGATTCTGCAGAAATGACTTGAATGTGTATTTACTTGCTTCGTTCTTCTGAGATCGTGTTAATTGTTGGAAACTGCGATGGGAACGAAAGAATCTTTGCTTTGCTTCATTCTGCTATATCAGACGAGTAAGTAATCATGCAAAAAACGCAATCGTTTTGAAAATTTACTTTGAGCGAGATTTTCGACGACAAAGCATACACCACGTACAAAAGCACAGAAGCACAACATAAATGACTTCAAACAACATTTATATGCATGATTCTGCAGAAATGACATGAATGTATATTTACTTGCTTCATTCTTCTGAGATCGTGTTAATTGTTGGAAACTGCTGTAGAAACGGAAGAATCATTGCTTTGCTGCATTCTGCTCCAACAGGCGAGTGAGCAAACATACAATGTGGGTGAAAATTTACTTTGAGCGAGATTTTCGTCGAGAAAGCATACAGTACGTACACAATCACAGAAGCACAACATAAATGACTTCAAAGTACATTTATGCGCATGATTCTGCAGAAATGACTTGAATGTATATTTACTTGCTTCGTTCTTCTGAGATCGTGTTAATTGTTGGAAACTGCGATGGGAACGAAAGAATCTTTGCTTTGCTGCATTCTGCTATATCAGACGAGTAAGTAATCATTCAAAAAAACACATTCGTTTTGAGAATTTACTTTGAGCGAGATTTTCGTCGAGCAAGCATACACTACGTACACAATCACAGAAGCACAACATAAATGACTTCAATGTACATTTATGTGCATGATTCTGCAGAAATGACTTGAATGTATATTTACTTGCTTCATTCTGATGATATCGTGTTAATTGTTGGAACCTGCGATGAAAACGAAAGAATATTTGCTTTGCTGCATTCTGCTATATCAGACGATTACGTAATCATTCAAAAAACACAATCGTTTTGACAATTTACTTTGAGCGAGATTTTCGTCGAGAAAGCATACACTACGTACACAATCACAGAAGAACAACATAAATGACTTCAATGTACATTTATGGGCATGATTCTGCAGAAATGACTTGAATGTATATTTACTTGCTTCATTCTGATGATATCGTGTTAATTGTTGGAAACTGTGATGAAAACGAAAGAATCTTTGCTTTGCTTCATTCTGCTATATCAGACGACTAAGGAATCATGCAAAAAACGCAATCGTTTTGAAAATTTACTTTGAGCGAGATTTTCGTCGAGAAAGCATACACTACGTACACAATCACAGAAGCACAACATAAATGACTTCAAAGTACATTTATGTGCATGATTCTGCAGAAATGACTTGAATTTGTATTTACTTGCTTCGTTCTTCTGAGATCGTGTTAATTGTTGGAAACTGCGATGGGAACGAAAGAATCTTTGCTTTGCTGCATTCTGCTATATCAGACGAGTAAGGAATCATGCAAAAAACACAATCGTTTTGAAAATTTATTTGAGCGAGATTTTCGGCGAGAAAGCATACATCACGTACAAAAGCACAGAAGCACAACATAAATGACTTCAAAGTACATTTATGTGCATGATTCTGCAGAAATGACATGAATGTATATTTACTTGCTTCATTCTTCTGAGATCGTGTTAATTGTTGGAAACTGCGGTAGAAACGGAAGAATCATTGCTTTGATGCATTCTGCTCCAGCAGGCGAGTGAGCAAACATACAATGTGGGTGAAAATTTACTTTGAGCGAGATTTTCGTCGAGAAAGAATACACTACGTAGAAAAGCACAGAAGCACAACATAAATGACTTCAATGTAGATTTATGTGCATGATTCTGCAGAAATGACATGAATGTATGTTTACTTGCTTGATTCTGATGATATCGTATTTACTGTTGGAAAACGATGAAAACTGAAGAATCTTTGCTTTGATGCATTCTGCTCGAACAGGCGAGTAAGTAATCATTCAAAAAACACAATCGTTCTGACAATTTACTTTGAGCGAGATTTTCGTCGAGAAAGCATACACTACGTACACAATCACAGAAGCACAACATAAATGACTTCAAAGTACATTTATGTGCATGATTCTGCAGAAATGACTTGAATGTGTATTTATTTGCTTCGTTCTTCTGAGATCGTGTTAATTGTTGGGAACTGCGATGGAAACGAAAGAATCTTTGCTTTGCTTCATTCTACTATATCAGACGACTAAGGAATCATGCAAAAAACGCAATCGTTTTGAAAATTTACTTTGAGCGAGATTTTCGAAGACAAAGCATACACCACGTACAAAAGCACAGAAGCACAACATAAATGACTTCAAAGTACATTTATATGCATGATTCTGCAGAAATGACATGAATGTATATTTACTTGCTTCATTCTTCTGAGATCGTGTTAATTGTTGGAAACTGCTGTAGAAACGGAAGAATCATTGCTTTGCTGCATTCTGCTCCAACAGGCGAGTGAGCAAACATACAATGTGGGTGAAAATTTACTTTGAGCGAGATTTTCGTCGAGAAAGCATACAGTACGTACACAATCACAGAAGCACAACATAAATGACTTCAAAGTACATTTATGCGCATGATTCTGCAGAAATGACTTTAATGTGTATTTACTTGCTTCGTTCTTCTGAGATCGTGTTAATTGTTGGAAACTGCGATGGGAACGAAAGAATCTTTGCTTTGCTGCATTCTGCTATATCAGACGAGTAAGTAATCATTCAAAAAAACACAATCGATTTGAGAATTTACTTTGAGCGAGATTTTCGTCGAGCAAGCATACACTACGTACACAATCACAGAGGCACAACATAAATGACTTCAATGTATATTTATGTGCATGATTCTGCAGAAATGACATGAATGTGTATTTACTTGCTTCGTTCTTCTGAGATCGTGTTAATTGTTGGAAACTGCGATGGAAACGAAAGAATCTTTGCTTTGCTTCATTCTGCTATATCAGACGACTAAGGAATCATGCAAAAAACGCAATCGTTTTGAAAATTTACTTTGAGCGAGATTTTCGTCGAGAAAGCATACACTACGTACACAATCACAGAAGCACAACATAAATGACTTCAAAGTATATTTATGTGCATGATTCTGCAGAAATGACTTGAATTTGTATTTACTTGCTTCGTTCTTCTGAGATCGTGTTAATTGTTGGAAACTGCGATGGGAACGAAAGAATCTTTGCTTTGCTGCATTCTGCTATATCAGACGAGTAAGGAATCATGCAAAAAACACAATCGTTTTGAAAATTTATTTGAGCGAGATTTTCGGCGAGAAAGCATACACCACGTACAAAAGCACAGAAGCACAACATAAATGACTTCAAAGTACATTTATGTGCATAATTCTGCAGAAATGACATGAATGTATATTTACTTGCTTCATTCTTCTGAGATCGTGTTAATTGTTGGAAACTGCGGTAGAAACGGAAGAATCATTGCTTTGCTGCATTCTGCTCCAGCAGGCGAGTGAGCAAACATACAATGTGGGTGAAAATTTACTTTGAGCGAGATTTTCGTCGAGAAAGAATACACTACGTACAAAAGCACAGAAGCACAACATAAATGACTTCAATGTAGATTTATGTGCATGATTCTGCAGAAATGACATGAATGTATGTTTACTTGCTTGATTCTGATGATATCGTATTTACTGTTGGAAACCGATGAAAACTGAAGAATCTTTGCTTTGATGGATTCTGCTCGAACAGGCGAGTAAGTAATCATTCAAAAAACACAATCGTTTTGACAATTTACTTTGAGCGAGATTTTCGTCGAGAAAGCATACACTACGTACACAATCACAGAAGCACAACATAAATGACTTCAAAGTACATTTATGTGCATGATTCTGCAGAAATGACTTGAATGTGTATTTATTTGCTTCGTTCTTCTTAGATCGTGTTAATTGTTGGAAACTGCGATGGAAACGAAAGAATCTTTGCTTTGCTGCATTCTGCTATATCAGACGAATAAGGAATCATGCAAAAAACACAATCGTTTTGAAAATTTATTTGAGCGAGATTTTCGGCGAGAAAGCATACACCACGTACAAAAGCACAGAAGCACAACATAAATGACTTCAAAGAACATTTATGTGCATGATTCTGCAGAAATGACATGAATGTATATTTACTTGCTTCATTCTTCTGAGATCGTGTTAATTGTTCGAAACTGCGGTAGAAACGGAAGAATCATTGCTTTGCTGCATTCTGCTCCAGCAGGCGAGTGAGCAAACATACAATGTGGGTGAAAATTTACTTTGAGCGAGATTTTCGTCGAGAAAGCATACAGTACGTACACAATCACAGAAGCACAACATAAATGACTTCAAAGTACATTTATGCGCATGATTATGCAGAAATGACTTGAATGTGTATTTACTTGCTTCGTTCTTCTGAGATGGTGTTAATTGTTGGAAACTGCGATGGGAACGAAAGAATCTTTGCTTTTCTTCATTCTGCTATATCAGACGAGTAAGTAATCATGCAAAAAACGCAATCGTTTTGAAAATTTACTTTGAGCGAGATTTTCGACGAGAAAGCATACACCACGTACAAAAGCACAGAAGCACAACATAAATGACTTCAAAGTACATTTATATGCATGATTCTGCAGAAATGACATGAATGTATATTTACTTGCTTCATTCTTCTGAGATCGTGTTAATTGTTGGAAACTGCTGTAGAAACGGAAGAATCATTGCTTTGCTGCATTCTGCTCCAACAGGCGAGTGAGCAAACATACAATGTGGGTGACAATTTACTTTGAGCGAGATTTTCGTCGAGAAAGCATACAGTACGTACACAATCACAGAAGCACAACATAAATGACTTCAAAGTACATTTAGGTGCATAATTCTGCAGAAATGACATGAATGTATATTTACTTGCTTCGTTCTTCTGAGATCGTGTTAATTGTTGGAAACTGCGATGGGAACGAAAGAATCTTTGCTTTGCTGCATTCTGCTATATCAGACGAGTAAGTAATCATTCAAAAAAACACAATCGTTTTGAAAATTTACTTTGAGCGAGATTTTCGACGACAAAGCATACACCACGTACAAAAGCACAGAAGCACAACATAAATGACTTCAAAGTACATTTATGTGCATGATTCTGCAGAAATGACATGAATGTATATTTACTTGCTTCATTCTTCTGAGATCGTGTTAATTGTTGGAAACTGCGGTAGAAATGGAAGAATCATTGCTTTGCTGCATTCTGCTCCAGCAGGCGAGTGAGCAAACATACAATGTGGGTGAAAATTTACTTTGAGCGAGATTTTCGTCGAGAAAGAATACACTACGTACAAAAGCACAGAAGCACAACATAAATGACTTCAATGTAGATTTATGTGCATGATTCTGCAGAAATGACATGAATGTATGTTTACTTGCTTGATTCTGATGATATCGTATTTACTGTTGGAAACCGATGAAAACTGAAGAATCTTTGCTTTGATGCATTCTGCTCGAACAGGCGAGTAAGTAATCATTCAAAAAACACAATCGTTTTGACAATTTACTTTGAGCGAGATTTTCGTCGAGAAAGCATACACTACGTACACAATCACAGAAGCACAACATAAATGACTTCAAAGTACATTTATGTGCATGATTCTGCAGAAATGACTTGAATGTGTATTTATTTGCTTCGTTCTTCTTAGATCGTGTTAATTGTTGGAAACTGCGATGGAAACGAAAGAATCTTTGCTTTGCTGCATTCTGCTATATCAGACGAATAAGGAATCATGCAAAAAACACAATCGTTTTGAAAATTTATTTGAGCGAGATTTTCGGCGAGAAAGCATACACCACGTACAAAAGCACAGAAGCACAACATAAATGACTTCAAAGTACATTTATGTGCATGATTCTGCAGAAATGACATGAATGTATATTTACTTGCTTCATTCTTCTGAGATCGTGTTAATTGTTGGAAACTGCTGTAGAAACGGAAGAATCATTGAATTGCTGCATTCTGCTCCAACAGGCGAGTGAGCAAACATACAATGTGGGTGAAAAGTTACTTTGAGCGAGATTTTCGTCGAGAAAGCATACAGTACGTACACAATCACAGAAGCACAACATAAATGACTTCAAAATACATTTATGTGCATGATTCTGCAGAAATAACTTGAATGTGTATTTACTTGCTTCGTTCTTCTGAGATCGTGTTAATTGTTGGAAACTGCGATGGGAACGAAAGAATCTTTGCTTTGCTGCATTCTGCTATATCAGACGAGTAAGTAATCATTCAAAAAAACACAATCGTTTTCAGAATTTACTTTGAGCGAGAGTTTCGTCGAGAAAGCATACACTACGTACACAATCACAGAAGCACAACATAAATGACTTCAAAGTACATTTATGTGCATGATTCTGCAGAAATGACTTGAATGTGTATTTATTTGCTTCGTTCTTCTTAGATCGTGTTAATTGTTGGAAACTGCGATGGAAACGAAAGAATCTTTGCTTTGCTGCATTCTGCTATATCAGACGAATAAGGAATCATGCAAAAAACACAATCGTTTTGAAAATTTATTTGAGCGAGATTTTCGGCGAGAAAGCATACACCACGTACAAAAGCACAGAAGCACAACATAAATGACTTCAAAGTACATTTATGTGCATGATTCTGCAGAAAAGACATGAATGTATATTTACTTGCTTCATTCTTCTGAGATCGTGTTAATTGTTCGAAACTGCGGTAGAAACGGAAGAATCATTGCTTTGCTGCATTCTGCTCCAGCAGGCGAGTGAGCAAACATACAATGTGGGTGAAAATTTACTTTGAGCGAGATTTTCGTCGAGAAAGCATACAGTACGTACACAATCACAGAAGCACAACATAAATGACTTCAAAGTACATTTATGCGCATGATTATGCAGAAATGACTTGAATGTGTATTTACTTGCTTCGTTCTTCTGAGATCGTGTTAATTGTTGGAAACTGCGATGGGAACGAAAGAATCTTTGCTTTTCTTCATTCTGCTATATCAGACGAGTAAGTAATCATGCAAAAAACGCAATCGTTTTGAAAATTTACTTTGAGCGAGATTTTCGACGAGAAAGCATACACCACGTACAAAAGCACAGAAGCACAACATAAATGACTTCAAAGTACATTTATGTGCATGATTCTGCAGAAATGACATGAATGTATGTTTACTTGCTTGATTCTGATGATATCGTATTTACTGTTGGAAAACGATGAAAACTGAAGAATCTTTGCTTTGATGCATTCTGCTCGAACAGGCGAGTAAGTAATCATTCAAAAAACACAATCGTTTTGACAATTTACTTTGAGCGAGATTTTCGTCGAGAAAGCATACACTACGTACACAATCACAGAAGCACAACATAAATGACTTCAAAGTACATTTATGTGCATGATTCTGCAGAAATGACTTGAATGTGTATTTATTTGCTTCGTTCTTCATAGATCGTGTTAATTGTTGGAAACTGCGATGGAAACGAAAGAATCTTTGCTTTGCTGCATTCTGCTATATCAGACGAATAAGGAATCATGCAAAAAACACAATCGTTTTGAAAATTTATTTGAGCGAGATTTTCGGCGAGAAAGCATACACCACGTACAAAAGCACAGAAGCACAACATAAATGACTTCAAAGTACATTTATGTGCATGATTCTGCAGAAATGACATGAATGTATATTTACTTGCTTCATTCTTCTGAGATCGTGTTAATTGTTCGAAACTGCGGTAGAAACGGAAGAATCATTGCTTTGCTGCATTCTGCTCCAACAGGCGAGTGAGCAAACATACAATGTGGGTGAAAATTTACTTTGAGCGAGATTTTCGTCGAGAAAGCATACAGTACGTATACAATCACAGAAGCACAACATAAATGACTTCAAAGTACATTTATGCGCATGATTCTTCAGAAATGACTTGAATGTGTATTTACTTGCTTCGTTCTTCTGAGATCGTGTTAATTGTTGGAAACTGCGATGGGAACGAAAGAATCTTTGCTTTGCTGCATTCTGCTATATCAGACGAGTAAGTAATCATTCAAAAAAACACAATCGTTTTGAGAATTTACTTTGAGCGAGATTTGCGTCGAGCAAGCATACACTACGTACACAATCACAGAAGCACAACATAAATGACTTCAATGTATATTTATGTGCATGATTCTGCAGAAATGACATGAATGTGTATTTACTTGCTTCGTTCTTCTGAGATCGTGTTAATTGTTGGAAACTGCGCTGGAAACGAAAGAATCTTTGCTTTGCTGCATTCTGCTATATCAGACGAGTAAGTAATCATTCAAAAAACACAATCGTTTTGAAAATTTATTTGAGCGAGATTTTCGTCGAGAAAGCATACACTACGTACACAATCACAGAAGCACAACATAAATGACTTCAAAGTACATTTATGTGCATGATTCTGCAGAAATGACTTGAATTTGTATTTACTTGCTTCGTTCTTCTGAGATCGTGTTAATTGTTGGAAACTGCGATGGGAACGAAAGAATCTTTGCTTTGCTGCATTCTGCTATATCAGACGAGTAAGGAATCATGCAAAAAACACAATCGTTTTGAAAATTTATTTGAGCGAGATTTTCGGCGAGAAAGCATACACTACGTACACAATCACAGAAGCACAACATAAATGACTTCAATGTATATTTATGTGCATGATTCTGCAGAAATGACATGAATGTATATTTACTTGCTTCATTCTTCTGAGATCGTGTTAATTGTTGGAAACTGCTGTAGAAACGGAAGAATCATTGAATTGCTGCATTCTGCTCCAACAGGCGAGTGAGCAAACATACAATGTGGGTGAAAAGTTACTTTGAGCGAGATTTTCGTCGAGAAAGCATACAGTACGTACACAATCACAGAAGCACAACATAAATGACTTCAAAATACATTTATGTGCATGATTCTGCAGAAATAACTTGAATGTGTATTTACTTGCTTCGTTCTTCTGAGATCGTGTTAATTGTTGGAAACTGCGATGGGAACGAAAGAATCTTTGCTTTGCTGCATTCTGCTATATCAGACGAGTAAGTAATCATTCAAAAAAACACAATCGTTTTCAGAATTTACTTTGAGCGAGAGTTTCGTCGAGAAAGCATACACTACGTACACAATCACAGAAGCACAACATAAATGACTTCAAAGTACATTTATGTGCATGATTCTGCAGAAATGACTTGAATGTGTATTTATTTGCTTCGTTCTTCTTAGATCGTGTTAATTGTTGGAAACTGCGATGGAAACGAAAGAATCTTTGCTTTGCTGCATTCTGCTATATCAGACGAATAAGGAATCATGCAAAAAACACAATCGTTTTGAAAATTTATTTGAGCGAGATTTTCGGCGAGAAAGCATACACCACGTACAAAAGCACAGAAGCACAACATAAATGACTTCAAAGTACATTTATGTGCATGATTCTGCAGAAAAGACATGAATGTATATTTACTTGCTTCATTCTTCTGAGATCGTGTTAATTGTTCGAAACTGCGGTAGAAACGGAAGAATCATTGCTTTGCTGCATTCTGCTCCAGCAGGCGAGTGAGCAAACATACAATGTGGGTGAAAATTTACTTTGAGCGAGATTTTCGTCGAGAAAGCATACAGTACGTACACAATCACAGAAGCACAACATAAATGACTTCAAAGTACATTTATGCGCATGATTATGCAGAAATGACTTGAATGTGTATTTACTTGCTTCGTTCTTCTGAGATCGTGTTAATTGTTGGAAACTGCGATGGGAACGAAAGAATCTTTGCTTTTCTTCATTCTGCTATATCAGACGAGTAAGTAATCATGCAAAAAACGCAATCGTTTTGAAAATTTACTTTGAGCGAGATTTTCGACGAGAAAGCATACACCACGTACAAAAGCACAGAAGCACAACATAAATGACTTCAAAGTACATTTATGTGCATGATTCTGCAGAAATGACATGAATGTATGTTTACTTGCTTGATTCTGATGATATCGTATTTACTGTTGGAAAACGATGAAAACTGAAGAATCTTTGCTTTGATGCATTCTGCTCGAACAGGCGAGTAAGTAATCATTCAAAAAACACAATCGTTTTGACAATTTACTTTGAGCGAGATTTTCGTCGAGAAAGCATACACTACGTACACAATCACAGAAGCACAACATAAATGACTTCAAAGTACATTTATGTGCATGATTCTGCAGAAATGACTTGAATGTGTATTTATTTGCTTCGTTCTTCATAGATCGTGTTAATTGTTGGAAACTGCGATGGAAACGAAAGAATCTTTGCTTTGCTGCATTCTGCTATATCAGACGAATAAGGAATCATGCAAAAAACACAATCGTTTTGAAAATTTATTTGAGCGAGATTTTCGGCGAGAAAGCATACACCACGTACAAAAGCACAGAAGCACAACATAAATGACTTCAAAGTACATTTATGTGCATGATTCTGCAGAAATGACATGAATGTATATTTACTTGCTTCATTCTTCTGAGATCGTGTTAATTGTTCGAAACTGCGGTAGAAACGGAAGAATCATTGCTTTGCTGCATTCTGCTCCAACAGGCGAGTGAGCAAACATACAATGTGGGTGAAAATTTACTTTGAGCGAGATTTTCGTCGAGAAAGCATACAGTACGTATACAATCACAGAAGCACAACATAAATGACTTCAAAGTACATTTATGCGCATGATTCTTCAGAAATGACTTGAATGTGTATTTACTTGCTTCGTTCTTCTGAGATCGTGTTAATTGTTGGAAACTGCGATGGGAACGAAAGAATCTTTGCTTTGCTGCATTCTGCTATATCAGACGAGTAAGTAATCATTCAAAAAAACACAATCGTTTTGAGAATTTACTTTGAGCGAGATTTGCGTCGAGCAAGCATACACTACGTACACAATCACAGAAGCACAACATAAATGACTTCAATGTATATTTATGTGCATGATTCTGCAGAAATGACATGAATGTGTATTTACTTGCTTCGTTCTTCTGAGATCGTGTTAATTGTTGGAAACTGCGCTGGAAACGAAAGAATCTTTGCTTTGCTGCATTCTGCTATATCAGACGAGTAAGTAATCATTCAAAAAACACAATCGTTTTGAAAATTTATTTGAGCGAGATTTTCGTCGAGAAAGCATACACTACGTACACAATCACAGAAGCACAACATAAATGACTTCAAAGTACATTTATGTGCATGATTCTGCAGAAATGACTTGAATTTGTATTTACTTGCTTCGTTCTTCTGAGATCGTGTTAATTGTTGGAAACTGCGATGGGAACGAAAGAATCTTTGCTTTGCTGCATTCTGCTATATCAGACGAGTAAGGAATCATGCAAAAAACACAATCGTTTTGAAAATTTATTTGAGCGAGATTTTCGGCGAGAAAGCATACACTACGTACACAATCACAGAAGCACAACATAAATGACTTCAATGTATATTTATGTGCATGATTCTGCAGAAATGACATGAATGTATATTTACTTGCTTCATTCTTCTGAGATCGTGTTAATTGTTGGAAACTGCTGTAGAAACGGAAGAATCATTGAATTGCTGCATTCTGCTCCAACAGGCGAGTGAGCAAACATACAATGTGGGTGAAAAGTTACTTTGAGCGAGATTTTCGTCGAGAAAGCATACAGTACGTACACAATCACAGAAGCACAACATAAATGACTTCAAAATACATTTATGTGCATGATTCTGCAGAAATAACTTGAATGTGTATTTACTTGCTTCGTTCTTCTGAGATCGTGTTAATTGTTGGAAACTGCGATGGGAACGAAAGAATCTTTGCTTTGCTGCATTCTGCTATATCAGACGAGTAAGTAATCATTCAAAAAAACACAATCGTTTTCAGAATTTACTTTGAGCGAGAGTTTCGTCGAGAAAGCATACACTACGTACACAATCACAGAAGCACAACATAAATGACTTCAAAGTACATTTATGCGCATGATTCTGCAGAAATGACTTGAATGTGTATTTACTTGCTTCGTTCTTCTGAGATCGTGTTAATTGTTGGAAACTGCGATGGGAACGAAAGAATCTTTGCTTTGCTTCATTCTGCTATATCAGACGAGTAAGTAATCATGCAAAAAACGCAATCGTTTTGAAAATTTACTTTGAGCGAGATTTTCG
This sequence comes from Hydrolagus colliei, assembly GCA_035084275.1. NCBI lineage: Eukaryota > Metazoa > Chordata > Chondrichthyes > Chimaeriformes > Chimaeridae > Hydrolagus > Hydrolagus colliei. The sequence goes on from CM068755.1 coordinate 116,965, forward strand.
ACGACAAAGCATACACCACGTACAAAAGCACAGAAGCACAACATAAATGACTTCAAACAACATTTATATGCATGATTCTGCAGAAATGACATGAATGTATATTTACTTGCTTCATTCTTCTGAGATCGTGTTAATTGTTGGAAACTGCTGTAGAAACGGAAGAATCATTGCTTTGCTGCATTCTGCTCCAACAGGCGAGTGAGCAAACATACAATGTGGGTGAAAATTTACTTTGAGCGAGATTTTCGTCGAGAAAGCATACAGTACGTACACAATCACAGAAGCACAACATAAATGACTTCAAAGTACATTTATGCGCATGATTCTGCAGAAATGACTTGAATGTATATTTACTTGCTTCGTTCTTCTGAGATCGTGTTAATTGTTGGAAACTGCGATGGGAACGAAAGAATCTTTGCTTTGCTGCATTCTGCTATATCAGACGAGTAAGTAATCATTCAAAAAAACACATTCGTTTTGAGAATTTACTTTGAGCGAGATTTTCGTCGAGCAAGCATACACTACGTACACAATCACAGAAGCACAACATAAATGACTTCAATGTACATTTATGTGCATGATTCTGCAGAAATGACTTGAATGTATATTTACTTGCTTCATTCTGATGATATCGTGTTAATTGTTGGAACCTGCGATGAAAACGAAAGAATATTTGCTTTGCTGCATTCTGCTATATCAGACGATTACGTAATCATTCAAAAAACACAATCGTTTTGACAATTTACTTTGAGCGAGATTTTCGTCGAGAAAGCATACACTACGTACACAATCACAGAAGCACAACATAAATGACTTCAATGTACATTTATGGGCATGATTCTGCAGAAATGACTTGAATGTATATTTACTTGCTTCATTCTGATGATATCGTGTTAATTGTTGGAAACTGTGATGAAAACGAAAGAATCTTTGCTTTGCTTCATTCTGCTATATCAGACGACTAAGGAATCATGCAAAAAACGCAATCGTTTTGAAAATTTACTTTGAGCGAGATTTTCGTCGAGAAAGCATACACTACGTACACAATCACAGAAGCACAACATAAATGACTTCAAAGTACATTTATGTGCATGATTCTGCAGAAATGACTTGAATTTGTATTTACTTGCTTCGTTCTTCTGAGATCGTGTTAATTGTTGGAAACTGCAATGGGAACGAAAGAATCTTTGCTTTGCTGCATTCTGCTATATCAGACGAGTAAGGAATCATGCAAAAAACACAATCGTTTTGAAAATTTATTTGAGCGAGATTTTCGGCGAGAAAGCATACATCACGTACAAAAGCACAGAAGCACAACATAAATGACTTCAAAGTACATTTATGTGCATGATTCTGCAGAAATGACATGAATGTATATTTACTTGCTTCATTCTTCTGAGATCGTGTTAATTGTTGGAAACTGCGGTAGAAACGGAAGAATCATTGCTTTGATGCATTCTGCTCCAGCAGGCGAGTGAACAAACATACAATGTGGGTGAAAATTTACTTTGAGCGAGATTTTCGTCGAGAAAGAATACACTACGTAGAAAAGCACAGAAGCACAACATAAATGACTTCAATGTAGATTTATGTGCATGATTCTGCAGAAATGACATGAATGTATGTTTACTTGCTTGATTCTGATGATATCGTATTTACTGTTGGAAACCGATGAAAACTGAAGAATCTTTGCTTTGATGCATTCTGCTCGAACAGGCGAGTAAGTAATCATTCAAAAAACACAATCGTTCTGACAATTTACTTTGAGCGAGATTTTCGTCGAGAAAGCATACACTACGTACACAATCACAGAAGCACAACATAAATGACTTCAAAGTACATTTATGTGCATGATTCTGCAGAAATGACTTGAATGTGTATTTATTTGCTTCGTTCTTCTGAGATCGTGTTAATTGTTGGGAACTGCGATGGGAACGAAAGAATCTTTGCTTTGCTGCATTCTGCTATATCAGACGAGTAAGTAATCATTCAAAAAAACACAATCGATTTGAGAATTTACTTTGAGCGAGATTTTCGTCGAGCAAGCATACACTACGTACACAATCACAGAGGCACAACATAAATGACTTCAATGTATATTTATGTGCATGATTCTGCAGAAATGACATGAATGTGTATTTACTTGCTTCGTTCTTCTGAGATCGTGTTAATTGTTGGAAACTGCGATGGAAACGAAAGAATCTTTGCTTTGCTTCATTCTGCTATATCAGACGACTAAGGAATCATGCAAAAAACGCAATCGTTTTGAAAATTTACTTTGAGCGAGATTTTCGTCGAGAAAGCATACACTACGTACACAATCACAGAAGCACAACATAAATGACTTCAAAGTATATTTATGTGCATGATTCTGCAGAAATGACTTGAATTTGTATTTACTTGCTTCGTTCTTCTGAGATCGTGTTAATTGTTGGAAACTGCGATGGGAACGAAAGAATCTTTGCTTTGCTGCATTCTGCTATATCAGACGAGTAAGGAATCATGCAAAAAACACAATCGTTTTGAAAATTTATTTGAGCGAGATTTTCGGCGAGAAAGCATACACCACGTACAAAAGCACAGAAGCACAACATAAATGACTTCAAAGTACATTTATGTGCATAATTCTGCAGAAATGACATGAATGTATATTTACTTGCTTCATTCTTCTGAGATCGTGTTAATTGTTGGAAACTGCGGTAGAAACGGAAGAATCATTGCTTTGCTGCATTCTGCTCCAGCAGGCGAGTGAGCAAACATACAATGTGGGTGAAAATTTACTTTGAGCGAGATTTTCGTCGAGAAAGAATACACTACGTACAAAAGCACAGAAGCACAACATAAATGACTTCAATGTAGATTTATGTGCATGATTCTGCAGAAATGACATGAATGTATGTTTACTTGCTTGATTCTGATGATATCGTATTTACTGTTGGAAACCGATGAAAACTGAAGAATCTTTGCTTTGATGGATTCTGCTCGAACAGGCGAGTAAGTAATCATTCAAAAAACACAATCGTTTTGACAATTTACTTTGAGCGAGATTTTCGTCGAGAAAGCATACACTACGTACACAATCACAGAAGCACAACATAAATGACTTCAAAGTACATTTATGTGCATGATTCTGCAGAAATGACTTGAATGTGTATTTATTTGCTTCGTTCTTCTTAGATCGTGTTAATTGTTGGAAACTGCGATGGAAACGAAAGAATCTTTGCTTTGCTGCATTCTGCTATATCAGACGAATAAGGAATCATGCAAAAAACACAATCGTTTTGAAAATTTATTTGAGCGAGATTTTCGGCGAGAAAGCATACACCACGTACAAAAGCACAGAAGCACAACATAAATGACTTCAAAGTACATTTATGTGCATGATTCTGCAGAAATATCATGAATGTATATTTACTTGCTTCATTCTTCTGAGATCGTGTTAATTGTTCGAAACTGCGGTAGAAACGGAAGAATCATTGCTTTGCTGCATTCTGCTCCAGCAGGCGAGTGAGCAAACATACAATGTGGGTGAAAATTTACTTTGAGCGAGATTTTCGTCGAGAAAGCATACAGTACGTACACAATCACAGAAGCACAACATAAATGACTTCAAAGTACATTTATGCGCATGATTATGCAGAAATGACTTGAATGTGTATTTACTTGCTTCGTTCTTCTGAGATGGTGTTAATTGTTGGAAACTGCGATGGGAACGAAAGAATCTTTGCTTTTCTTCATTCTGCTATATCAGACGAGTAAGTAATCATGCAAAAAACGCAATCGTTTTGAAAATTTACTTTGAGCGAGATTTTCGACGAGAAAGCATACACCACGTACAAAAGCACAGAAGCACAACATAAATGACTTCAAAGTACATTTATATGCATGATTCTGCAGAAATGACATGAATGTATATTTACTTGCTTCATTCTTCTGAGATCGTGTTAATTGTTGGAAACTGCTGTAGAAACGGAAGAATCATTGCTTTGCTGCATTCTGCTCCAACAGGCGAGTGAGCAAACATACAATGTGGGTGACAATTTACTTTGAGCGAGATTACAGTACGTACACAATCACAGAAGCACAACATAAATGACTTCAAAGTACATTTAGGTGCATAATTCTGCAGAAATGACATGAATGTATATTTACTTGCTTCGTTCTTCTGAGATCGTGTTAATTGTTGGAAACTGCGATGGGAACGAAAGAATCTTTGCTTTGCTGCATTCTGCTATATCAGACGAGTAAGTAATCATTCAAAAAAACACAATCGTTTTGAGAATTTACTTTGAGCGAGATTTTCGTCGAGAAAGCATACACTACGTACACAATCACAGAAGCACAACATAAATGACTTCAAAGTACATTTATTTGCATGATTCTGGAGAAATGACTTGAATGTGTATTTACTTGCTTCGTTCTTATGAGATCGTGTTAATTGTTGGAAACTGCGATGGGAACGAAAGAATCTTTGCTTTGCTTCATTCTGCTATATCAGACGATTACGTAATCATTCAAAAAACACAATCGTTTTGACAATTTACTTTGAGCGAGATTTTCGTCGAGAAAGCATACACTACGTACACAATCACAGATGCACAACATAAATGACTTCAAAGTACATTTATGTGCATGATTCTGCAGAAATGACTTGAATGTGTATTTATTTGCTTCGTTCTTCTGAGATCGTGTTAATTGTTGGAAACTGCGATGGAAACGAAAGAATCTTTGCTTTGCTTCATTCTGCTATATCAGACGACTAAGGAATCATGCAAAAAACGCAATCGTTTTGAAAATTTACTTTGAGCGAGATTTTCGACGACAAAGCATACACCACGTACAAAAGCACAGAAGCACAACATAAATGACTTCAAAGTACATTTATGTGCATGATTCTGCAGAAATGACATGAATGTATATTTACTTGCTTCATTCTTCTGAGATCGTGTTAATTGTTGGAAACTGAAGGTAGAAATGGAAGAATCATTGCTTTGCTGCATTCTGCTCCAGCAGGCGAGTGAGCAAACATACAATGTGGGTGAAAATTTACTTTGAGCGAGATTTTCGTCGAGAAAGAATACAGTACGTACACAATCACAGAAGCACAACATAAATGACTTCAAAGTACATTTATGCGCATGATTATGCAGAAATGACTTGAATGTGTATTTACTTGCTTCGTTCTTCTGAGATCGTGTTAATTGTTGGAAACTGCGATGGGAACGAAAGAATCTTTGCTTTTCTTCATTCTGCTATATCAGACGAGTAAGTAATCATGCAAAAAACGCAATCGTTTTGAAAATTTACTTTGAGCGAGATTTTCGACGAGAAAGCATACACCACGTACAAAAGCACAGAAGCACAACATAAATGACTTCAAAGTACATTTATGTGCATGATTCTGCAGAAATGACATGAATGTATGTTTACTTGCTTGATTCTGATGATATCGTATTTACTGTTGGAAAACGATGAAAACTGAAGAATCTTTGCTTTGATGCATTCTGCTCGAACAGGCGAGTAAGTAATCATTCAAAAAACACAATCGTTTTGACAATTTACTTTGAGCGAGATTTTCGTCGAGAAAGCATACACTACGTACACAATCACAGAAGCACAACATAAATGACTTCAAAGTACATTTATGTGCATGATTCTGCAGAAATGACTTGAATGTGTATTTATTTGCTTCGTTCTTCATAGATCGTGTTAATTGTTGGAAACTGCGATGGAAACGAAAGAATCTTTGCTTTGCTGCATTCTGCTATATCAGACGAATAAGGAATCATGCAAAAAACACAATCGTTTTGAAAATTTATTTGAGCGAGATTTTCGGCGAAAAAGCATACACCACGTACAAAAGCACAGAAGCACAACATAAATGACTTCAAAGTACATTTATGTGCATGATTCTGCAGAAATGACATGAATGTATATTTACTTGCTTCATTCTTCTGAGATCGTGTTAATTGTTCGAAACTGCGGTAGAAACGGAAGAATCATTGCTTTGCTGCATTCTGCTCCAACAGGCGAGTGAGCAAACATACAATGTGGGTGAAAATTTACTTTGAGCGAGATTTTCGTCGAGAAAGCATACAGTACGTATATAATCACAGAAGCACAACATAAATGACTTCAAAGTACATTTATGCGCATGATTCTTCAGAAATGACTTGAATGTGTATTTACTTGCTTCGTTCTTCTGAGATCGTGTTAATTGTTGGAAACTGCGATGGGAACGAAAGAATCTTTGCTTTGCTGCATTCTGCTATATCAGACGAGTAAGTAATCATTCAAAAAAACACAATCGTTTTGAGAATTTACTTTGAGCGAGATTTGCGTCGAGCAAGCATACACTACGTACACAATCACAGAAGCACAACATAAATGACTTCAATGTATATTTATGTGCATGATTCTGCAGAAATGACATGAATGTGTATTTACTTGCTTCGTTCTTCTGAGATCGTGTTAATTGTTGGAAACTGCGATGGAAACGAAAGAATCTTTGCTTTGCTGCATTCTGCTATATCAGACGAGTAAGTAATCATTCAAAAAACACAATCGTTTTGAAAATTTATTTGAGCGAGATTTTCGTCGAGAAAGCATACACTACGTACACAATCACAGAAGCACAACATAAATGACTTCAAAGTACATTTATGTGCATGATTCTGCAGAAATGACTTGAATTTGTATTTACTTGCTTCGTTCTTCTGAGATCGTGTTAATTGTTGGAAACTGCGATGGGAACGAAAGAATCTTTGCTTTGCTGCATTCTGCTATATCAGACGAGTAAGGAATCATGCAAAAAACACAATCGTTTTGAAAATTTATTTGAGCGAGATTTTCGGCGAGAAAGCATACACTACGTACACAATCACAGAAGCACAACATAAATGACTTCAATGTATATTTATGTGCATGATTCTGCAGAAATGACATGAATGTGTATTTACTTGCTTCGTTCTTCTGAGATCGTGTTAATTGTTGGAAACTGCGATGGAAACGAAAGAATCTTTGCTTTGCTGCATTCTGCTATATCAGACGAGTAAGTAATCATTCAAAAAACACAATCGTTTTGAAAATTTATTTGAGCGAGATTTTCGTCGAGAAAGCATACACTACGTACACAATCACAGAAGCACAACATAAATGACTTCAATGTACATTTATGTGCATGATTCTGCAGAAATGACTTGAATGTATATTTACTTGCTTCATTCTGATGATATCGTGTTAATTGTTGGAAACTGCGATGAAAACGAAAGAATCTTTGCTTTGCTTCATTCTGCTATATCAGACGACTAAGGAATCATGCAAAAAACGCAATCGTTTTGAAAATTTACTTTGAGCGAGATTTTCGTCGAGAAAGCATACACTACGTACACAATCACAGAAGCACAACATAAATGACTTCAAAGTACATTTATGTGCATGATTCTGCAGAAATGACTTGAATGTGTATTTACTTGCTTCGTTCTTCTGAGATCGTGTTAATTGTCGGAAACTGCGATGGGAACGAAATAATCTTTGCTTTGCTGCATTCTGCGATATCAGACGAGTAAGGAATCATGCAAAAAACACAATCGTTTTGAAAATTTACTTTGAGCGAGATTTTCGGCGAGAAAGCATACACCACGTACAAAAGCACAGAAGCACAACATAAATGACTTCAAAGTACATTTATGTGCATGATTCTGGATAAATGACATTAATTTATATTTACTTGCTTCATTATTGTGAGATCGTGTTAATTGTTGGTAACTGCGATGGAAACGGAAGAATCTTTGCTCTGCTTCATTCTGCTATATCAGACGAGTAAGTAATCATACAAAAAACACAATCGTTTTGAAAATTTACTTTGAGCGAGATTTTTGTCGAGAAAGCATACACTACGTACATAATCAAAGAAGCATGACATAAATGAATGCAAAGTACATTTAAGTGCATGATTCTGTAGAAATGACATGAATGTATATTTACTTGCTTCATTCTGATGAGATCGTATTTACTGTTGGAAACTGCGATGAAAACGGAAGAATCATTGCTTTGCTCCATTCTGCTCCAACAGGCGAATAAGCAAACCTACAATGTGGGTGCAAATTTGCTTAGAGCGAGATTTTCGTCGAGAAAGCATACACTACCCACAAAATAACAGAAGCACAACATAAATGACTTCAAAGTACATTTATGCGCATGATTCTGCAGAAATGACTTGAATGTGTATTTACTTGCTTCGTTCTTCTGAGATCGTGTTAATTGTTGGAAACTGCGATGGGAACGAAAGAATCTTTGCTTTGCTTCATTCTGCTATATCAGACGAGTAAGTAATCATGCAAAAAACGCAATCGTTTTGAAAATTTACTTTGAGCGAGATTTTCGACGACAAAGCATACACCACGTACAAAAGCACAGAAGCACAACATAAATGACTTCAAAGTACATTTATATGCATGATTCTGCAGAAATGACATGAATGTATATTTACTTGCTTCATTCTTCTGAGATCGTGTTAATTGTTGGAAACTGCTGTAGAAACGGAAGAATGATTGCTTTGCTGCATTCTGCTCCAACAGGCGAGTGAGCAAACATACAATGTGGGTGAAAATTTACTTTGAGCGAGATTTTCGTCGAGAAAGCATACAGTACGTACACAATCACAGAAGCACAACATAAATGACTTCAAAGTACATTTATGCGCATGATTCTTCAGAAATGACTTGAATGTGTATTTACTTGCTTCGTTCTTCTGAGATCGTGTTAATTGTTGGAAACTCCGATGGGAACGAAAGAATCTTTGCTTTGCTGCATTCTGCTATATCAGACGAGTAAGTAATCATTCAAAAAAACACAATCGTTTTGAGAATTTACTTTGAGCGAGATTTGCGTCGAGCAAGCATACACTACGTACACAATCACAGAAGCACAACATAAATGACTTCAATGTATATTTATGTGCATGATTCTGCAGAAATGACATGAATGTGTATTTACTTGCTTCGTTCTTCTGAGATCGTGTTAATTGTTGGAAACTGCGATGGAAACGAAAGAATCTTTGCTTTGCTGCATTCTGCTATATCAGACGAGTAAGTAATCATTCAAAAAACACAATCGTTTTGAAAATTTATTTGAGCGAGATTTTCGTCGCGAAAGCATACACTACGTACACAATCACAGAAGCACAACATAAATGACTTCAATGTACATTTATGTGCATGATTCTGCAGAAATGACTTGAATGTATATTTACTTGCTTCATTCTGATGATATCGTGTTAATTGTTGGAAACTGCGATGAAAACGAAAGAATCTTTGCTTTGCTTCATTCTGCTATATCAGACGACTAAGGAATCATGCAAAAAACGCAATCGTTTTGAAAATTTACTTTGAGCGAGATTTTCGTCGAGAAAGCATACACTACGTACACAATCACAGAAGCACAACATAAATGACTTCAAAGTACATTTATGTGCATGATTCTGCAGAAATGACTTGAATGTGTATTTACTTGCTTCGTTCTTCTGAGATCGTGTTAATTGTCGGATACTGCGATGGAAACGAAAGAATCTTTGCTTTGCTGCATTCTGCTATATCAGACGAGTAAGTAATCATGCAAAAAACGCAATCGTTTTGAAAATTTACTTTGAACGAGATTTTCGTCGAGAAAGCATACACTACGTACACAATCACAGAAGCACAACATAAAGGACTTCAAAGTATATTTATGTGCATGATTCTGCAGAAATGACTTGAATGTGTATTTACTTGCTTCGTTCTTCTGAGATCGTGTTAATTGTCGGAAACTGCGATGGGAACGAAATAATCTTTGCTTTGCTGCATTCTGCGATATCAGACGAGTAAGGAATCATGCAAAAAACACAATCGTTTTGAAAATTTACTTTGAGCGAGATTTTCGGCGAGAAAGCATACACCACGTACAGAAGCACAGAAGCACAACATAAATGACTTCAAAGTACATTTATGTGCATGATTCTGGATAAATGACATTAATTTATATTTACTTGCTTCATTATTGTGAGATCGTGTTAATTGTTGGTAACTGCGATGGAAACGGAAGAATCTTTGCTCTGCTTCATTCTGCTATATCAGACGAGTAAGTAATCATACAAAAAACACAATCCTTTTGAAAATTTACTTTGAGCGAGATTTTTGTCGAGAAAGCATACACTACGTACATAATCAAAGAAGCATGACATAAATGAATGCAAAGTACATTTAAGTGCATGATTCTGTAGAAATGACATGAATGTATATTTACTTGCTTCATTCTGATGAGATCGTATTTACTGTTGGAAACTGCGATGAAAACGGAAGAATCATTGCTTTGCTCCATTCTGCTCCAACAGGCGAATAAGCAAACCTACAATGTGGGTGCAAATTTGCTTAGAGCGAGATTTTCGTCGAGAAAGCATACACTACCCACAAAATAACAGAAGCACAACATAAATGACTTCAAAGTACATTTAGGTGCATGATTCTGCAGAAATGACATGAATGTATATTTACTTGCTTCGTTCTCCTGAGATCGTGTTAATTGTTGGAAACTGCGATGGAAACGAAAGAATCTTTGCTTTGCTTCATTCTGCTATATCAGACGAGTAAGGAATCATGCAAAAAAACACAATCGTTTTGAGAATTTACTTTGAGCGAGATTTGCGTCGAGCAAGCATACACTACGTACACAATCACAGAAGCACAACATAAATGACTTCAATGTATATTTATGTGCATGATTCTGCAGAAATGACATGAATGTATATTTACTTGCTTCATTCTTCTGAGATTGTGTTAATTGTTGGAAACTGCGGTAGAAACGGAAGAATCATTGCTTTGCTGCATTCTGCTCCAACAGGCGAGTGAGCAAACATACAATGTGGGTGAAAATTTACTTTGAGCGAGATTTTCGTCGAGAAAGCATACAGTACGTACACAATCACAGAAGCACAACATAAATGACTTCAAAGTACATTTATGCGCATGATTCTTCAGAAATGACTTGAATGTGTATTTACTTGCTTCGTTCTTCTGAGATCGTGTTAATTGTTGGAAACTCCGATGGGAACGAAAGAATCTTTGCTTTGCTGCATTCTGCTATATCAGACGAGTAAGTAATCATTCAAAAAAACACAATCGTTTTGAGAATTTACTTTGAGCGAGATTTGCGTCGAGCAAGCATACACTACGTACACAATCACAGAAGCACAACATAAATGACTTCAATGTATATTTATGTGCATGATTCTGCAGAAATGACATGAATGTGTATTTACTTGCTTCGTTCTTCTGAGATCGTGTTAATTGTTGGAAACTGCGATGGAAACGAAAGAATCTTTGCTTTGCTGCATTCTGCTATATCAGACGAGTAAGTAATCATTCAAAAAACACAATCGTTTTGAAAATTTATTTGAGCGAGATTTTCGTCGCGAAAGCATACACTACGTACACAATCACAGAAGCACAACATAAATGACTTCAATGTACATTTATGTGCATGATTCTGCAGAAATGACTTGAATGTATATTTACTTGCTTCATTCTGATGATATCGTGTTAATTGTTGGAAACTGCGATGAAAACGAAAGAATCTTTGCTTTGCTTCATTCTGCTATATCAGACGACTAAGGAATCATGCAAAAAACGCAATCGTTTTGAAAATTTACTTTGAGCGAGATTTTCGTCGAGAAAGCATACACTACGTACACAATCACAGAAGCACAACATAAATGACTTCAAAGTACATTTATGTGCATGATTCTGCAGAAATGACTTGAATGTGTATTTACTTGCTTCGTTCTTCTGAGATCGTGTTAATTGTCGGATACTGCGATGGAAACGAAAGAATCTTTGCTTTGCTGCATTCTGCTATATCAGACGAGTAAGTAATCATGCAAAAAACGCAATCGTTTTGAAAATTTACTTTGAACGAGATTTTCGTCGAGAAAGCATACACTACGTACACAATCACAGAAGCACAACATAAAGGACTTCAAAGTATATTTATGTGCATGATTCTGCAGAAATGACTTGAATGTGTATTTACTTGCTTCGTTCTTCTGAGATCGTGTTAATTGTCGGAAACTGCGATGGGAACGAAATAATCTTTGCTTTGCTGCATTCTGCGATATCAGACGAGTAAGGAATCATGCAAAAAACACAATCGTTTTGAAAATTTACTTTGAGCGAGATTTTCGGCGAGAAAGCATACACCACGTACAGAAGCACAGAAGCACAACATAAATGACTTCAAAGTACATTTATGTGCATGATTCTGGATAAATGACATTAATTTATATTTACTTGCTTCATTATTGTGAGATCGTGTTAATTGTTGGTAACTGCGATGGAAACGGAAGAATCTTTGCTCTGCTTCATTCTGCTATATCAGACGAGTAAGTAATCATACAAAAAACACAATCCTTTTGAAAATTTACTTTGAGCGAGATTTTTGTCGAGAAAGCATACACTACGTACATAATCAAAGAAGCATGACATAAATGAATGCAAAGTACATTTAAGTGCATGATTCTGTAGAAATGACATGAATGTATATTTACTTGCTTCATTCTGATGAGATCGTATTTACTGTTGGAAACTGCGATGAAAACGGAAGAATCATTGCTTTGCTCCATTCTGCTCCAACAGGCGAATAAGCAAACCTACAATGTGGGTGCAAATTTGCTTAGAGCGAGATTTTCGTCGAGAAAGCATACACTACCCACAAAATAACAGAAGCACAACATAAATGACTTCAAAGTACATTTAGGTGCATGATTCTGCAGAAATGACATGAATGTATATTTACTTGCTTCGTTCTCCTGAGATCGTGTTAATTGTTGGAAACTGCGATGGAAACGAAAGAATCTTTGCTTTGCTTCATTCTGCTATATCAGACGAGTAAGGAATCATGCAAAAAAACACAATCGTTTTGAGAATTTACTTTGAGCGAGATTTGCGTCGAGCAAGCATACACTACGTACACAATCACAGAAGCACAACATAAATGACTTCAATGTATATTTATGTGCATGATTCTGCAGAAATGACATGAATGTATATTTACTTGCTTCATTCTTCTGAGATTGTGTTAATTGTTGGAAACTGCGGTAGAAACGGAAGAATCATTGCTTTGCTGCATTCTGCTCCAACAGGCGAGTGAGTAAACATACAATGTGGGTGAAAATTTACTTTGAGCGAGATTTCCGTCGAGAAAGAATACACTACGTACAAAAGCAAGGAAGCACAACATTAAATGACTTCAATGTAGATTTATGTGCATGATCCTGCAGAAATGACATGAATTTATAGTTACTTGCTTCATTATTGTGAGATCGTGTTAATTGTTGGTAACTGCGATGGAAACGGAAGAATCTTTGCTCTGCTTCATTCTGCTATATCAGACGAGTAAGTAATCATACAAAAAACACAATCCTTTTGAAAATTACTTTGAGCGAGATTTTAGTCGAGAAAGCATACACTACGTACATAATCAAAGAAGCATGACATAAATGAATGCAAAGTACATTTAAGTGCATGATTCTGTAGAAATGACATGAATGTATATTTACTTGCTTCATTCTGATGAGATCGTATTTACTGTTGGAAACTGCGATGAAAACGGAAGAATCATTGCTTTGCTCCATTCTGCTCCAACCGGTGAATAAGCAAACCTACAATGTGGGTGCAAATTTACTTTGAGCGAGATTTTCGTCGAGAAAGCATACACTACCCACAAAATAACAGAAGCGCAACATAAATGACTTCAAAGTACATTTATGTGCATGATTCTGCAGAAATGACATGAATGTATATTTACTTGCTTCGTTCTTCTGAGATCGTATTAATTGTTGGAAACTGCGGTAGAAACGGAAGAATCATTGCTTTGCTGCATTCTGCTCCAACAGGCGAGTGAGCAAACATGATGCACATAAATGTACATTGACGTCACTTCTGTTGTGCCTCTGTTGTTTTTCTGGTAGTATATGCTTTCCGAAAGGAAATCTCGCTCAAAGTAACTTTTCAAATCTATTGTGTTTTTAGCATGGTTACTTACTCGCCCGTTGGAGCAGAATGCAGCAAAGCAAAGATTCTTCCATTTTCATCGTAGTTTCCAACAATAAATACGAGCAAATCATAATGAAGCAAGTAAATATAAATTGATGTCATTTCTGCAGAATCGTTCATATAAATGTACATTGATGTTGTGCTTCTGTTGTTTTTCTGGTAGTATATGCTTTGCGAAAGGAAATCTCGCTCAAAGTAACTTTTCAAATCTATTGTTTTTTTTTGTATGATTACGTACTAGCCTGTTGGAGCAGCATGCAGCAAAGGAAAGGTTCTTCCATTTTCATCGCAGTTTCTGTTGGATACGATCAAATCATAATCATGTCATTTCTGTAGAATTGCGCATATAAATCTACATTATTCAGATCCCCACCCTCCCCCTTCACACCCCTCGGGCAACTGCTTTTTCCGCATCGGCCTCCAAAATGTCCGCTCTGTCTGCAACAAGACCCTGGCCATCAACGGTCTCATCCTTGGTGAGAACGTTGACATCATGGCCCTGACGGAGACTTGGATCACCCCAGGCGACACTTTCCCCCTTGTTGAAGCCACACCACCCAACTACACATTCCACCATGCTCCTCGACCCAACCGTCGTGGCGGTGGCGTGGCCCTCATCTCAAAGTCATCCCTCGCCCTATCCCCGTATTCCTCCGGCTCCTTCCCCTCTTTCGAACAGCTCACCCTCTCTCACTCCTCCCACAATTCTTTCAAAATCCTATTAGTTCATCGCGCCCCCAAAACCCTCCCCCACTTTCATTTCAGACTTTTCTTCACTTTTAACTTCCCTTTGTGCCTCCTCTGATAGCCTTACTATTCTTGGTGATTTCAACCTCCATTTCACCCCCTCCTGCCCCATTTCCTCTGAATTGTCCTATTTACTTTCGTCTTTCAACTTCTCCCTTCATATTAACACTGCCACCCACACTCACGGCAATCCTCTCGATCTAGTGATCACCGGAGGCCTCAACGTCTCTGGCGTCACCATCACAGACAAGGCCATTTCCGATCATTTTTTCGTTTCCTGCAACACCTCTATCCCTCCCCCCTCCACTTCCAAACCCACCACTATCTTCTACCGGCCCTGGAAGAAGATTCCCCCTCAAACTTTCATCTCTGCCCTAGAAACCTCCGACCTCTACCCACAATGGCATTCTTTTTGTACCGCCTCCACCGCCCTCCACAACACCCTCTCCACTACCCTCGACACCCTGGCCCCCCTCACCTCCAAAACCGTCTCCCACTCCCGATCATCACCGTGGTACACAACTCACCTCCGTTGTCTCAAAAGCCAAGTGAGAGCAGTTGAACGCACCTGGCTCAAATCTGGCCTCACGGTCCACCGGCAAATCTGGCTGGACCGCATCAAATTTTACCGCTCCGCCCTAGCCACCGCCAAATCAGCCTCTACTCCAGGATAATCCTGGAAGCGAAGGACAACCACCGCCTCCTCTTCGCCACCACCAACAAGCTCCTCCACCCCCCCCCCCTCACCTCGCAGATCCTCTCCTCAAACGTTCGTTGTGAGGAGATGCTGGATTTCCTCGAGTCCAAAATTGAGAAAATCCGCTGTGCGGTTTCCTCCCCCCACCACTCCTCCACCCCCGCCCCTCCATCCGTTATCTCAACCCCTACTCACCCCCATTTCACACTTTCAACCCCACCACCCCGCTTTCAGTCACAACCTCTATGAAACCCACCACGTGCTCATTGGACCCCATCCCCAAGCCCCTCCTCCGCACCCAGCTCCATTTGTTAGCCCCGCTCATTTCTGACACCATTAACCTTTCCCTATCCTCAGGCACCGTCCCTACCTCCCTTAAAACAGCCACCATCACCCCTATCCTGAAGAAACCCTCCCTTGATGCGTCGCAACCATCAAGTTATCGACCCATCTCCAACCTCCCGTTTCTATCCTAGGTCCTTGAAAGAGTGGTTGCCTCCCAGCTCCGCTCTTTCCTTTCAAATCATTCACTTCTTGAACCCCTCCAATCAGGTTTCCGCCCTATCCACAGTACAGAAACTGCCCTGGTTAAGGTCACAAATGACATCCTAACCGCCTGTGACCAGGGCTCCCTCTGTCTCCTCGTCCTCCTTAACCTGTCTGCTGCGTTCGACACCATCCTCCTTCAACGTCTTTCCTCTCACCTCCACCTTCAAGGCACAGTCCTTGACTGGTTCCATTCTTATTTGACACACCGTTTACATTTTGTGTCTTCCAATGGTTTTTCTTCAACCCCCCGCACAGTTTCCCACGGCGTCCCTCAGGGCTATGTCCTCGGTCCCCTCCTTTTCACCCTTTACACGCTCCCTCTGGGTGACGTCATCCGCAGACATGGGGTAAATTTCCACATGTCTGCGGATGACACCCAGTTGTACCTTTCTGCCTCATCGCTCAACCCCCAGACGATCGATGTTCTGACAGCATGTCTGTCCGACATCGAGTCGTGGACGAGGGACAACTTTTTCCAATTGAACGTGAATAAGACCGAGGCCCTCCTGATTGGCTCAAGCCAGCGCCTCCGCACATCGGGCACTGCCAGCCTCAAT
Organism: Hydrolagus colliei; assembly: GCA_035084275.1. Lineage (NCBI taxonomy): Eukaryota > Metazoa > Chordata > Chondrichthyes > Chimaeriformes > Chimaeridae > Hydrolagus > Hydrolagus colliei. The sequence goes on from CM068755.1 coordinate 133,599, forward strand.
ATCCAAGGCTGCACTCTCCACTTCACAAAGCCAATCAGGAACCTCGGCATCATGTTCGATCAAAAACTCTCCTTCCTCTCCCACATCCGTGCCTTGACCGGCACCGCCTATTTCCATCTGCGCAACATTGCCAGATGGAAATATCTTACCCCCGCGCTGCCGAAACACTGGTGGATGCTTACATCACCTCACGGCTGGACTACGGAAATTCTCTCCTAGTCGGCCTCCCCAGCTCCTCCATTCACAGGCTGTAGGCCATCCAAAATTCTGCAGCCCGTGTACTATCCCGCACCCGCGTCCGCGACCACATAACCCCCACCCTCGCCCGTCTCCACTGGCTCCCCATCCTCCAGAGGATCGAATTTAAGATCCTCGTCCTCACCTACACGGCCTTGCCCAATCCTACTTCACCGATCTACTCTCCCCCTACACGCCCACCCGGACCCTCCGTTCAACAGGACTTGGCCTGCTCCAAGCCCCCCGCCCGAACCGCCCCACCATCGGAGGCCGGGCCTTCAGTTTCTCCGCTCCCACCTTATGCAATGCCATCCCTCAATCCCTCCGTTTCGTCTCTTCCCTTTCCTCTTTCAAGGCCGGTTTGAAGACTTTCCTCTTCGATCGTGCCTTTTGTTCCACCCTGAACTGTTTTACCTCCCCTTCGTGTTTCACCCCTTCCCAAACACTCCCCTCCCAGCTCGGGTCACACGCCTCCTGTTCAGCGTCATTTCGGCAGAATCATGTACATTGATGTCGTTTCTGTTGTACTTGAAATTGTAAAATTTAGCCATTTATGCCTAGATGTACCTTCTACACTATCAACCCATTTTTAACAAAAAAAACAAGTCCTGGGGAACGCAGACTTGGCACAATGACAGTCGCATCCTTACCTTTCACGGGACAGAAAATAATAACTCCAGCAAACCGTGTCATTGTCTAAACCAGACACCATCTGGTGTTTTCGTGTTAAGCTTGTTTTCGACTGTATCGTCCCGAACCTGGTTTCCCACCCCTCCCCCCCCTTTTTCTTTTTTTCCTTGCCTGTATTACAAACTGTATTACAAAGTTTAAAAGTAAAACTTTATAAGGTAGCTTTAGAAATATATCTTGCGTGATTTAAATAACAATATTAATCAAGCACATAACATGTGGCATTTATATTTTCTTAATTCTTATTAGTGGATAAAAACTCAGCTTGTGAAGAACTAATCAGTAGATAACATTTAACCCTAACCCTAGAGAGACATGGAGTGATTAATGTCAATATTCCAATAGTTGTTGGAAACATGTGATTGACAATGTTTTGTAACGGCTTTTGTGTGAACTGTCTGTAGACCCCTGCCTTTCCTCATATATAAAAAGGCTTCATTTACGGAACACGGAGGTCATTCTCATGGTCTACTTGGAGGAGACTGTTGTCTTTTGGGAATTAGCTCATGCCGGCAAATAAGCTTTACATTTCTTATCCACGGTGTACGGTCTGTTTGTAAGACAACGGTTCTGGGAACGAACAAAAAAGTACAACTTCACATGATTTCTCGACGAAAATCTTGCTCAAAGTAAATTTCCAATACCATGGTATGTTTACTTACTCGCCTGTTGGAGCAGAATGCAGCAAAGGCAGCATCGAGAGTTCCATTGAGAGGTGCATTGAGCTGCATCAAGACATGCATCTGACTCCGTCGGAATCCGTGGGACTCTGTCTGACACTGACTCAATCCGTCTGACTCCATCGGACTCGGTCCGTCTCCGTCGGACTCCCTCGGACTACGTCGGACTCCGTCTGCTCCTTTGGACTCCATCTGAATCCGCCTGATGCCGACGGATTCTGTCTGACTCCAACGGACTCCTTTGGACTCCGTCTGACTTCATCTGTATCCTGTATCCTTCTGACTCGGTCGGATTCCGTCGGACTGCCTCGGACTCTGTCGGACTCCGTCGGAATCTGTCGGACTCCGTCTGACTCCATCGGACTATGTCTGACTCCGTTGAACTCCGTCGGAATTCCTCGGAATATGTCGGACTCTGTCTTACTCCATCGGACTCCGACAGACTCCGACTGACACTGTTGGACACAGTCGGTCTCCGTCTGACTCCGTCGGATTCCTTCGGACTCCCTCAGACTTCGTTGAACTCCGGATGACTCCGCCGGACTCCGTCTGAATCCGTTTGACTCCGTCTGAATCCGTCGGAATCCTTCGAATTCCATTGGACTCCGTCTGACTCCCTCGGATTTCGTCGGACTCCGTCTACTCCGTCAGACAACGTCGGACTTCGTCGGATTCCGTTGGACACCGTCGGACTCTGTCGGAGTCCATCTGACTCTAGCTCTAAGGTGAGTATGTCCTTAAGGAGACCAAAACTACACACAATACTTTAGGGGCGATTTCATCAAGGCCCTATATAATAACAAAATTACACTTGTATAGTGCAGTTGCAGCAAGACTTACTAATCAATACTAACCAAGACTTTTAACCATTTTGTAATGAACGTCAACATACCACTACAAAACACTGCAGATTCATAGATTCATAGAATTTTATGGCACAAAAGGCCATTCAGCCAATCTAGTCTGTGCCGGCTCTTTGAAAAGAGCGATTCAATCCCACTGCCCTGCCCGCTCCCCATAGCCTAATAGCCTAAATAAAGATCGAATTCCCTTTTAAAAGCTGTTATGGAATCAGCCTCCACCACCTTTTCAGGCTGGGAATCTGAAACAAAAACAGAAGTTGCTGGGGAAACTCAGCAGGTCAGGCAGCATCCATGGAGAGAGGAAAAAGGACCAGTTCTGATGAAGGGTTATAGACCTGAAACGTTTACTCTTTTTCCTTTCTCCATGGATGCTGCCTGACCTGCTGAGTTTCCCCAGCAGCTTCTGTTTTTGTGCCAGCATACTTCCTGGTTGCTTGCTGTTCCTGCAAACTAACTTTTTGTGACTGGTCTACTAGGACCTATGAACACACTCCAAATGCCTATGAACGCCAACACTATGTAATCTCCCCCCTTCTGGAAAATAATCTACTTTTCTGTTTTACTTACCTACGTGAATAACTTCACATTACATTTCACCTGCCATCTTCTTGCCCACGCACTGGCCATATCCCATTACATTTTATTTTTGTTTCATTCTTGGTGCTTACTCTCCCTCCTAGTTTAGTATCATCGGCAAATTTAGATGTTTTAATTTCGATGTCCTCATTGGTATAAATTGTAAATGGTTGAGTCCCAACTAGTCACATTCTGTCAATTTGTGAAGGACCGTTTATCCCTTAGCCACTCTTCAATCCACGCTAATACAGTTATTATACAGAATTTACTTGTGTTTCTTCAGTACTGTCCTGTTGATGAGCCTAGAGTTACGTCCGTAATGCGCAACCTGGCTACTTTGTCACTTTTAAAATACTGTACAGTATTTGCATCTGACAAGGAAGCCAGTCTCCAGACTGCAATACCGGTTCAAACCACTGGAGGGGGAAAGAATCCGTGCAACCAAGTCAGGGTCTAGCCTGACAAGGACAAACAGCAAAATAAATTGTCAAATTCTTGTTGGATCCTATTGCTCATTAATTCAGGCCATATTATCATCCCCTAAACAAATCCAAATATTTTTGATTTACAATCATCTTCAACTTCTGAAGTATATTTTGTTTGTTCAGCTTTTTGTCAAATATACAGGGAAACCAATCCCCAGGTTTAAAACTATTACAACAAAAAATACCGTACATTTATGCCCCTTAAGGTAACAGGAGTGAAATCTGAGCTGAGCGGTGGGTAGGTGACCATAAGGTATGGTTGAAATCGTGACTTGAAATGTATAACACAAACCTAACTTATTTTACACAAGTGAATGGGCACAACTAATAACAATCTGATCAGTCCCACATTTCTACATTTTCACCTATTGCTATACAGATTATTGTTTTCGTAAGTATCTGTAGATAAATAGTGCAAAACAAGTTAATTGAAGATGTGTATATATAAATATGTATTATGTTTGTTTCATGTATCTGTCGTGTGTACATCTATGGATCTATTTAATATTTGTATTAGATATTGTGTGTATATATTATGTGTGTATTACTTATTACACATGTGTGTGTATATATTTGTTATAGTTGTATGTATTTGTGTTTGTGAATATATATATTTCTAGTGTGATGCTGCAAAAATCGCCTAAACACACAAGGTAAAACACACGTAAAATAAATATATATATACATACATACATAAAATAAATAATCAAAATATATATACACACGCACATACATATATTAAATATAATATATACACATAATGGATATAATAAATATATCTATAATCACACATATAACAAATATATATACACACATACATATAATAAATATCACAAATAGATAGATACACACATACAATCATTGTGGGTTGGGCTAGGGGGAAGGAGAGCAGGAAAGCCAACTGTATATTTGTGGATGAAACGCGGCAGCCAAATTGTGCACAGCAGTATCCACAAACAGTCGTGGAAATGGGGCCAGGGGAGAAAGGGAGAAAAAGGGAAGTGGGGAGAGGGAGGGAAGGGTGGGTTGGGGTAAGGTCAGGGAGGAAGAGGGGGGAGAAAGGGGGGTGAAGGAGAGAGGGAGGGGGCAAGATCAGGGAGAAAGGGAGATAAGAGGGAAGAGGCAGGGTAGAGGAAAAGGAGGGAGAGAAAATGGGGAAAATGAGTGAGGGAAGAAGAAGAGGGATCGGGGGGAAGGCCAGGGGTAAAGAGGGTGGGTGGGGGGATCAAACAACAACAAAATCAACAACAAAATCAATTACTATTAACAACAAAAACAACAATAATCAACAACCAACAATCATCCAGTAACAGCTCCTTGTCCTTGCCTGGACCATCTTTAAAATGGCGGCAAACAGGGCCTAGCGCGGTGACAGTCCCCAAACAGACCGGCTCCTCAGGTGACGACTTGGTGCCGGCCCTGGTACCTGGGTCACGGCGTGTCTGGCCAGCTCGCCCGGCAGCAGCAGCCCCACCACCGTCTGGATCTCCAGCGACCAGATGATCCACCGCTGGCAGCACCGGACCCGGCAAAAGGCCTCGCAGGTGAACCGCTCCAAGATGTTGTTGTTGAGCGAGTTCACTATGTTCATGGCTGATGACGAAATGCCCGTGTTCTACCGTTCCAAACTCTGTGAATCCATCTCCCGCATTCTCGCCTGACTCCATTGGCTCCCAAACATCCAGAGGATCCAATTCAAGATCCTAGTCCTCACATTTAAAGTCCCCCACAACCTCTCCCCACCCTAATTCCATGACCTCCTATCCCTTTACCAACCTGCTCTGGTCTGCTCCATGTCCCTCGACCCACCATTGGTGGGCAAGCCTTCAGCCACTCTGCCCCCAACATCTGGAACTCCATCCCGCAGTCCCTCTGCCTCCCTGTTCTCCTTCAAATCTCGCCTAAAGACTCTCCTCTTCGATCGTCCCATCGGCAACTCCCAATCTCCCCATTTCTTCCACTCCCGTTCTCAGCTCGGGTCTGAGGTGGTAACTGTCCAGCGCCTTGGGACGTCCTCCTGACGTGAAAGGCGCTATAGAAATGTAATTGTTTGTTGTTGTACTGGAGGATTGGGTGGGTTTGGAAAGATGGTGGAGGTTGTGGAGAGATGGTACAGAAAAAAATTACTAGAATTATACGAAGGAGAAGGGACTACAGTTATGTGGAAAAACTAGACAGGCCAGTTTAAATACTGTAGTTAAAATTAGATTGTAAGGATTATTGATCATGTAGTGAATAAACAAATCAATTACAATGTATTAAACATAGGATGCCATGTGGTTTCACACGCACACTTAGTTCACTATAGAAACATTGAGATAGACTTGCACTAGATAACGGAATCAGGAGAATGGATGGCAATCCATCTAAATTGGCAGGTGTTAACCCAAAAATCAGCATTGAAAAGGTTGAGAAAGTTTCAGACCAGTAAGTCACACATGGCTAGCAAAAAAGGGTATAAAACTTGGTAGCCAAAACTTAGAAGTCACGAACAAACGGACCTCTCAGGTTCCCAGGTTTGTCCTTCTTCCCCTTTTTGTACAGGGGAGTAACGTTAGCAACCTTCCAGTCATACAACACCAACTGGAAGTATTCCAAGGAAGATTGAAAGATTGTGGCCAGAGCCTCTGATATTTGCTCCCTTAGTACTTCCCTTAGTAACCTAGGATTCATTTATATCGTGCCCTTATATAGAGTCCTGTACCTCAGTGGTTAGAGCACTCACCTTACAAGCAAGAGACCCAGATTTGATTCCAAGCACGGTGAAACCTTGGGAAAGTTTCCTTACTCCATATGCCTGCTAATAATCCCTGAAAAAATAATAATACATTTTGGTCACTTCAATCCAAGACACTGCTGTGTGCAATTAGCTGCCACGTTTCCCCACAATATATATATATACAATAAATTCACTTTAAAGTAAATTCTGTGAAGCACTTTGAGATGTAATGCAAGGATTATTATAACTTAATATAATCACACATCGCTTCAGAACGCTTTCATTAAACCTGCATTTTAATGAACCATCTTAAGGTGATGGTTGACTTAGTTGCAAGAAAAGTAAAATATTACTCTAGGGGTACTGTGTCTACCTGCACCCGCTAATAATCTCTCAAAGAAAAAAATATATAATTTGGCCAAGCAATCCATGACTATTTGTGGGACATTGCTGTACATAATTGTCTGCGACATTTCCCCCCACAAATATACGGTCAGTTCAGGTTACAGTACAGTACTTACAGTATGCTGGGGGTGGGGGGGAATGTAGGGGTGAGTGTGAGGGGGGAAATGTGTTGGGGGGATGTGGGGGGGGGGGGGGGGTGCTGCGTGAGCGAGGGGGGTTGGTGTGAGTTGGAGTGTGGGAGGGAGCGTAGGGGAAGTGTTGGGGAGGAGTGTGGAAGGGAGTGTGGGGGTGGAACTGCGGGGCGGGAATGTGGGAGATCTGTGTGGGGGGAGTATGGTGGGGGACTGTTGGGGAAAATGTTGGTGTGTTGATGGGAGTGTAGGCATAAGTGGGGGGGCCGAGTGTATGGGGGGAATGTGAGGGTATATGTGAGGTGGGAGTGTGGGTGGGGAGTGTGAGGGAAGTGTAGGAAGAAGTGTGGGGATAACAACAACAACAACAAATTACATTTATAGAGCTCCTTTCACGTCGGGAGGACGTCCCAAGGCGCTGCACAGGAGGCGCGAGCTGAGAGGGGAGTGTTTGGGAAGGGGTGAAACACGAAGGGGAGGTCAAAAAATTCGGGGTGGAACAAAAGGCACCGTTGAAGAGGAAAGTCTTCAAACCGGCCTTGAAAGAGGAAAGGGAAGAAACGAAACGGAGGGATTGAGGGATGGAATTCCATAGGGTGGGAGCGGAGAAACTGAAGGCCCGGCCTCCGATGGTGGGGCGGTTCGGGCGGGGGGCTTGGAGCAGGCCAAGTCCTGTTGAACGGAGGGTCCGGGTGGGCTTGTAGGGGGAAAGTAAATTGGTTAAATAGGGCGGGGCAAGGCAGTGTAAGGCCTTGTAGGTGAGGACGAGGATCTTGAACTCGATCCTCTGGAGAATGGGGAGCCAATGGAGACGAGCGAGGGTGGGGGTTATGTGGTCGCGGAGGTGGGTGTGGGATAGTACACGGGCTGCAGAGTTTTGGATGGCCTGCAGCCTGTGAATGGAGGAACTGGGGAGGCCGACGAGGAGAGAGTTTCCGTAGTCCAGCCGTGAGGTGATGCATGTGTAAGAAGTATGGGGGAGAATGTGTGGGTGAGGAGTGTGGGAGGGGAGTGTGGAGGCGGAAGTGTGGGGTTAGTGTGGTGGTGGAGTGTGGGGGAAAGTGTGTGGGGGTAGTGTGGGGTGTGTGTTGGGAGGTATATATTGGGAGGCAGTGTAGGAGATGAGTGTGTAAGTGAGAGTGTGGGGAGATGTGTGAAGAGGAGTGTGTGAGGAAGAGTGGGGTGTGTGGGTATGGAGTGTAGGGGTATAACGGGAGCGGTGAATGCGAGAAAGCATGGGGGTAAGAGGAAGCAGCATAAGTGTTTGTGGAGAACGTGGCGGCTGAGTGTGGGGGAGAATGCGGGGGGGGGTGATGTGAAGGGAATTTCTGGGGTACATGTGGTGAGGAGTGAGGGGGTTGAGTGTGGGGTGAGAATGTGGGGTAATGTGTGAGTAATATTGGGAGCAGTGTGTGGGTGTGAGTGTGGGGGGAGTATGGGGTGGAGTATGAGTGAGGAGTACTGATGGGAGTGTATGGCGATCAGTGTGTGGGCAAGTATGGTGGTGACTGTGGTGGGGGGAGGAGGGGGGATTGGGAATGTGGGGGAGTTGGTGGGGGAGCTGTGTGATTGGAGTGTGCGGAAAAGTGTGTGGCGTGGAGTGTGTCAGTGTTTCTGTGGGGGGAGTGTGTGGGTGGAGTATGGAGTGGGAGTGTGGGAGGGGTTTCTGAGGGGGGAGCATGCGGTGAGTGTGGTGATGGAGTGTAGCATGAATTGGGGATGGAGTGTGGGGGTGGGAAGTTCGGGGGCAGTGTAGATGAAATGTGGTAGGGGGAGTGTGGGGGTAATGTGGGGGAGAGGAGTTTGGTGGGTAGTGTGGACTTAGAATGTTGGACTGTGGGGCGCAGTTTGGGGGGGCGTTTATAGGGGGCCATGTGGGCGGGGAGTGTGGGCTGGAGTGTGGATGTGGAATGTGATGTAGGATTGTGGTGGGGACTTCAGAAGTGGAGTGTACGGGGGAAATTGTGTGGTGGAGGAGTGTGGGGGGGACTGAGCAGCGGCAGTGTGGGGGAGGAGTTGGGGGGATTGTCGGGGAGTGTGGGGGGTGAATTGTTGAGGAGGAATGTGGTGGTGGGGAAAGTGTGGAGGGAGTGTTTGAGGTGTGGAGATTGGGGTGAGTGTGGGGGATAGTTTGGGCGCAGTGTGGGGGAAGTGTACTAGGTGGAGTGTACTAGGGTAAGTATGGGTAGGGAGTGTGGTGGATGAGTGTGGGGGTAATGTGGGTGGGAGTGTGGGAGGGAGAGTTTGGGGTTTGTGTGGAGATTGTGTGTGGGGGGGTGGTGTTTGATGGGAGTATGGGAGCGGGAGTATGAATGGGGCAATTGTGGGGGGACTATGGGAGTAGAGTGTGGGGGGAAGTGTGGGGGGAAATATGGATGGGAGTCTGGAGCATGAGTATGGGGCGAGAGTAGTGTGGGGAGTGTGTGGGAAGATTGAACTCTCACTCATGCATGTTGTACTTTCTATATGTTTACAGGTGTGATTACAGGTGTGACAGGCATCTATAAATGTAATATTGTTGTTGTTACAGGTCTGTATGCTTACAATTGTTTCTGTGAAATGACAGGTTTATGCATGTGTATGTGTGGTTACTTGTGTGTGTGATTACACGTCTGTGTAGTTGCAGGTCTGTGTAGTTATATATGTGTGTAGTTAGGATTAGGATTTGTATATGTGGTTACCTGTGTGTATTCTTACAGCTGTGTGTGTGGTTACAGGTGTGTGTGTGGTTATGTGTGTGTGTGTGGTTACCTGTGTGTGTGGTTACGTGTGTGTGTGGTTACAAGTGTGTAGGTTTGTGGTTACAGCTGTGTGTGTGATTATGTGTGTGTGTGGTTACAGCTGTGTGTGTGTGGTTACGTGTGTGTGTGTGTGTGTGGTTACAGCTGTGTGTGTGGTTATGTGTGTGTGTGGTTACGTGTGTGTGTGTAGTTACGTGTGTGTGTGTGGTTACAGGTGTGTGTGTGGTTACTGACATTAAAGGTGCTATATAAGTGTAATTTTGTCATTGTTGTTGTGAGGTTGTTAGATTCAGAAGAAATGGGAGTTTTCTCAAAGAAACGATCTTCAGTCATCACAGAGTTTTATGATCTTTTTATTCAGTACTACATCCCAGTTATAGTACAGGCACTCCTCTTGTGATTCGAATAGTTACTTGTTAGTTCGAACCGTTGAATCTTGGGAGGATTCAACACATATATACTCAGTTTGCTTTCTTTGTCCTACAGGACCCAATCAGTTAAGACAGTATTGCCCAACCAACATGCCCATATTAGGAGCGTTATCCAATGGTCACACACACTTTGTTATCTTTCTACACTACAAAGGTATCTGATCCAATGGTCACACACACTTGTTATATTTCTACAATACATAGTTATCTGGTCTAAATCAGTCTAAACTGCCAGATAAACACAAACGTGTTGTTACAGAGTCACACACAAAACTGCTACATTCCAACAATCCCCCCTTTTGTGACTCTGTCACAACAATCTAAACATAATACTGTTGATGTTGCTTATGTAAAAGCGACAACGAAACACCTGGTGCAACAGAAGCCCAAACGATTAAGGCAAACTTTTATACATTGTATTGTTACACAAAAAATTAATAACAATGCTATCACAATAACTAGCACGTGCATGAACCAGGCTCCCCATCCCTCCAACCAGGCTTTCCACCAGGCCGGAAGGGGATCGCCGTATCTAAGCCTATTTACTTCTCTATGCATGTGAGATACTAGATTGGTAATATTTTCAGACTCATCGGGGATATAGGTTGTTACAGAGTCACACCCAAAACTGCTACATTCCCACAATCCCCCCTTTTGTGACTCTGTCACAACAATCCAAACATAATACTGTTAAGATAAAGGGGGAAGGGCTTGGTGAAGTATCCTTATAGTCGGGGTGATACCATCCCGAAAACTTGAGTCGAGGAATAACCAGCTGCTTCCAGCTGTTTGGGCAAAACTGGCCCATTCGTGTCCATTTCCAATTCAGTAACTTTACCAATATTGTTTTGAGACAATAACCACTGTAACATCATTGTGACATTAAAAGGAACAACCCTTATTAAAAAACCTTCCTTTGTACTATGGGGAATCTTACAAACCCAACATTTTGTACGATTTGTGGCAATGGAGGTTTTAAGTGTCATTAACAAATAGGTATTAACTGCCACATTGTGCTTATCGATAGCGTGGGCTTCTCCCTGTTGGGATGTGGTTACCGTTACCATCCCTATGCATATTGATAGAAATGAAAGTATTCTAAATTTTTTTAAAAAAAATTATAAACACACAGTGCTTAAACAATACAAGTTCTTAAACAGTGGAGCGTTTCACATGTGACGCGTGAATCCAAGCCTTCCTTCCTTCCACTTTTACTGCAGCAGGAGTTGTCAGCGACACCATGTAGGGACCTTCCCACTTAGCACCTAACGGATTTTTATGTATCTTCTTGATATACGCTCGTTTTCCCGGGACCAAATCGTGTCCTCCCTTTGGTGAATCTCCCCAAGCCGCCGACACCTGTCGAGAAGCAGGACCTACAGCATTTGTTAATTTCTTCAGCGGCATTCAACAGGGCTCGCTGCATTCGAGAGGAAAGACTTTCAAAACGCTCCCGATTTGATCGAGGTTTATGTATCTCATCACAGCCATCATCATGATTTTGCTTATTTGAAAACGCTTTAAAGTTGCCGCCATTCCCATTCATTCGAACACGGCACGTTTTAGCCCAGTGACCTTCTTTACCACATCTGCGGCATTTGCCAGGTTTATGTCCAAAGGATGACTGTCCCGCTGAAGTTCTCTCTCCTCGTTGAAATGCTCGTAGTTGTACCCCTTGGTCCCTATCGACTTGGATACAGCGTGCAACCAACTGACCGAACGTTACTCCTTGTTCTTCCCACAGGGGCAACGTTAATTTTACCAATTTTGATATTTCCCCTTTGAGTCCGGCCATGAAAGATGGTTTCAAAGGACCCTCCTCGTTAGCATCTAAGTCTGCATTTTGCATGTCGTTAGCCAGTCCCGAATGTTCAATCCACACAGCCCTGAAGCGCTCATCAAACTGAGCAACCGTTTCGGTCGGTTCTTGGGTACAGCCTGATATTTTCTTCCAGTCCACCCGGGCCGGACCTTGATTTCTCAGCCATTGTCTGATCGCTCCCCATCCAGCGTTCAAATTATTTCCATTTTCGCCCAACGCGGTATAAACTTGTTGTTGCAATTCTTGGGCGTTTCGACCGGTTGCCATTACTGACAAAACTTGCACACCATCTTGAGGATGCAGCCGATAGATGGTACGTATTCGGTTAAGCTCTTCCCATGTCTTCAATGACCCTTTCTTTGGGTCTGGCAATGCTTTTGACCATTTGTCGATTCTGTCCGGATCGGCAGGTTGGTGTTCATGAAAAGGTACCCAAACAGCTCCGAATGCCTGAGCCCCACCCACCGGACCGACGTTCGCCCCTTCTTCGGGTTGTGCTGCCGGCAGACCTGCTGGTCCCTGTCCGCGCCGGGCACGATATCGGGTGACCATAGGTCTCAATTGCGGTGGACGGTTATCATCCCCCCAAGGGTCCGGTAGACAAGTCGACGGGTCCCAAGGATCACACTCATAATCACTGGCATACTCAGGAGGTAAAGATGGAATAGATGCATGCAACACATTTAAATATGGATATACTGATTGATACGGTACCGATGGAGCGCTCGATGTTTTTACGCCCTTCTCCTTTTGCTTAAACAGTTCAGTTTTAAGCTTTTCAATTTCAGCTTGCTTTTTACTCAATTGTTCTGCCATTGCATTTAATTGTTCCTTTGCTTTCTTCATATCTGTATCGTACTGGGTATTACGCATAATTTCACTCCGTTGTCGTAGCTGACTCATGACAATCATCGCCAACCTTGTCTGGTTGTTCCCCTTTGAGCGGGTAGTTTTTCCCCATAATTTTTGTATATTGGGTAAAGACCACTGTCCTGTTCCCATGTTATATTTATTTTCCAAAGTCTGCTGGAGGTTAAGTAAGTTCATATTTTTCTGGAAGATTTGTGTTAGTTCGCTCAACATTTCGGTTTCAGACACGTCCGGAGGTGCCTGCCCTCCTTTGTGTAAAGTGTTTTTTTCACTTTTTTTTTCTACCATTTTTGCCAATTTTTCTTGAGGCCGTAGGCAATTTCAACGCCGATAGAGGATTACACCCCGAGGATCTGAATGGGCTTCTCAAACTTGGTAATTTTCTAAAACCTAAAACCCGCTTGTATAACGTCTCCTAAGGATCCAAACTCAAACAAAAGAGATATTTCTTACGTCGAGATCACGTCTGACCGCACTTTGTTTTCTTGTCTTCTGCAAATCCGGTTCTTTCTTTAAGAATCACGAGAAGGTTCAAACAGCTCCACACGTGCCGAGGAATTTTAACAAAGATTCCATAACTTTATCTGGGGTAGCCCGTGTTCCGCCCTTGTTAACCAAGTCGTACACCTTTACCGATTCAACTGAGGTAGACCGTGTTCCGCCCTTATCAATCAAGTCATACACCTTTACCGTTTCTGGGGTAGACCGTGTTCCGCCCTTATCAATCGAGCCGTACACCTTTACCGATTCACCTTAGGCAATCCGTGTTCAATGTCTGTCCTTGTTACCTTCTGTGATCCTGCCGACTACGCCAAATGTTAGATTCAGAAGAAATGGGAGTTTTCTCAAAGAAACGATCTTCAGTCATCACAGAGTTTTATGATCTTTTTATTCAGTACTACATCCCAGTTATAGTACAGGCACTCCTCTTGTGATTCGAATAGTTACTTGTTAGTTCGAACCGTTGAATCTTGGGAGGATTCAACACATATATACTCAGTTTGCTTTCTTTGTCCTACAGGACCCAATCAGTTAAGACAGTATTGCCCAACCAACATGCCCATATTAGGAGCGTTATCCAATGGTCACACACACTTTGTTATCTTTCTACACTACAAAGGTATCTGATCCAATGGTCACACACACTTGTTATATTTCTACAATACATAGTTGTCTGGTCTAAATCAGTCTAAACTGCCAGATAAACACAAACGTGTTGTTACAGAGTCACACACAAAACTGCTACATTCCAACAGAGGTGGAGGGATTGCAGGGTGGAATTCCAGAGGTTGGGGGCAGAGTGGCTAAAGACTCATACTGCAATGGTCGGACTGGTGGGATGGGGGACACGGAGTAGGCTGGAGCCCACTGAGTGGAGGGAGTGGACAGATTGTGGTAGGTGGGTTAGGCGGTTGCAGAGGTAGGGTGGGGCGGGACTGTGTAGGGCTTTAAAAATGAACACCAGGATCTTGAATCCTCTGAATGATGGGGAGCCAATGGATTTGAGCGAGATGAGCTTGGTCACAGAGCTTGGTGCAGGAGACAACACAGACTTCAGAGTTCTGGATGATTTGCAGCCTATGGAGGGAGGAATTGGGAAGGCTTACAAGCAGGATGTTGGCATAGTCAACAAGTGAATCATCTGGAAGTGATGAATGTATGAATGAGAGTTTCAGCAGCCTGAGGGGTGAGGTAGTGGTGGAGTCAGGCAATCTTGCGGGGTGAGCAAAGGCAGAATGGGTCATGGAGCGGATGTGGGGGAGAAAATACAGTTGAGGATCGAACAAGATACCTAGGTTTCTGACTGGCTTGGTGAGGTGGAGGGTGCAACCATGGAGGTTGATGCTGCCAGTGCCTGAGGTGTGAAGACGCTGGTGCAAGCCAATCAGTAGGGCCTCGGTCTTGTTGACATTCAACTGTAGAAAGGTAGCTATCATCTAGGACTTGATGTCTGATAGGCAGTCCATTAGGACAGCAGTGGTCCTGGAGTCGAGGCACAAAAATAGAGTTGGATGTCATCTGTCATATGGAAGTTGATTCACCCCATGTCTGCAAATAATGTCACCAAGTGGGAGCATGGAGATACTGTATAGAAGAGTTGTTAGCCAAGGACAGAACTCCGAGGGCCCCCACAAGTGATACTGCAGGGCTGGAGGAGAAGCTGTTCGTTTGTTTGGTTGCAGATGTGTGTTTACAGGGTTGTGAAAGTTATAACTGTATTTGTAGTTACAGGTGTTTATGTTTGTGTGTAAATATTTGTCTTCAAATCTCTCCATTTCTCTGCACCCCACTACCTCTCTGACCTCCTCTCTTCGCAAACCAGCACCTGTTGCGTTCGCTATACCGGGTCTGGCCTCCTCCACGTCCCCTGAATCCTCTGCCCCACCCTCAGTGGCCATGCCTTCAGCCCCGAGGCTCTGGAATTCCCTTCCTCACTCCCTTCACCTTGCCCACTCTTTTCCCAGTTTCAGATCCTAGTTGAAGACCTTTCTGTTCGACTGCGCCTTTGGTCACCTTTCTACCTCTGCCCCTGGCTCGGTCCCGGGATCTGCTAATGTGAAGCAGTCTGAGACTCCGTCCGATGTGGAGGTTGCTATATAAATTGAAGTTGTTGTTGTATGTGCTTACAGGTATATGTATAGTTACAGGTGTTTCTGTTATTATAGAAGTGTGTGTGTTTTTGTCTGATTATATGTGTGTGGTTACAGTTGTTTGTAACCTGTACAAACCAGCTCTCCCTTGGTGACATCATCCGCATTCACAAATTTTCACATGGATATCACCGAACTCTACCCCTCTGCCTCCACCCTGGTATCTGGTATACCCTGACAGCCTGGTAGCCTGTCAGACATGAGGTACTGGAAGAGACAACATTCTACAGCTGAATGTCAGCAAATCCACGGCCCTGCTGATTGGCTCGTGCCAGGGCCTCCACAGCTCAGGCATTGGCAGCATTCACACTCCTCCTATCTTAGCAAGTCTTGTTTTACCCTGAACTGTCCTGTCTCCTGCATATCCATGCCATTACCAGCAGTCCCCTTCCACCACTTCCGTAATATCACCCATCGCCATCACTGCCTCACGCCACTGAAACCCTCACACGCACACATTTATCAGCTCAAGGCTCGACTACAGAAACTCCCTCCTAGTCGGCCTCCCTAACTCTTCCCTCCACAAGCTTCACAGGCCAGCTCTATGTCTCACGCCCAATTCACCCTACCATTGGCAGCTGGGCTTTCAGCTTTTGGGTCCCTATGTGTGTGTGTAGTTACAGGTGTGTGTGGTTACAATTGTGTTTTTGTGATTACCGGTGTTTGTGTGTGTGGTTACAGGTATGGGTGTTCAGCGCTTTGGGATGTCCTCCCGACATGAAAGGTGCTAGATAAGTGCAATTTTGTTGTTGTTGTTTATAGAGGTGTTTATAGTTACAGTGTTTGTAGGTGTGTGGCTACAAGTTTTTTTGTGTGGTTACAGATATGCGTGCATGCTTTTGTGGTTACCAGTATGTGTGTGGTTATAGGTGTGTGTCTGGGTCTGGATATACATGTTTACAGGTGTTTCTGTGTTGTTACCGGAGTGCGTGTGGTTACAGGCTATATGTGTGGTTACAGGTGTTTTCTGGTTATTGTTCTATGTGTAAGTATGTGTCCAAGTATGTGTCCGTTTGTGTTCAGTGGTGTGTGTGATTACAGTTGTTTCCTCATCTATACGTTCCCTCTTGGTGATGTCATCCACAGATATGGGGTACACTTCCACATGTACGCGGATGACACCCAACTATATTTCTCCACCTCACTTTGCAACCCCCAGTTCCCTGATGTTCTGTCAGCCTGTTAGACATCAGCAGCTGGATGAGCGTGAATTTCCTGCAGCTAAATGTTGACAAGACGGAAGCCATACTCTTTGGCTCCCATCAACGTCTTCAACCACACGGCTCTCACGTCCTCCACCTACCCGACCTGCCCCTAACACTCTCTGAACCTGTGCACAACCTTGGCGTTAAGATTCGACCACCAACTGTCCTTTCTCCCCACATCCGGTTCCTCACCAGCACCGCTTTTTTCCACCTGTCTCGCCCGTCTCCGGCAATACCTCACCCCAAAAGCCGCTGAAACTCTGGTCCAAGCCTTTGTCACCTCTCGCCTGGATTACACAAATACCTTCCTCGCCGGTCTCCACTCCACCACTATCCATAAAATCCAGCTCATACAGTACTCTGCCGGCCGCACATACTCACCCGCAGCAAACTTCGCTCCCCCATTACTCCAGTCCTTGCCAGACTTTACTGGTTCCCTGTCCCGAAGAGGATTGATTTCAAGATCCTCACCCTTGTTTTCAAATCGCTCCACTCCTCTGCACCCGCCTACCTCTCCCTACCTCCTCCGTTGCCTTTGCTCCTCCGGTTCTGGTCTCCTCCTTGTCTCTCAAATCCTCTGCTCCACCATTGGTGGAAGCACTACTATGCCTTCAGCCACTATACCCCGAGGCTCTGGAAGTTCCTACCTAACTCCCTTCGCCTCACCCCCTCTCTTCCGAGTTTCAGGTCTTGGCTAAAGACCTTTCTTTTCGACCGTGCCTTTGGTCACCTTTTTCCCCCTGCCCCTGGCTTGGCTTGGCTCTGGGATCCATTATTGTGAAGCGCTCTGAGACGCCATCCGGCATGGAGGGCGCGATCTCAATCAAAGTTGTTCTGGTTTGTGTGTGTGGTGACAAGTGTGCGCGTGGTTACAGGTGAATGTGTGTGGTTACAGGTGAGTGTGTGTGGTTACAGGTGTCTGATTGTATTTGCAGGTCAGTTTGGTTACAGGTGTAGATGATAGATATCTTGGAAGAGGTGCGTGTGGTTACAAGTGCATGTGGTTACAGTTGTTTGTGTGCGATTACAGTTGTCTATGCAGTTCCAGGTGTGTGTGCGCTTACAGGTCAGTTTGTGTGGTTACAGCTATGTGTTTGTTCGGTTTGAGGGTTGTGTGGTTACAGCTGTCTGTGGTTAACAGGGTTACAACAACAACAAAAAATTACACTTGTATAGTGCCTTTGATGTCCTAATGATTGCTGGACAATCATTGCTTCAGACCCGAGCTGTGGACGGGGAGTGGGGAGGGAAGGGAAGGGGGGGATTACGAGTTGCCGATGGGTCCATCAAAGAAGAGAATCTTGAGGCGAGACTTGAGGTGAAAAGGAGGCCAGGGAGGGGGCGAGGCAGAAGGCCTGCGGGATGGAGTTCCAGAGGTTGGAGGCAGAGTGGCTGAAGGCTCGCCCATCAATGGTCAGGAGGTTGGGTTGGGGACATGGAGCAGGCCAGAGCCTGCTGAGTGAAGGGGGTGGGCAGGTTGATAACGGGACAGGAGGTCATGGATGTAGGGTGTGGCGAGGTTGTGGAGTACTTTAAATGTGAGAACCAGGATCTTGAATTGGATTCTCAGGATGATGGGGAGCCAATGGAGTTGGGTGAGGATGGGTTGATGAGTTATGGAGTTTGGAATGGTAAAGGACATGAGCTGCAGAGTTGTGGATTATTTGCAGCCTGTGGGGGAAGGAATTGGGAAGGCCGACCGGCAGGGTGTTTGCATAATCGAGTTGGGATGTAATTAAGGCTTTGGGAGTGAGGTAATGGCGGAGTCAAGAAATGTTGTGGAGATGGGGAAAGGCAGAACAAGTCACTGCTTGGATGTGGGAGAGGAAAGACAGTTGAGGGTCGAACAAGACATCTAGGTTCCTGACTGGCTTGATGAGGTTGAGTGTGCAACCATGGAGGCTGATGCTGCCAGCACCTCATGCACGAAGGCGCTGGTGCGAGCCAATCAGTTGGGCCTCTGTCTTCTTGACGTACCAACTGTAGAAAGTTAGCTGTCATCCAAGACTTGATATCTGACACACAGTGTCAGTGGTAGTCCTGGAGTCGAGGGTAGAGTCAGAGAGATCCGTATACATGCGGAAGTTAACCCCACATCTGCGGATGATGACTGCAAGTGGAAGCAAGTAAATGTATTGAAAAGTAAGGGGCCAAGGACAGAGCCACAGGTGATAGTCAGGAAGAGAAACTGTTGGTGGTGACAAAGTGTAGCCGATGATAGATGTCGGAATCGAAACAGGTCCACGGAGATTGAGGAGGGAAGAGAGGCAGTGTAGGAAGTTGGAATGGTCGACAGTGTCAAAGGCAGCAGAGCAAGGAGGACAAGTAGGCAGAGTGCCCTCCTCACAGATGTTTAGAATGTCATTAGAAACTTTGATCAGGGCTGTCTCCTTGTTGTGGGCAGCATCAGAGCCAGATTGAAGGGATTTGAGGAAGGAATGGTGGGAGAGAAAGGAGAGGTATAGGAGGTTGGAGATGGAGAAATAGCTAGAGAGTAGGGATGGGTTGAGAAAAGATTGTTTTTTTAAGATGGGCTGATGAGAACAGTTTTAGAGCAGTGGGGATGGTGCCAGTAGATAGGGAGAGGTTGATGACATCAATTAAGAGGGGAGCTAGGAGATGGAGCTGGGTGATGAGGCGAGAGGTGGGGATGGGGTCAAGGGAACAGGTGGTGGGTTTCATTTTGCAGGAGAGAGCAGAGAAGGCTGGGGAGCGATAGCGTGGAAGGTATGCAGTGGTGGTTGGGAGTGAGATGGATCCTGGGGGAGAGGCAGTGGGGGGCAGTGGAGAATAGCAGTTGGCGTTGGAGAATCAGATGGGTGAGGCATGGGAGGATGGGCGGGGGAGGCGGTTAGTGGTGGAGAAAAGAAGCCTGGGATTCTCCTTCACCTCCAAGATTAATTTGGTGTGGTAGGAGGACTTGGCAGAGGTTAGTGTGGAGCAGTTGGCCTTGGGGTCTTGCAAAATTTGCTGGTGGATCGTTAAGTTTCATTTGGTCCAGACTCGTTCAGCAGCTCGCACTTGCGCCTTAAGGGTTCGGAGGTGGCTGGTGTACCAGGGGGATTTATGGGAATAGGATGCGGTTCGGGAGGTGAGGGGGTGATGGAGTCAAGGATGGAGGAGAGAGAACTGTGGAGGAAGGTTAGAGAGGAGGGTACGTCATTAAGATAGGGCCAGAGGGGAAGGAGGTCGGACGACTCAGGGGTGGCAGAGAGGGAGTGGGGGGAAATAGTTTTCTAGGGGCGGTGGATAATTTTGGATGATTGAGCAGGAGGAAGGGAACTAACGGAAATGAAGTGGTGGCTCGAGATGGCTTTGTCTTTGATGGTGATGTCGGAGGTGGTGAGACCCCGGGTGATCACCAAGTCGAGCGGGTGGCCATGGATGTGGGTGGCAGAGTGGATGTGGAGGGAGAGATTAAGGGAGGTAAGGAGGGAGGAGAAGTCGTTGGAAGTAAAGCACGAAGGGGTGAAATGGAGGTTGAAGTCGCCTAGGATGAAGAGGCGTTCAGACAAGAGGGAGAGAGAAGACAGGAGAGTGGAGATGTCAGAGAGGAAGCTGGGGGAGGGCTTGGGGGGAAACGATAGACTAGGAGGATTTTGAAGGAGACTGGAGGGTGGTAGAGAGTGAGATGTTCGAAGGAAGGGAAGGTTCTAGAGGAATACGGGGAAAGGCCAAGGGCGGACTGGGAGATGAGCGCCACACACTGCCATGGCAGTTAAGCCATGGGGTTTGGTGGAACATGTAGCCGGGAGTTGTGGCCTCGGTCAGGGGAAGATGTCGCCTGGGGTAACCCAGGTTTCGGTCAGGAAGAGGATGTCAAACGATTCGTCGATGATGAGGTCATGGATGGTGAGGGATTTGTTGGACAGGGAGCGGACATTTTGGAGACCGATGCGGAGGGGGCAGTTTGTGGTGGGGATTGGGTGGGTTAAGGGGAGGATTGGCAAGGAGGATGGGGTAGGGATGAGGGAGGAGAGGTTGGCCCCCAAGGAAGGGGACCGATGGACTTTGTGATGGGAGTGAGGAATGGGGCAGTCAGGGTGGGTGCTGTTGGACAGCTGGCGGTGTCTGCCGTGATGTGTGCGATGGAGGATGTGAAGAGAGGAGCAGAGGGAGGCTACGGGGTGGTTCAGGAGGGATAGGAGTCAGGGTGGTCGGAGGGAGAGGAGGTTTGATCATGAGTAGTGGAGGGTTGGAGGCAGGGATGCGGACGTTTTGGGGAAGCTGCTCAGGTCGATTGCGGCCAGAGTGCATACACTGAGACTGAGAGCAGATGGAGGGGTCAGTGAGGCATGGTTAGTCGGTGTGCGAGAGGCTGTGCTAGTGTGTGTGGGGGGGAGGGGAGTGGGGGGGGAGGATGAGGCTGATCACTCACTGAGTCCAGGCCTGAGAAGGTGAAAAAACTGGGTGGGATGACATCATGGGCCTGTGGTTTCTGATTGAGGTTTCGGCAGGTCTGGCATGGAGGCGACTGTGCTTCAGGCTGACCATGTGATCTCCGCGGCCCTGGGGCTGGTGTCGGGACTTGTCGCCATTAAGGAGGACCGGGGCGAAGACTGCGAGGACGCCGGACCCCGGGGTAACCAGCGCCCCCGGGCACTGTTCCCCTGTGAGGCGAACTAAGGACCAGTTCTGGTCGGAACGCTGCAGGCGAGAGGCACCGAGTCCCAGCCGCTCTTCAGGTTTTTGAAACCCCCGCTCGTAGGTCGGCACAGTATCCCAGATCCAGGCTCTACCGAGGAGCAAATAACTCAAAGCCGAGGGGTCAAGACGCCCCCGCTCTAGTCTCGTCGTTTGGGTCGGATCATTTTTGTTCCCAGTATTTAGATAAGTTTTTGTGCTTGAGGAGCACCTGCCATCCTCTGTACCTCCAGTCCGCAGGAAGCCCACACAGCTCAATGGGGTGGGGGTGGAGTTCTTAGTTAGGATGCCTTGAGCCTGGTAGGGTTTGTAGTGTGAGTGTTCCCATGTTTCTGGTGTGTATGTGTGTGAGTGTTCCCATGTTTCTGGTGTGTATGTGTGTCTGTGTGTGTGGGGGGGCTGACTGTGTGTGTGTGTGGGTGACTGGGGCGGGTTGGGACGTGCAAGATGCTCCACAAATGTAATATTGTTGTTACAATCGGTGATGGGGCAGTGACTGCGGGGTGTGGGCGGGGTTTGCGGGATGGGGGCGGGGTTTACGAGAGTGGGCGGGGTTTGTGGGATGGGGGAGGGGTTGGCGGGTTGTGGGATGGGGGCGGGGTTTGCGGGGTTTGTGGAATGGGGGCGGGGTTTACGGCATGGGGCGGGGTTTGCGGGATGGGGGCGGAGTTTGTGAGATGGGGGCGGGGTTTGTGGGATAGGGGCGGGGTTTGTGGGATAGGGGCGGGGTTTGCAGTCAGTCAAATTCCGGCCTCGGGACAGTAACAGGAGCCGGAGACAGAGAGAGGCTGTGAGGGGGGGGACTGTGTGTGAGGGACTGTGTGTGAGGGAGGGGAGCGGGGGCTGTGTGTGTGAGGGAGGGGAGCGGGGGCTGTGTGTGTGTGAGGGAGGGGAGCGGGGACTGTGTGTGTGTGAGGGAGGGGAGCGGGGGCTGTGTGTGTGAGGGAGGGGAGCGGGGGCTGTGTGTGAGGGAGGGGAGCGGGGGCTGTGTGTGTGTGAGGGAGGGGAGCGGGGACTGTGTGTGAGGGAGGGAGGGGAGCGGGGGCTGTGTGTGTGAGGGAGGGGAGCGGGGGCTGTGTGTGTGAGGGAGGGGAGCGGGGGCTGTGTGTGTGAGGGAGGGGAGCGGGGGCTGTGTGTGTGAGGGAGGGAGGGGAGCGGGGGCTGTGTGTGTGAGGGAGGGGAGCGGGGGCTGTGTGTGTGAGGGAGGGGAGCGGGGGCTGTGTGTGTGAGGGAGGGAGGGGAGCGGGGGCTGTGTGTGTGAGGGAGGGAGGGGAGCGGGGGCTGTGTGTGTGTGAGGGAGGGGAGCGGGGGCTGTGTGTGTGAGGGAGGGAGGGGAGCGGGGGCTGTGTGTGTGAGGGAGGGAGGGGAGCGGGGGCTGTGTGTGTGTGTGTGAGGGAGGGGAGCGGGGGCTGTGTGTGTGAGGGAGGGAGGGGAGCGGGGGCTGTGTGTGTGAGGGAGGGGAGCGGGGGCTGTGTGTGTGAGGGAGGGGAGCGGGGGCTGTGTGTGTGAGGGAGGGAGGGGAGCGGGGATGAGGGGCCGGGGAGTGCCGCTGTCCCTGGCGGTGGCTGAGCTATTGTTGTTGTTGTCGGTGGCGGCTCAGCGGGAACCCGGGGACCAGAGACTCGGGAAACCTGGGAACCGGGCCCGGAGACGGGGGAGCAGCGACCAACAGACACTGAGAGGGTAACCGGCTCCTCACCCCCACCCCCCACACACATACACACCCTCACCCCCCACATACAGCCCCCCCCCACACACACACCCTCACCCCCCACACACACATACCCTCACCCCCCTACCCCAACCCCCCCCACACACACCCCCCCTCACCCCCCCACACACACACCCCCTCACCCCCCCCACACACCCCCTCACCCCTCCCCATACACACTTCCTCACTAACCCACACACACAGCCTCACATACCCACACACCCTCTCACCTCTACTCATCCGCCACCCCCCCCACACGCACACATTCCCCCACTTATCCCTCACACCCTCAACCCCCCCCCCCTCACATACCCTTACAGCCCCACCTACACACACCCCTCACACAACCCCTCACACACACACCTTTGCTCACTGCCATCCACCCCCACATGCACCACCCCCAGTTGAGAGGAGGAGGAAGACAGACAGATATACAGACTGTATCTGTCTGTCTCTCTCGTCTGTCCATCTAGCAGTCTCTCTTCAGTCCATCCACCTCCCTCTCGTCTGACTTCCCCTCGTCAGACAAGAGGGAGTTGGATGGACTGAAGATAGACTGATAGATGGACAGACGAGAGACAGGAGCAAAAAAGAGAGAAACAAAATACAGAAGTCGCTGGCAAAACTCAGCATGTCAGGCAACATCTATGGAGAAAAGAAAGTTAATCAACGTTTTAGGTCCCCATAAAGACAGCGAACCAGGAGGAACAAGAGAGAAAGAGATGGACTGATGGGAGGACAGACATGGACACAGATGCGTTCACATACCAACACAGGCCCACCAGATGCGGACACGAATACACAATGCAACGGTCGGTTAGAGTCAGGGAGTGAGTAGTCAGGTTACGCCTCAGCTGGTGTGTTGTGTTCAATTCTGGGCATCACACTTCAGGAAGGATATCAATGTCTTGGAGAGGATGCAGAAGAGATTTACCAGAATGGTACCAGGGTTGAGGGACTTTAGTTATGTGGAGAGATTAGAGTACTTAGAATTGTTCTCCTTAGGGCAGAGAAGTTTGAGGGGAAATTTCATTGTGGTGATCAAAATTATGAGGGAATGGGATAGAGTAGATCAGGAGAAACAATTTCCTCTGACAGGTGGGTTAGTAAACATGGCAAAAGAACCAGAGGAGAGATGTCTTCAACCGGAGAGTTGTTATGGTCTGGAATCATCGCCTGAAAGAGTAGAAACAGATTCAATAACAACTTCAAAAGGGAATTGGATACAAACTTGAAAAGGAAACATTTACAGGCTATAGGGTTAGATCAGGGGAGTGGGACTAGTTGGATAGTTCTTTTAAACAGCTGGCACAGGCACGCTGGGCCGAATGGCCCCCTTCTGTACTGTAACAACAACAACAGCTTGTATTTACATAGTGCCCTCTATACCGGGCGGAGTCTCAGAGCGCTTCAATATTCTACGATTCTATGAATAAATGGAATAATCTATGATCTGTTATGTTATATATAATGTGAAGTTTACCGTAAACCAATCTCATATATGAATTATTTGTGTGAAAGGTTTTTCCTGCAGATTGTGTTATCCTGTCTCTGTCGGGCTCCATCTTCGCAACAACAAAATTGCACTTGTATAGCACCTTCCATGTCAAAAGGATGTCATTGTTTCAGACCTGAGCTGTGGTTGGGGAGGGTGGAGGGAAAGGAGGGGATTTGGGGTGATCGATGGGACCGTCAAAGAGGAGGGTCTTGAGGTGGGATTTGAAGGAGGCCAAAGAGGGGGTGAGGCAGAGGGATGGAGTTCCAGAGGTTGGGGGCAGAGTTGCTGAAAGCTCGTCTGCCAATGGGTGGTCGGGACATGGAGCCTGTTGAGCGGAGGTGCCGGGCAGGTTGATAGGGGCTAGGAAGTCTTGTTGACATTCAACTGTTGAAAGTTAGCTTTTATCCAGGACTTGATGTCCGACAGGCAGTCTGGAGTCGAGGGTAGAGGCACAAAGATAGAGTTGGGTGTTATCCACATACATGTGGAAGTTGATCTTATGTCTGTGGATGATATTACCATGTAAGGGGCCAAGGGCAGAGTCCTGGGGGATGCCATAGGTGACAGTGCGGTGGGGCTGGAAGAGAAGTCATTGGTGGTGATAAAGTGGAGACGGTGAGAAAGGTAGGAGTCGAACCAGAGGAGGGCAGGTCTCTGAAGATTGAGCTGGGAGGAGAAGTGGTGAAGGAGGATGGAATGGTCAACAGTGTCAAGGGCAGCAGAGAGGTTGAGGAGGATAAGGAGACAGAGAAAGCCCTGATCACAGGTGTTTAGAATGTTGTTAGATACTTTAGCTAGGCCTGTCTTCATGCTGTAAGTAGCATGGAAGCTGGAGTGTAGGGGTTGAAAGAGGGAGTGGCGAGAGAGAAAGGAGTGAAGCTGGGAACCTGTAAATGCTGGCTTTTGTTGAGGTGAGGTCAAATGTTCTGCCTGTAACCAGCGATGGTGTAAAAAGAGACAATTGCAGATGATCTGAGTGTGGAGACTCAGTTGTCTGTGCAAAGTACAGCAGATTTCTTTCCCCCAAATCTACTGGCTCAGAAGGTGGTGCTGGGGAAGAAGGCAGTCAGCTTCCTCCAAAAGCCCCTGGGGTTGTCTCCTCATGGGCTGTGGCCTCAAACACTAACTGTTTGTGTGGGAGGCCAGCGAGGTATTTTGTGGCCAAAATTCTGAGATAGGAATTGGATAGAATATCTCTTCCATTGTTACAACCTATTTTCCATGTTGTGGTACCAACAGTGCATTTGTTAGATTTAATTCTGTCGGTTACATTTTTTTTAGACCAAATGTTTGTGGATCACGTTTTCATTCATACTGCTGCCCTGGATGGAAAACATTGCCTGGTGGAAATCAATGCATTGTCCGTAAGTGAATGTATGAGAGACCATCTATTTGTGAGTGAGTGTATCAGTAAAAGTGTGTGTGTCTCTATCAGTAAAAGTGTGTGTGTCTGTCTGTCACTAAATGTGTGTCTGTATGTCAATGAGTGTGTGTCTGACAATGAATCTGCCTATCTGTCTCACTTAGTAAGTGTGTGTCAATGAATGTATGTGTGTTTGTCAGTGAGTGAAGCAAGTCTGTCTGCTAGCGAGTGTAATGTAGACGCACAATTGTACAAAGATCAGAGGTAATTGTGAAGAAAGTAATAAATGAAATGTTAGGGTTTCAATTTATATTTATCAAAATAACTTTAAAAAGGCAATATAAAATGTTCTTTTTTAAAATATTATGTTTTTTTCTGGTAGCTATTTGCAGGAATCCATGTGGTGATGGGTTTTGTTCGCGACCAAATATCTGCACATGTCCGTCCGGTCAGATTGCTCTCACCTGTGGTTCAAAATCAGGTGAGTCTTTCAGTTCCTTTAGTATTGTGTGATTGCACTGAATGATGTTTCCTGTTGGCGGTACTTGTCACTTGTGTCTGGAGTCCCGTAACTCAGTGTTTAGAGCACTTACAAGTGTGAGACCCAGGCAGTTTTGAATCCAGGCAGGTCAGAGGGAAACCTTGGGCAAGTTTCCTTACTCCATACACCTAATAATGATCTGTCCAATAAAAACCACAATCATAAAAATTGATCACTTTCAATCCACAACTGTTTGTGGGACACTGCTGTTTTTTTCATCCACAAACATATAGTCAATTCACTTCACAGTACATTCTGTGAAGCACTTTGAAACGTCTAGAAAATGTGAAAAAGCGCTATATATGCAAGAATGATTATTATTATTGGTGGCTTGCCTTTTCCCAGTACTCTGCCAATGCTGCTTTATTTTATTGTGCGTAATGTGATGTTGCTCTCTGACTCTCTGAATGTCTCCTCCCTCCTGATGTGAGCTGAGGAATCAGCTCAGTAGTTTAATGTTTTCAGCTTCAGGCGACTTGGCATCCCTGGCAATGACATATAAACAAATAGACATTAACATTTAAGGAGAATAGGCTGATATATACATATATATATATATAAAATTGATGAGATATATATATATTGATGATATGTATATATATTGATATATTGATATATTCATAATAAAAATGTTAATACTTACTGATACTTAATGATGCAGCATCTTATTGTGTCTCAAAATGCTTTGTAGGATATCATGTAAAGTGGAGTGATCCTATTCTTTTTGTTCAATATGAATAATAAAAATCCTTGCATTTGATATAGCGCTTTTTACATCTTCTAGATGTCTCAAAGTGCTTCACGGAATATACTATAAAGTGAATACTATATGTTTGTGCGTTAAACGCAGCAGCAGCCTACACACCGCAGCCTGCGCACAGCAGTCGTGAATTGAAGTGACCAATTTTTTTTTGAGGGATTATTATTAGGAATGTGGAGTAAGGAAACTTGCTCAAGATTTTGCCCTGCCAGAACTCGAACACAGGTCTCACACTTGCAAGACGAGTGCTCCAACCATTGAGCTACAGAACTCTGGACTGAGCTAAATGACCTGGACTGGTACAGGGAGTACAATTTCAAAGTTTGCAGATGATACTAAGGTAGGAAAAGTAGTATATGGTGAGGAGAATAGTAGACTGCAAGAGGACTTAGACAGACTCTTAAAATGGGCAGACACATGGTAGATGAAGTTTAATGTGGAGAAATGTGAAATTATGCATTTTGGATGGAAGAATGCGAAGAGGCTGATGCTAACAACAACAATTTAAACTTATAAAGCGCCTTTCACGTCGGGTGGATGTCCCAAGGCGCTGCACAGGACGCGTGTGACCCGAGCTTGGAGGGGAGTGTTCGGGAAGGGGTGAAACACATAGGGGAGGTTGAAAAATTCGGGGGGGAACAAAAGGCACGGTCGAAAAGGAAAGTCTTCAAACCGGCCTTGAAAGACGAAAGCGAAGAAACAAGGCGGAGGGATTGGGGGATGGAATTCCACAGGGTGGGAGCGGAGAAACTGAAGGCCCAGCCTCCGATATTGGGGCGGTTCGGGCGGGGGGCTCGGAGCAGGCCAAGTCCTGTGGGCTTACAGGGGGAGAGTAAATTGGTTAAATAGGGCGGGGCAAGGCCGTATAAGGCCTTGAAGATGAGGACGAGGATCTTGAATTCGATCCTCTGGAGGATGGGGAGCCAGTGGAGACGGGCGAGGGTGGGGGTTATGTGGTCGCGGAGGCGGGTGCGGGATAGTACACGGGCTGCAGAGTTTTGGATGACCTGCAGCCTGTGAATGGAGGAGCTGAGGAGGCCGACGAGGAGAGAGTTTCTGTAGTCCAGTCGTGAGGTGATGTACGCGTGCACGAGTGTTTCGGCAGCGTGGGGGGGTGAGATAGTTGCGGAGCCTGGCAATGTTGCGCAGGTGGAAATAGGTGGTGCCGGTCAAGGCACGGATGTGGGAGAGGAAGAAGAGTTTATGGTCAAATGTAATGCCGAAGTTCCTGACTGGCTTTGTGAGGTGGAGAGTACAGCCTTGGATGTTGAGGCTGGCAGCGCCCGATGTGCGGAGGCTCTGGCTTGAGCCAATCAGGAGGGCCTCGGTCTTGCTCACGTTCAATTGGAGGAAGTTGTCCCTCGTCCAGGACTCAATGTCGGACAGACATGCTGTCAGAACATCAATGGTCTGGGGGTTGAGGGATGAGGCAGAAAGGTACAGTTGGGTGTCGTCCGCATACATGTGGAAATTTACCCCATGTTTGCGGATGACATCGCCCAGACGGAGCGTGTAAATGGTGAAAAGGAGGGGGCCGAGGACAGAGCCCTGGGGGACGCCGTGAGAAACTGTGCGGGGGTTTGAGGAGAAACCGTTGGAAGACACAAAATGTAGGCGGTGGGTCAGGTAGGAATGGAAGCAGTCAAGGACTGTGCCTTGAAGGTTGAGGTGGGAGGAAAGATGTTGGAGGAGGATGGTGTGATCGACTGTGTCGAACGCAGCAGATAGGTCAAGGTGGATGAGGAGGCAGATGGAGCCCTGGTTGCAGGCGGTTAGGATGTCATTTGTAACCTTAACCAGGGCAGTTTCTGTGCTGTGAGCAGGGCGGAAACCTGATTGGAGGGGTTCAAAGAGTGAGTGAGTTGAGAGGAAAGAGCGGAGTCGGGAGGCAACCACTCTTTCAAGGACCTTAGATAAAAACGGGATGTTGGAGATAGGTCGATAGCTTGATGGCTGCGATACATCAAGGGAGGGTTTTTTCAGGATAGGGTGATGGTGGCTGTTTTAAGGGAGGTAGGGAGGGGGCCTGAGGAGAGGGAAAGGTTGAAGGTGTCAGAAATGAGCGGGGCCAAAAGGTGGAGCTGGGTGCAGAGGAAGGGGGTGGGGATGGGGTCCAGTGAACACGTGGTGGGTTTCGTGGAGGTGATTATTTTTGTGACTGAAGACGGTGAGGTGGGGATGAAAGTATGAAAGGGGGGGTGGGTGGGGGTTGAAATAACGGATGGTAGAATCTAGGGTCTGGCGATATATCGATATATCGCTAAAACCCGATATAATTTTCATATCGATACGCCGATATAGACATTTTTAAAATATCGATATATCGAAAAAACAATATATCGGGGTAAAAAATCGGGATGCGAGCACACTGAACTACAAGACCCAGAATGCTCATCTCTATACACGATGCACAGACCGAGGTGCAAAGCCGCCATATTGTATTCACAGTCCTCGAATACAATATACAGGTATGCAAGGGGTGGGGCTGAGAGAGACGGCTGGTGGGGGGGGGGGTGAGGGGGAGAGAGACTGCTGAGGGGGGGGGGGGTGAGCGGGAGAGAGACGGCTGGGGGGTGGGGGAGAGAGACGGCTGGGGGGAGGGGGAGAGGGGGAGAGAGACGGCTGGGGGGAGAGGGGGAGAGAAACGGCTGGCGGGAGGGGGAGAGAGATGACTGGGGGTGGGGGAGAGGGGGAGAGACGGCTGGGGGGTGAGAGGGGGAGAGAGACGGCTGGGGGGGGGAGAGGGGGAGAGAGACGGCTGGGGGGAGGGGGAGAGAGACGGCTGGGGGGAGGGGGAGAGAGACGGCTGGGGGGAGGGGGAGAGATGTCATCCGCAAACATTGCGTAAATTTCCACATGTATGCGGACGACACCCAACTGTACCTCTCCGCCTCATCCTTCAACCCCCAGACCATCGATGTTCTGACAGCATGTCTGTCCGACATTGAGTCCTGGACGAGGGACAACTTCCTCCAATTGAATGTGAGCAAGACCGAGGCCCTCCTGATTGGCTCAAGCCAGCGCCTCTGCACATCGGGCGCTGCCAGCCTCAACATCCAAGGCTGTCCTCTCCACCTCACAAAGCCAGTCAGGAACCTCGGCATCAAGTTCATCCGTGCCTTGACCGGCACCGCTTATTTCCACCTGAGCAACATTGCCAGGCTCCGCAACTATCTCACCCCCCACGCTGCCGAAACACTCGTGCACGCGTACATCACCTCACAGCTGGACTACAGAAACTCTCTCCTCGTTGGCCTCCCCAGCTCCTCCATTCACAGGCTGCAGGCTGTACTATCCCGCACCCGCCTCCGTGACCACATAACCCCCACCCTCGCCCGTCTCCACTGGCTCCCCATCCCCTAGAGGATCGAGTTCAAGGTCCTTGTCCTCGTTTTCAAGGCTTTACACGGCCTTGCCCTGTCCTATTATCCGATCTACTCTTCCCCTATAAGCCCACCCGGACCCTCCATTCAGCAGGACTTGGCTTGCTCCAAGCCCCCCGCCCGAACCGCCCCACCATCGGAGGCCGGGCCTTCAGTTTCTCCGCTCCCACCCTATGGAATTCCATCCCCCAATCCCTCCACCTTGTTTCCTCCCTTTCCTCTTTCAAGGCCGGTTTGAAGACTTTTCTTTTCAAGCGTGCCGTTTGTTTCCACCCTAATTTTTCGACCTCCCCCACTTTTGTACCCCTTCCCGAACACTCCCCTCCCAGCTCAGGTCACACGCGTCCTGTGCAGCGCCTTGGGACGTCCTCCTGACGTGAAAGGCTCTCTATAAGTCTAATTTGTTTCTGTTGTTGTTGAATAAAGAGAAAATATTTCCACTGATGAGTAGGTCGGTAACCTGAGGACACCGATTTGATAAGAACTTTTAAGAGAGAAGTGAATAATGATTTAGGGGAGGACAAATTTTCAGGGCTATGTGTAGGTATTGGGATTGATTTAGATAGATGTGCCGAATGGTCTCCTTCTGAGCTGTTTGATTCTATCATTCTACCACAAAAGCCCATTTATCTGACACTCTCCAGGGGGTCAACTAATTGTGTCGGATAATCGGGTGGCAAGTTACCAAAAACCCAACACAAAAAATGTACTTATTTTAAAAC
Organism: Hydrolagus colliei; assembly: GCA_035084275.1. NCBI lineage: Eukaryota > Metazoa > Chordata > Chondrichthyes > Chimaeriformes > Chimaeridae > Hydrolagus > Hydrolagus colliei. The sequence continues at coordinate 164,727 of CM068755.1, forward strand.
ATACTATATTAATAATATACTAAATATTGTATGGATACTTACCAATAAAGATTCCGACACACTTGGTAAAATAGTCGGTCAAACGTTTTTTTGCCGATCGGTTAAAAATCCAGAATTCGTAAGTTTAATAAGTGCGCATGCGCACGCATTGCATGCATGTGCAAAGTGAGCATACTCGCGATTGCTGGAATGGAGAATGGCCCAGGAGGGGGTCACACAATCTGGTTGATCGGGTCATGGATAAACGGGCTTTTGCTGTATAACTGTTTAAATGTGGTAGCCAATTGCGCAGTCCCACAAACAATCATGAAATAAATTATCAATTTTTTTTTGAAGACTCGGTGGTCAGGACACCCATCTCTCAAGTAATATCACAGAATCATCAATGTCCATTCTTGGCAGGTCTTGCACTCATAGAGAATGGATTCTTACCACTTAGCTCCTGTACATTGCAAGGCAAATCTCTGCCAAGCATCAAACTATGTGGTTTTAGTTGGTTAACTCCAGTAGTATCTCAACACACACTCTGGGACCCAAAATATTTAATTAACAATAAGTTGCATTTATATAGCACCCCACAGGCACTTAATAGTGGCAGAGCACAGCTCGGAGCTGGGGGCAGTGGTAATCCTATGCCTAATATTTTCTAGAGTTAAGTAATCATGGGACATCCTTCAAAGTGCACTTTACCAACCCAGTTAGAATGCAGGTGGCGTATATGGAACTGTAAATCAGGTTTGGATACTGATGAGCATTCTCATGGGTTTCTACTGTGTCAGACGAAAAAGAGTCCTAGAGATTGGACAGGAACAGGAAATTTCATTTGAAGCTACAATGTTTGTTGCTGTGATGTGGAAGGAGGAGATGAAATTGGCCAGATGATCTTGATCTGACCCGATCTTGTGGTATATGGAGCCGGTCAGGCCAGTTTGGGAAACCTGATGGAGCTGAAGGGAATATCAATCCGAAACACAAGGATGAAGTAGATGAAATTTGAAGTTCGATTGAGACTTGAGTGGAGCAAGCCATTATTGTCTACTGACTATAATATCATTAATTCAATAATCGGTAAACATCAATATGAAATCTTACACAAATTAATTTTCATTGATAAATTTATTGATTATGATGCAACAAAGTGGATGATCGAGAAAAAAATGAAAAAAACAACTGGTGTCTTAAATGGGGTAAAGGGTGAGCAGGTGGAAAAGAGAAGGAGCCAAAAGTAGACAAGAGAGTGACTTGCAATAATTCCTGAACCTGCTGAGGTTCCAGTGACTGATGCACCAACTGCAAACGTTGTTGTCAAATATTGAGAAAGAATTAAATCTTGTCATCAGCTGACAAAAATCAGACAAAATAAATAGTTTTCTACTGACCCAGCTGCTGATAAAGAACGTTGGTATGCAGTGTGCCCTCTGACTCAAGAGTAGTACAGTAGAAGCCTGTTTATCCGTGACTCGATGCACTTTCCGTATAATCTGTACGCCCAAAAAAAGTCCCCATTCGATAAACCGGAACTTATCCGGAAAAATAGCAATGGAGCATTTGTAAATACATAAATAATAATAGAATATTGCATTGGCACTCACTGTCAAAACTACTCTCCTGCGTCCCCAACCCCCGCTGGTAGATGCTGCGCTTGAAGCCATGATGCTGCGGTTGAGGTTTACAGTCCAGCGACCCCTCCCAAAATGGAGCACGCCAAGCGGGCAAAAAAAACGGAGTGTGTATGACTTCAGTCATACTAGCAGCAAGCCGATAACGCTTGGCCGATAACCCACATTGTCGCGCAGGTGCAGTATTTTGGTTTGCCTCTAGTAGAGTCTAGGACTTCGGTTTGCAGCTAGTAAAGTCGCGTGACTTTAAAATTGCGCTGCCGCTTCTCTCACCCGCCTGGCACCCCCCACCATTCAAAAAAGAATCGCTGGACAGCAAACCCCAACCAGTAAAGGTCAGAAGCGCAAGAGAGCAGCCCCAACAACAAGCACCAACACAATAGTCTGCCACTATCTGCTATTACCTAGTCTTTTAATGCTGTGTGTTAAAATAACTTAATTTTTTTTGTAGTGGGTTTTCGGCCTCGGGCCACCCGAATATCTGGCAGGCGCTTTAACCGGCATTGGCCAGGTCCCGCAGGTGCCGGATAAATGGGCTTCTACTGAACTTGGTTTGCTTTTTTCAGATTATATATAAAAATGGAAACAATTCAGTCCTATGGATTGTATTTGTGATGGAATATTTAGTATGCATTAAGCACTAATATTGACAAGTGCTTTTGGTGTATAAACTATTCCCATAAAACATGTAGGAATTTGGGAAACTTTCCTAAACAGGAAATGAGAAAACATGGAAGGTTCTTTTCTGTGTATCATCTTCTGGGTATGTTAGGAACACTTGTGTTTACATAAACAATACTTCCTTTGAACCCATGATGTGACTCTTTTCCCAGCAGCTTTAGTGGGAAAAGAAAATGTACTGATGTTGGAAAATGTGCTTTTGGCAGGAAAATGTCAGTTGGAATTTGGTGAAGCAATTGAGATCTGCATTTTTGCCAAGTGAGAGTCCCCTGTGTCTGTGTAGACGTCACATGGCTGTAATCTGCTCATTAATGGGTTCAATATATTTTAATTAACCAACACTTTTAATTTCTAGCAGAGGTGTTTTTTTCAACTTTCTGCCAACATGCGGATGTTTTCTGAAAACATACATAGTAATATTTAATCATTCTTGCATTTGGTATAGGATTTTTCACATCAGGAGGATGTCTCAAAATGCTTCCTATGATTTATTCTAAAGTGTAATGACTGTTTTGTGGATGAACACGGCAGCGAATTCCACAGAGCAATGCCCTACAAATGGCCGTTAGTTTGACACAACATGCTGAGTAATGTAATGTTCCTGAGCCAGGGCGAGTCTGGAGTCTGGCTCAGGGCATCAGGAGAAACTCTTCTCTTTTATACACTGTCTTTAGATCCTTAACCATAGTTCGGGGTTGTTATTTTTCTATTAATCCATATTGATGTTGATAATAATAATAATTATTATTGATAATAATCTTTGCATTTGATATTGCGCCATATCGTATTGTTGAGACAGAATGATCTGTAAAGTGAATTAACTGTATTTTGTGTATGTAATGCAGCATCCAAATGCCTGGATATTTGTGGTTTGAGTGATCAAACTTTTGAGACTTTATTTCTTTTAAGGCATTATTACCTCCGGTTATCTTTGAACATTTTATCCTAAACAGATCTACTCGTTGATCACCAAAGTTGTAACTGCCAAATGTTTTCGCAACAAATCCACATTTCACTCATATTCGTGCTTTCTTTTACAGTGTCTCAGAATTTAGCCATTGAAATGCGTTTGTTTAGACATCAGTATTTCTCATGTTTCTCAAGACTCAGTTGTACAAGACTAACTACAAATGTTTAGAAAGATTTCTAGCTATAAACATGATGTACTTAATAATTTTATATTCTTTAAATCTGCACAGTTTGATTAAAGGAACGCATTGGGTTTACTTTATTGAAATAGACTTACGACTATTTATTTTTAAGTCCAACAGTGCAACATCAGATGCATGAATGGTGGCTCCTGTGTTGAGGATCAGTGCATTTGTCAGAAAGGATATTCTGGGACTCACTGTGGACAGCGTAAGTACTGTTACTCATTAGTTTTTGTGATTTTAAAAAAATGTTGCCTAACAGAGTAGGTAGAGAACTTAGTGAGGTGGAACAAAGTGAGAATACTGTTAGGGAATTTGATGAGAGTGGTAATTCAGTGCAGAAGGGGAAAGGTGCATAATTATAAAATGTATAATAATTAATTTAAAACAGTTGCCTCCCTAGTGCCAGGATTGAGGACATCACAGAACAAATGCAAAACATTTTACTGAGGAAAAGAGAACATCGAGAAGTCATGGTCCCTCTTGGGAATCAGGATGTAGCACCAGATAGGACAAACAAGTTACATAGAAGGTTGGAAGGTATGAAATGTAATAAGGAGGAGTCCAGAAAAAGGAGGGATTAGACAAGGGGCTGGCGATATTGATTAAAGCCATTGTTAGGGCCATGGAAAGGAACAATGTGTTGGAGGGTCCAGAGTTGGTTAGAGTTAAGGAACAGAAAATGAACTGTTAGGTGTTCACTGGAGACAACCAAATAGTGGGAAGGACATAAATGAGGAAATAGGAACACAGAAACAGGAGTAGGCCATTCAGCCATTCAAGCATATTTTGCAAATTAATTGGATCATATTTGATCTGTATCTCTTCTAATGCTTTCAATTCCAATTTTCCTTTCTCCCCATATTACTTAATCTACCAAACATCTTTCAACCTCACTCTTGAAGGTGTGGATGGATCAAGCATCCACAACCTATCGGGAAAGAGAATTCCAGATTTCTACCTTTGAGTGAAAAATGTTTCCTGATTTCACTCTTGAATGGCTTTTTTCCAATTTAAGTCTATGTCCCCTTGTTGTGGATTCCCCCAACAGAGGAAATAGCTTCACTCTATCTACCCCATCAAATCACTTTATCAACTTAAAAACCTGATTTAAATCACCCCTCAACCTTCCAAACTCAAGGGAATACAATCCAAGTTTATGCAGCCTTTCCTCGTAACTTAACCAGGCAAACCCTTTTAGGCCTGGTAACATTCTGGTGATCCTGCACTCCACCCCCTCCAGGGCTAGTATATCTTCCGTGAGGTGTGGTGCCCAAAACTGAAGGCAGTCTCCAGATGGGGTCTGACTAATGCTCCATACAGCTTCATTTCTTCTCCTTTGTATTCCAGGCCCATCGAAATAAAGGCCAACATGCCACCTTTTCGATTATGTTTTGCAATTGGAAACTAGTCTTTAGTGATTTGTGGACACGGACCCAAATCTCTTTGTTTTTTCACAGTTCTTCATGTCTCCCCATAAAGAAAGTCTTGTCTTTTCGGTCCATAGTGGATGACCTCACACTACCCTACATTGAACTCCATTGCCCACTCATCGAGTCTCTTTGTAACTTCCTGCTCCCATCTACACTACTTGCTGAGCCTCTGATCCCATCTGCAAACTTGGATGTAAAACTTTCTATTCCTTCATCCAAGTTATTATATATACATTTTTGGCAACTTGCCGCTCGGCATATTTGATTAACCATCACCAGTCAGATCCAGAGGGATCTGACTGGATAACAAAGCTTTTTACTATGTGTGTACTATAGTAAAAGCTTTGTTATCCGGCACCCTCTGGACCTGACCGGTGACGGTTAATCAAATATGCCGAGCTACAAGTTGCCAAAAATCCTACACAAAAAATTAACTTATTTTAAAACATACCATATTAATAATAGACTAAATAATAACAGAATATTGTATGGATACTTACCAATAAAGCATACATAAATAGTACAGTCAACCCTTGCCGAATGCATGGGTTACATTCCTGGAAAACAGTGCACTCGGTTAAATCACGTTTAGTAAGTTTAATAACTGCACACGTGCACAGTGAGCATACGTGCGGGGAGAACTGCGTATGCTCCAATTTTACTTGTATTGGGAGATATCGGTTGGTTGAGCGTGCCGATTGGTTGGTTGCCGGATAACCAAGCTTTTACTGTAAATGGCGAATAGCTGAGGTCCCAGTACAAACCACTGGGGGACACCACTTTTCACATCCCATCAAGCTGAGAATATTTTGTTTATCCTTGCTCTCTGTTTCCTGCCTCCCAACCAATTGCCAAGCCACGTCACAAGGTTACCTCCAATTCTGTGTGCTTCCAGGTTCATTAATAATCTACTGTGTGGAATCTTACCAAATGCCTTCTGAAAGTTCATATAAACAACACTGTAGACACTCTTATCCACCATTTTAGTGACCTACTAAAAAAAATTCAACCAGATTAATTAGCTTTCAATACTCTTCACAAACCCATGCTGACTCTTTGACAAGCTCATAGCTCTCCGAGCATTTATTCACTCTTTCCCTGACGATGGATTCTAGAATTTTCGCTAACTGACAGGCTTGTAGTTTCTTGGTTTCTCCCTCCCTTCTTAAATAAAGAAAATTAAAAAAAAGCATCTGCAATTTCATCTCCTAGTTCGTTTAACATCCTGGGGTGGAAACTATCAGGTCCTGGAGATTAGTTTATTTTGGGTCTTATTATTTTGTCCATTACCTTTTTTATTTTTATTTTATTAAGCATTTCATGTTGACTTATTTTTAGGTTCCCTTGTTACGACTAGTATTTTGTCCTCTACTGTAAAAAGTTAGCACGCAGGTTTCAGATAGATGTAAGACAAATAAGAATAGTGATAATGGGGGAATTTTAATTATTCTAACAAAAACAGTGTAAAGAGTAAGGAGGGAGAAGGATTCCTGAAATGTGTGCAGGATAACTTTCTGGATCGTTGTGTTTCTAGCCCAATGAGGAAGGAAGCGGTGAGAATCTATATTTAGCGAGTGAAGTGTGGCAAGTGGAGCAGGTTTCATTTGGAGAGCATCTGGACAAGACTGATCACACATCATTAGGTTTAGAGTACTTATAGAAAGGGCAAGGAACAATCAAAGGTAAAGTGTAAAAGGGCTAATTTCAGTGAGTTAAAACAGACATAGTCACAGTGGATTGGAAGGAAAGATTGGCAGGAAATATTGGCAGTAAAACAGCTAAAGAGCAATGGGAAGTCTTCAAGGGGAGATATTTCAGGGACAGAACAAATACATTCCTACAAAGGGAAAAGGTAGGGCATCCAACCCGCCTTAGATGACACAGGAAATCAGGATTAAAATAAAATGGAAAAAGGAGGTTTACGATAAATGTCAGGTCTAAAATACAGAAAATAATCATATAGAAAGTACCGAGTAGAACTGAAAAAGGAAATAAGAGGGACAAAGAGATAGTATGAGAAAAGATTAGCTGGTAACATAAAAGGGAATGCAAAGGAAGTTTATAAACATAAAGAGTAAAAGGTTGGTCAAAGGTTGGGTGGGTCCAATTTGGGACCAGAGAGGAAATATTCTTGTGCGGGATGAGGACATGGCTGATATATCGAATGTGTCTGTCTTCATAAAAGAGAATGTAGTCGATGCCACAATATTGGAGGAAAGGGTAGAGAATTGGAAAAGATTGGAAAAGTTAAACAATTGGAAAAGTTTATAAATATAAACTGAGAGGAGAGAAAAAAAAAGGTTGGCGGTGCTCGCAATACGTCACCCGGTCCAGACTGGATGTATCCTAAGTTACTGAGGGAAGTACGCGTGCAAATAGCAGAGACTCTGGCCACAATGTTTCAAACCTCATTGGACACAGAGGTGGTGCCAGAGAACTGGAGGGTTGCTAATGTTACTCCTCTACAAAAAGGGGCAGAAGGACAAACCTGGAACTGCAGGCCAGTCAGTCTAACGTCAGTGGGGGGGAAACTTCTATAGATTATGATCCAGAACAAAATAAATGTTCACTGGTAAAAATATGGCTTAATAAAGGACGGCAAACACGGATCTTTGAAACGCAAATCATGTCTATCAAACCTGATAAAGTAATGGAGGTATTGCGGGATGAAGGTAGTCCAGTTATTGTAGTGTACATAGATTTTCAAAAGGCGTTTGTTATAGTGGTATATAAGAGACTTGTAAGTAAAATAGAAACCTACGGTATTAAAGGGTCAGTGGCAGCATGGATACTGAACTGGCTGGGAGACAAAAAAGCAGAGTGGTGGTGAATGATTGTTTTTCAATTGCAGGGAAGTGTGCAGTGGTGTCCCCCAGGGGTCGGTATTGGGATCACTGCTGTTTTTGGTCTATATAAATAATCTGAATTTGGGTATAGGGAGTACAATTTCCAAGTTTGCAGATGATACAAAGCTGGGAAAAGTAGTAAACAGTGAGTAGGGTAGTAGCCAACTGCAAGAGGACATAGACAATGGGCAAAACAGTTGAAGTTTAATGTGGATAAAGGTGCAGTGATACATATTGGAAGGACAAATGAGGAGAGGTTGATGGTGGGACCTTAAAGCACTTTGGGACATGAAAAGAAATTGAAAGGGCACTTGAAAAGAGAACATTTGCAAAACTATGGAATAAGAACTAGTTGGATAGCTGTTTCAAAGAGTCGGCACAAGCATGAAGGGCCAAATAGCTTTCTTCTGTGATGTAAGATTTTATAATAATAATCTTTGCATTTGATTCTATGAAAGGCGCTATATCAAAATTTAGGATTATAGTAATTAATGCCTTTCAAATAAATTTCAAATTGTATACATTTTTACAAGGTCTCCTCTGAGATGTCTTCCTCCAAGAGCCCAAACTTGTTTAATTGTTGCTCATAGCTCCTAACATGATATCACAGATGGGATTAAAATCCTCCATGTTATATGTCTATGCGGTGTTATTATGTTCACATTACGTAGGCCCTTATGTCTATACTGTGATTCAGATCAGAGTGCTGGTCACTACTGGAAAATGCTATTGTTCTTATTTCCCATTTTAAAAAACTATTTGGCCAACAATCCTTCTGTTGGAATCTCTTTTAGAAAGTGCCAATTTCTGCTAATCTGTAGTTTGTTACAAAGAGTTCTGGGCCAAACAGACATTTGGTGCCATTCAAAGAGAAAAGAGATCGCTCCATATGTTCTGGCCAACAACTCTCCCAAATAATTCACTTTTTTTGAGGGACATTGCTATGGGCATTTGCAATATTTATCTACAAATACACAATCATTACAATTTACAATATATCTGGTACACTTTACAATATGTGTTTAGGGAATCGTCCCAATGTGAAAAGGGCATAACTAAAAGCAAAGATTGGTCTGCAACCCTGCTTTCCTTTGTGTGTGTATGTGTGTCCATACCCGAGTCTGTCTCCAGCATGTGTTTGTGAGATGTAAACTGGCTTCTGTCGCACAATATTTCAGTGTAGGGGGATAGCCAGCTGCTCTGCTCCTAAGATGTCATTTTCTATTCAAATAAATTGTTTATTAATTTGAGACCTTTTTGTATATTATTCATTACTGGATTATTTCTGCTTACATACCTCTCCTTATCCACTGGCACTGTTCCCATCTCTGTAAAAACAGCTGTAATCACCCCCATCCTGAAAAAGCTTCCCTCCCCCTAAAAAGAGCTGTTATCACCCCCATCCTGAAAAATAACCTCCCTGGATCCATCCTACTATCTAGCTGCCACCCCATCTCCAACCTCCTATTCCTCTCCAAGGCCCTGGAACAACTCTTTGATGGATGCCTCGGCACCTCCTAATCCACCATTCTCTCCCCACCCCTGCCTGTCCTTGGGTCTCAAGCAGTGATTGTCCAGTAGCTTGGGACGTCCTCCTGACATGAAAGTGTAATTTTATTATTGTTCCATCCCAGCTTTGCTCTTTTCTTTCTCTCCATTCCCTCTTTGAACCCTTCCCATCCTGTAAAGAAACAGCTCTGGTCAAAGTCTCTAATGATATTCTAAACATCTCTGATCAGGGCCGCCTTTGACACTGTCATTGTTCTACATCGCATCTCCTCCCAGCTCAATCTTTGTGGATTTACTTGCCCTTGCCTGATTCAAATCCTACCATCTCCACTTTGTTGCCACCACGGCGTCTCCCTCCAGTCTCTGCATAGTCTTGTATGTGTTCCCCAGGGTTCCACGTCACATTTCAAAAGCTCCCCCTTGGTGACATTATCTGCTGACATCGTCAACTTCCATATATATGTAGATGACACCCAACTCTTTCTGCTCTACCCTCGATTCCAGGATCACTACTGTCCTGACAGACTGCCTACCAGACATCTAGTCCTGGAAAGCTAACTTTCCACAATTGAATGTCAGTAAGACCAAGGCCCTAATTGGCTCTTGCCAGTACCTCCACATCTCAGACACTGGCTGCATCAACCTCCATGGATGCATACTCCACCTCACCAAGCCAGTCAGGAACCTAAGTGTCTTGTTCAATCCTCAACTGTCTTTCCTCTCCCACATCCAAGCAATGACCCACTCTGCCTTCCCTCACCTCTGCAATATCGCCTGGCTCCACCACTACCTCACTCCTCAGGCCACAGAAACTCTCATTCATGCCTTCATCACATCCAGGTTTACTTATGCTAATGCCCTGCTTGTCAGCTTCCCCAATGTCTACTTCCATAGGCTTCAGATCATCTGGAACTTCAGATCATCTGGAACATCAAGCTTTGCGACGCTATCATCCCCATTCTCACCCGTAGGGTCCGGCGATATATCGATATATCGCTAAAACCCGATATAATTTTCATATCAATACGCCGATATAGACATTTAAAAAATATCGAAAAATCGATATATCGAGGTAAAAAATCGGAATGCCGCACACTGAACTACAAGACCCAGAATGCTCATCTCTATACACAATGCACAGACCGAGGTGCAAAGCCGCCATATTGTATTCACAGTCCTCGAATACAATATACAGGTATGCAAGGGGTGGGGGGGGGAGAGAAGGCTGGGGGTGGGGGGCGAGAGAGACGGCTGGGGGATGGGTGGGAGGGGGAGAGAGACGGCGGGGGGGGGGGGGAGAGAGATGGCTGGGGGTGGAGGGAGAGAGAGACGGCTGGGGGGGGGGGGCGGGGGGGGGAGGTGGCGAGAGACGGGGTGGATGTGATAATATACAGATAGATAGAGATGGGGGGGATGTGAGAGAGGAGAGAGACACAGACAGAAAAACACAGAGATCGAGAGAGTGAGAGACACAGAGAGAGAAAGATAATTACCTCCTGAGGAGATAGGCCCTGAATGCGCGCGCACCCCGAATGCGCGTGCTGCGCGCATGCGCAGTACGAAAAACCCGAAAATATCGATATTTCGGTATATCTCGATATGAGCCCATCGATATATTTAATCAGAAAATTTCCATATCGACGGACCCTACTCATCCGACTTTGCTGGCTTCCCATCACCCAGAGGATTCAATTCAAAACCCTGGTCCCGATCCCAAAGCCCCCCATGGCCTTACCCTCCCTCTGTGACCTCCTAGCCCGCTCCCTCTGCTCAGGATGCTCTGGCCTGCGCCATGTCCCCTGACCTAACTGCCCCACCATCGCTGAGCTTTCAGCCTCTGCTCCCAAAGTTTGTAATTCCATCCTGCATTCACTCCACCTCTCACCCTCCCTCGTTTATTTCAAATCCTGCCTCAAGACCCTCCTCTTCAACTGTGCCATCTTTCCCTCCACTCCCAACCCTAGCTTGGGTCCCAAACAATGACTGTTTTGGGATGTCCGTGGGACATCCTCCCTGTGAATGGTGCTATACAAATGTAAATTTGTTGTTGTCTGCCTTTCTCTTTTGTTTATTTTGCTACTTACCGACATTAGAATGCACAATGTTTCTTTCTCCACAGCTATTTTAGCCTTGCTTTCTCTAACAACAGCAACAAAATTACATTTGTATCACGTGTTTCATATTGGTGAGGGCTACAGTTCATGGTTAGATTTGCCTCACTGTCTCTTCATACAACAAGCAGTAGGTTTCCTAGCTGATTCCTCAACATCCTTGCAATAGATATTCTCCACATGGTTGTTAAAGAAAATGCAGTCAGTCCGAATTAGCTTTATAAGGAGGAAACAATAATTGTTTAAGAAACTAAACAAAATCTGATGGAAGGCTAATAGTTTCATGGAGAATGAAAGTGTTTGAAAGTTCTACATCAACCTCCTTTACATTTGCTGTCTGCTCCTGAGAAAATGCTAGATGTTCATTATGGGCAAAGAATAAGAGGGATGGATTTTCCAGGTGTCCAATATAGTAAAAGCCCATTTATCCAGCACCCTCGGGACCTAGCCAATGCCGGTTAAAGCGCATGCCGGATATTCGACCGAAAAAACACACACACAAAAAAAAATTGTGCCGGATAAATTCCGGTTAATTGAATGCAGACTTTTTTTGAGGTGCCGGTTATATGGAAATTACGGTTGATCGGGTCACTCATAAACGGGCTTTTACTGTTGGTTTGTTTTGCAGTTTTTTTGGTGCAAAACAGATGAGTTCCTCTGAAAATCTCTGACATTCACTATGGAAACAAAATAGCAAACTAACACTTTTGTAGTTTTAATAACAACAACAAAATTACATTTATTTAGCGCCTTTCTTGGTTGGTATCTTCAGAACTCTGACGCTTATCCTTAATCATTACATTTGATACAGCACCATTCACATCGGGAGGATGTCCTTCAAAGTGCTTCACAGGATTTACTCTGAAGTGAAGTGTATTTATAGGTGAACGTAACTGCCCAATTGAGCACAACAGTATCCCAGAAACAAAAATAGAAATGGCTGGGAACACTCAGCAGATCAGGCAGCATCTATGGAGAAAGGAAAGTGAGTCAACGTTTTGAGTCCACGATCCTTCATCAGAACTGGGACATATTGAGAGGGAGAGGCTTTTAAGGATTAACAGAGAGGGTTGAGGTACAGCAAGGAAGACAAGGAGAAAATGGGGTAGAGGGCAGGAGATAGAGGGCAGGTTAAAGATGATGGGTTAAAGGTTAAAGAGGTGCTAATGTTGAGAAACAAAATGGGGAATTGCAACAAACCTGGAGAGAAGAGGTGTTAATAATGTTAAAACAAAGCAGATGAAATTGCCAAAGAACAGGCAAATCAGATGGTCACAGAGGAGGGGGAAGGTGAGCTATTATGGCCTGAAATGATTGAAATCAATATTAAGGCCAGAGAGCTGTAAGGTCCCTAGCAGATGGATAAGGTGCTGTTGCTTGAGCTTACGCTGCGGTTCATTGGAACAGCGTAGGAGACCGTGGATGGAGAGGTCAGACTACAAGTGGGAAGGAGAGTTAAAATGCTTTCTTTATTTTCAGAAGCAGCCTTTTTAGGAACTGTATCAATGGCCTTACTGAAATCCAAATATACAACATCTTACCCTCATCAAGCTTCTTTGTCAGACAATCAAAAAAACCCAGTAAATTAGTTTGACAGGATCTCCCCTTCAGAAATAAATTTTATTAATTTAATGCTGTTGAAATGCTCTGTGATTTTATTGTTAATAAGAGTTTCTATAACTTTACGCCCTCGGACATCAAAATCACTAGTTGGTAGTTTCCTGAATCACTTTTGCTACCATTTTTAAAAGGTTAAAAAGTGTATTCAGTTTTGGGCACAGCACCTCAGGAAGCAGATGTTGGCTTTGGAAATGGTACAATGCAGATTCACAAGAATTATTCCAGAGATGGCAACAACAACTTTGATTTATATAGCGCCGTCCATGCCAGACGGTGTCTCAGAGTGCTTCCCAATAACGGATCCCAGGCCTAGACCAGGGGGAGGGGGGAAAAGGTGACCAAAGGCGCGGTCGAAAAGAAAGGTCTTCAGCTGAGATGTGAAACTAGGAAGCGAAGGGGATGAGGAAGGGAATTCCAGAGCTTTGGGGCGTAGTGGCTGAAGGCACGGCCGCCAATGGTGGAGCGCAGGATTCAGGAGACCGAGAGGTAGGGGTGTGAAGAAGAGTTGAGAGATTTGAAAACGAGTGAGGATCTTTAAATCGATCCTCTCCGGAACAGGAAGCCATTAAAGTCTGGTGATGATTGGGATAATCGGGGAGCTTTGTATGGTGTGGGTGAGAATGAGTTCTGAATGAGCTGGATTTTATGGATTGTGGTGGCGGGGAACTAGTGAGGAGTGCACCTGCGTAGGGGTCGCAAAGTGAGGTGGAAAAATAGAGTTGGGTTTCATCCGCATACATGTGGAAGTGTACCCTATGCCTGCGGATGACATCACCAAGAGGTTGCATATTGGAGGGTTCAAAAAGAGAGTGGGGGGAGAGGAGGGCGCGGAGTTGCTTGGCAACAATGCTTTCAAGTACTTTGGAAAAGAAGGGCAGGTTAAGTTATGGGGATTGGTTGCATAAGCTTGGTTTGTATTCCCTGGTGTTCAGACGGTTGAGGGGTGATCTAATCAAAGTGTTTGAAATTATTAAGAGATTCGACTGAATATAATTTTACAATTTGAGTTAGGTCATGTAGGAATGAAACCAAGAAACATTTTTCACACAAACGCTAGTGGAAATCTAGAACTCTATGCCTCAAAATGCAGAATGCAGGGTCAATTGGAAATTTCAATACTGAGGTCAACAGATATTTATTAGCTCATGGTATTGTGGGACATGGAAAAAAGATGGGTGAGTGAATGAAGTTAAGATACAATTAAGCCATGATTTAATAGAATGGTGGAACAGGCTCTAGAAGAGCTTGAATGGCTTCCTCCTGTTCCTATGTTCCCTCTCTAAATCTTCCCACTCACTGTCTCACACACAGTTTCTCCCTCTCTCAATACTTCCCCTGTATCCTCCTTGGTGGGGTCTTTCCACATTTATGTAGAATGTCCTTTATATATTTACATACATTGTGGAGCTTAGTGGTTGGAGCACTTATCTCGCAAGCGAGAGGGATGTGGGTTCAATTCCTGGCTGTACGTAACGCTGGGCAAATTTCCTTACTCTACCTGCCGCTGTTTACTTAGCAGTAAGTGGGAAGATGGTTGTTAGTCGATTGGCAGATCACTTTTCTAGGGGTAATAATTCCTTCAAAAATAAGTTTTAAAATAATTTGGTCACTGAATCCACAACTGTTTGTGGGCCACTACTGTGCAGAATTGGCTGCTGTGTTTTGCCCTCAAAATATAGTTATTCACTTTGGAGAGTATTCCATGAAGTGCTTTGAGATATCTCGAAGACATGATAAGGCGTTATATCAAATGCAACGATTATTATTATCCTCCTCCTTTTAGTCTTATAATACTTTAACCCGCAATATTGACTCCTTCTTTCTCCCAAAATGTAAAGCATCATATATATCCATACAAAATTTCAGTTGCTATTTCTCTTTCTAACCAATAATTTCTATATGTTTCCTTGAAGTTGTTTCTTCTTCACTACTAGCTACAGTCCCTAATTTCATGTCATCTTCAAACCTAAAAATTGTGCTCTTATTTCAGAATCCAGATCATTTATATAAATGGAGAAAAGATGAGGTCTTCTCCCTGAACCCTGGGGGACTCCACTGTTTACATCTCTGCATTGCAAATAACAAGCCTGTACTCTCACCCTCTTTCCTATCCTTTAACCATGTGCATGCTAATAGCTTTCCATGAAGTTTAATGCAGAGAAGTGTGAGGTGATACATTTTGGGATTAGAAATGAGGGGAGGCAATATAGGCTAGATAGTACAATTTTAAGGGGTGTGAGGAAACAGGGAGACCTGGGGATTTATATTAGCGAAGGTGAAGGTGGCAGGACAGGTAGACAAAGCCGTTAATAAGGCATACAGGATACCAGGCTTTATAAATCATAGAATCATAGAATTTTACGGCACAAAAGGAGGCCATTCGGCCCATCTAGTCTGTGCCGGCTCTTTGAAAAGAGCGATTCAATCCCACTGCCCTGCCCGCTCCCCATAGCCTAATAGACCCGTTCTCCCTAAATAAAGATCTAATTCCCTTTTAAAAGTTGTTATCGAATCAGCCTCCACCACCTTTTCAGGCAATGCATTCCAGATTCGAACAACTCGCTGAGTGAAAAAATTTCTCCTCAGCTCCCCTCTACTGCGCCTTGAAACTATTTTAAATCTGTGACCACGAGTCACAGATTCACCCATGAGTGGAAATAGTTTTTCTCTATTTGCCCTGTCGAAACCCCTCATGATCTTATAAACCTCTATTAGGTCTCCCCTCAATCTTCTCTGCTCCAGAGAGAATAACCCTAGCCTATCTAGCCTCTCCTCATAGCTGAAGTCCCTCAATCCTGGCACCATCCTAGTAAATCTTCTTTGTACCCTTTCCAATGCCTTCACATCCTTTCTGTAGTGTGGTGACCAGAATTGAACACAGTATTCCAGCTGAGGCCTCACCAAAGTCCTATAGAGGTTAGTCAGCACTTCCTGACTTTTGTACTCTATACCCCTATTTATAAAGCCTAGTATCCCATATGCCTTCTTAACAGCCTTGTCTACCTGTCCTGCCACCTTCAACGAGTCACTAACACAAATCCCCAGGTCTCTCTGTTCCTTCACACCATTTAAAATTGTACTATCTAGCCTATATTGTCTCCCTTCATTTCTTCTCCCAAAATGCATCACCTCACACTTCTCTGCATTAAACTTCATCTGCCATGTGTCTGCCCACTTTACCAATTTGTCTATATCCTCTTGCAGATGGCTACTATCCTCTTCACTGTTTACTATTCTCCCTAACTTAGTGTCATCTGCAAACTTGGAAACTGTACTCCGTACACCCAAGTCCAGATCATTGATGTAGATTACAAACAGCAAAGGTCCCAAAACCGATCCCTGTGGCACACCACTGCTCACTTCCCTCCAATCTGAAAAACAGCCGCTCACTACAACTCTCTGCTTTCTGTCTCGCAGCCAGTTGTGGATCCACGCGGCCACTGTCCCTTTTACGCCATGGGCCTTTAATTTCATAATAAGTCTCTCATGTGGCACTTTGTCAAATGCCTTTTGAAAGTCCATGTAAACTACATCAACTGCGCTACCATTATCCACCCATTCCGTTACCTCATCAAAAAATTCTATCAGATTTGTAAGGCAAGATTTGCCTTTAACAAATCCATGTTGACTGTCCTTTATTAGCCTATATCTTTCTAAGTGAAGATCTACCTTGTCCCTGATTATGGACTCTAGAAGTTTGCCCACTACCGACGTTAGACTGACTGGTCTGTAGTTACCAGGCTTGTCCTTCTGCCCCTTTTTATACAAGGGAGTAACATTAGCTATCCTCCAGTCCTCTGGCACGACCCCTGTGTCCAAGGAAGATTGAAAGATCGTGGCCAGAGTCCCTGCTATTTGCTCCCGTGCCTCACTTAGTAACCTAGGGTGCATCCCATCCAGACCAGGTGACTTATCCACCTTGAGCGACGTCAACCTTTTTAGCACTTCCTCTCTGGTTATAATTATTCTATCCATTTCTCCTACCCTCTCCTCTAATACCATGGCATTGGCTGTATCCTTTTCTTTTGTGAAGACAGAGGCGAAGTACTCATCAGCCATGCCCTCTGCCTCCACAATGAGATTTCCTCCTAGGTCCCTAATTGGCCCCACCCTCTCCTTGACCAACCTTTTACTCTTAATATGTTGGTAAAAAACCTTAGGGTTCCCCTTAATCTTACTCGCTAATTGTTTTTCATGCAGTCTCTTTGCCCCTCTAACTTCCTTTTTTAGTTCTATCCTACACTTCCTATATTCTGCTTTGTTCCCTTCTGAATTTTGAGCCTGACACTTATCATAAGCCTCTTTTTTTTGTTTGATTTTGGCCCCGATTTCCTTAGTCATCCAGGGAGGTTTGGATGCCTTACATTTCACCTTTGTGGGGATGCTTTTGACCTGTGCCTGAACTATCTCCTCTTTGAACGCTGCCCACTGCTCGTTAGTTGTCTTACCTTCCAATTTTTCTTTCCAATCCACCTTGGCTAGGTCCCACCTCAACTCATTGAAATTAGCCCTTTTCCAGTTGAGTGTCCATAAATAGGGTACAGAGTACAAAAGTCAGGAAGTGCTGACTAACCCCATGCAAATGCCTTGCTGGTTGGCCTTCCCAAATCCTCCCTCCACAGACTGCAGATAATCCAAAACTCTGCGGCCCGTATCCTCTACCATTCCAAACTCCGTGACCCCATATTGTACCCCATCCTTTCCCGACTCCATTAGCTCCCCATCATCCAGAGGATCCACTTCAAGACACTGGTCCTCACATTTAAAGCCCTCCACAACCTCGCCCCACTCTACATCTGTGATCTCCTATCCCCTTACCAACCTGCCCGCCCTCTCCACTCAGCAGGCTCTGGCTTGCTCCACGTCCCCCGACCCACCAGCCCAACCATTGGCAAACGAGCCTTCAGTCAGTCTGCCCCCAACCTCTGGAACTCCATCCCGCCTCGACCCCTCTCTGACCTCCTTCAAGTCTCGCCTCAAGACTCTTTGACGAACCATCAGCAACTCTTCCCCCCCTCCCACCCCTGCCCTCAGCTCGGGTCTGAAGCATTAACTGTCCAGCGCCTTGGGATGTCCTTCTGACGTGAAAGGGAGTATACAAGTGTAATTGTGTTGTTTGTTGTTGTTGAGTTGGAGGGATTGTGGGATAGAGTTCCAGAGTGTGGGGGCAGAGATGCACAATGGTGGGGCAGGAAATACGGGGGACCTGAAGCTGGCCAGTGTCTGCCAAGTGGAGGGGGCAGATAGGCTGATATGGGTTAAGGGGGTCGGAGATGTTGGGTGGCAGCAAGACTGTGGAAGGGGTTGAAGGTGAGTACGAGGGTTTTGTACTCAATTCTATGAGGAAAGAGGGGCCAGTGAAGCCGGGCAAGAACAGGGTTGATAGGTTCCTGGAGTCTGATGTGGGAGAATACATGAGCTACAGAGTTCTGAATAATCTGCAGCTTGTGGAAGGAAGAGTTGGGAAGTCCAGTGAGAGGCGGTTGGTGTAGTCAAGCCGAGATATAATGAAAGCGTGGATCAGGATCTCAGCAGTCTGCGATGAGTGGTAGTGGCAGAGGCGGGCAGTCTTGTAGAGGTGTGGAAAGGGGGAATAGGTCACTGCATGAATATGGGGTTTGAAGTTTAGCTGAGGGTTGAAAAGGTCACAGAGGTTTCATATTGGCTCAGTGAGGTGAAGATTGCAGCCATGAAGGAGAGCCTCTGTCTTGCCAATATTGAGCTAGGGTAAGTTGGCTGCTTTGATCATTTTGACCAGGGCTATCTCTGTGCTGTGAGCAGTACAAAACTCAGGTTGGAGCGTTGACGGAGGGAATGCTGGGAGATGCAACAGCGAAGCAGGGAAACAACGACTTATTCCATGACCTCTGATAGAAAAGGAAGGTTTGATATGTGGTGGCAGTTGGAGAGCAGAGGTGGGTCAAGGGAACGTTTTGTTAGGGGTAGGGGTAATGACAGCTGTCTCTTGGGGGATGGGTATGGTGCCAATGGATAGGGAGAGCGAAGAGTGGGACACAAGGTTAAAAGTGTGGAGGGAAAATTGGGCAGGCTTTACAGGGTAGGTGGGGATGAGGTTAGAGTGGATTCCCTTGACATTTGACTTGAGAAAATCCATCATCTCCTTGCATTCCTTCCACAAACAGTCATGGATTGAAGTGACAATTTATTATTATTTTTATAATCGAATCGGCAAGGAGTGCATTTGAAAAGTCAAGTTGGGAAGTGATGAACGCATGGACAAGTATTTTGGCTGCATCTGGAATAAGACAGGCAATGTGGCGTAGGTTGAGGAAGGTGGTCTTGGTCAGGGCTGGATGTGGGGAAAGAAGGAAAGCTTTGGATCGTACACAATGCCAAGGTTGTGCACTAGGATGGTATGTCTGAGGGATAGGACAGTGAGGTTGAGGAGGGCAGAGCTGTAGGGTAGAAAAAGTTGACAGAAGCCAATGAATATGGCTTCTGTCTTCCACCATTTAAGTCCTCACCAATTTTTTTATCTTCTTCTTTTCCCCCTTTTGCTTGTACATGCTGCCTTTCCTCATAGACTCTGCCATAGCTGCTGTTGTCGGCCTTCAGCAGATCTGGGCCTATCACGTCCCACAGAGCCGAGTAGGGCTCCACCAGGAGGCCATCACCTCTGTGGGTCTTACCGGTCTGGAGGGCTTTGACGGCTCTTGTTCCAACAATAACAACAAAATTACATTTATAGTGTGCCTTTCACATTGGGAGGATGTCCAAAGGCGCTGAACAATCAGATCGAGACCTGAGCAAGGGAGAGGGGCAGGGTGGGGGGGTGAATGGAAGGGAGAGAGTTGGGAGAGCAGCAGAAGGCACGATCGAAGAGGAGGGTCTTGAGATTGGGCTTGAAGGAGGCAACGGAGGTAGTGAGGTGAAGGGACTGTGGGATGGAGCTCCAGAGAGAGGCTGAAAGCCTGTCCGCCGATGATAGGGCGGATCAGGCGGGGCACATGGAGCAGGTCGGTGCCCACTGAATGGAGGGCGCGGGGAGGTTCATAGAGGGACAACAGGTCGGAGGTGCAACGCCGTGAATGGTCTTGAAGGTGAGGACGAGGATCTAGAATTCTGGGCATCTTGTGCGAACCTGAACTGTCCTTCCTCCCCCAAATATGTGCCATGACCGATACTGCCTTCCACTGCCTCTGCAACATTGCCAGACTCTGCCACTGCCTCACTCCACTTACTGCTGAAACACGCATTCATCACATCAAGGCTCGACTGGGAACTCTCTCTTCATCGGCCTTCCCAGCTCTTCCCTTCACAAGCTGCAGAATATTCAGAACTCTACAGCTCGTGTACTCTCCTGCACTAGGCTCCACGACCACATTACTCCAACCCTCGCCTATCCCCACTGGCTCCCCATCCCCCAGAGGATCGAATTCAAGATCCTCATCCTCACTTTCAAGGCCATTCACGACTTTGCCCCCGCCTATCTCCGATCTGTTCTCTCCCTATCAGCCTGCTCATCCCCTCCATTCAGCTGGCTCTGGCCTGCTCTATTTCCCCCATCCGAACTGCCCTACCATTGATGGCCCGGCATTCAGCCTCTCTGCACCACACTCTAGAACTTCATCCCACAGTCCCATTGCTTCACTTCCTCTCTTTCCTCCTTCAAGGCTGGTCTCTTTGACCTTGCCTTCTGCTGCCCTCCAAAGTTTCCCTCCTTTGCTACTCTGACACCTGCCCCTATACCGACCCTTCCCCCTCTGCTCGGGTCCTGACCTAACTGTTCAGTGCCTTGGGACATCCTCCCAACGTGAAAGGCGCTCTATAAATGTAATTTTGTTGTTGTTGTTGAATTCGATCCTCTGGTGGTTAGTTCGTCTAGGACCTGTTCAAGTGCATCTGGCTCTCCTCACCCAGCACCTCGGTGAGGCCAAACAGGAAATCCCGGTAGGCTCTCTGTGGGTTTCTTACAGTAGAGATTTGCACAAAAGGATCTATGAATCCTCTGTACAATGGCCTGCTCCGTGTGCACCTTGCCCATTCTGTCTCTCAGCCCAGAGATAAGTGATCTGGCACTGTTCGTTCTCTGAAAGAAGAGACATGAGCATTTCTCATCCTGTTCTATTGTGTGAACTCTGGATCTGAAGGTGCCCCTGGAGGGAAGCCTCAGTGGCAAAATGTGCAGTTTGCTGATCCTTTACCTCCTTGAGTTCCTTTCTGACATCATTTTCCTCAGCCTGTTGTCTAGGCTCTGCAGTTTGGTCTGTAGCCGAGGCCGGACTTTCTTTCTGGTCTTGGCTACTTGTACACCCTTGCGGATGAAGAATTGCTTAAGCCAGGATTTAACATGTCCCAGCATGCTGTGGAGGAGTTGTGGAAATGCCTCAAGGATTTCAAAGCTTCACAGAAGATACATGAACTGATGTGATTGAGCTGCTCTTGTCAGAAAAACACATCTGAGTTACAGTGAACAATTCTTGAATTTTTTATTTCTGGAAAGAAATGTTTAAATTTTTGAATGCTTTGATTTTTAATAAGAAACATTATTTTTCAGCTGTTTGTGAGAATGGATGTTTGAACAATGGAAGATGTGTGGCTCCCAATCGATGTGCGTGTACATATGGCTTCACAGGAGCACAGTGTGAGAGAGGTAAGTCATTCTAAAATAATGAGAACACTTTTTACAATCACCAAGCAAACTAATTGAGCATCAGCAGGTCTTTAATAGATCATATATTTCCTATCTTACCTGGCTCTTTTTTGTTAGTAACATTTGGCCCTATGATGTACCATTGTATTGCTTTCTCGGTTATTTAATAAAGTACAACATTAATTTTTGAAAGCAAGATCCCGACTGTTGATGTGAGGGAGGGAGTCATTGACTAAATGAATGAGCGTATTCGGTTTTGTTTTTTATAGTCCGTTTGTCAGTGCCAGAATAGCCATTTTATTGAAGACTCAGGAAGCCATATTATACACAGATGTGATATAATTATGAGCATCTGAATGGTAAATGTTTTAGGGTGTTCCCAGTTTCCAAAATCCTGCCCATAATTAAATCAAAATACCTGGCGAAGAAGCCAAGATAAGCTGTTTTGGTCCTTGTTTTAATTTAAGTCAATGTAGTGTCCAATAAGAGGGCACACAGGTTTTAGGATCCGTTGTGCAATCTATGTATTTGCGTTTAGGGTTAAGTTGTAGTTTGCCTTCACTATAATGAGGCAACAGTGTCAGCCTGCTCCATCTGCACATTTGTAACAAATAAAGCGGAATCCGCTTTAGCCTGTTAACCCCAGACATAACCTGGCACCGATTCATTTATACTCTGACCTGTTTTAAATATGTTGGTTACTCAGGGCAAAATGCGTCCACTGGTTGTTGCTGAATGAACTCGGGAATGTTCTCTGGAATGCATTGCTTGAAAAGGTGGTGGAGGCCGATTCGATAACAACTTTTAAAAGAGAGGTAGACATTTATTTGGGGAGGACGGGTTTGCGAGGTTATGGGGAGAGAGCTGGGGAGTGGGATTAAATTGCTCTTTAAAGAGCCGGCACAGACTCGATGGGCCGAATGGCCTCCTTTTGTGTGTATGATTCTATCATTCTACTCACTCAGGTTTCTGTGTGTGGAGCAGCTCCATTCAGCAAGTCATGACTTCAGGATGGAGACGGGAAGAGTCTAAGATTTATTGACAACCTCCAGCCACTCACAGCGCCTGCAGGCTATCAATCACCTCAGTGCTGCCGCTAATTTCTTGCAGCTGAATGTTGACAAGACGGAGGCCATACTCCTTGGCTCTCGTCAACGTCTCCATTCACACGGCTCTCACCTCCTCCACCTTCCCGGCCTGGCCCCTAAAACTCACTGAACCTGTGCGCAACCTTGGCTTCAGGTTCGACCCCCAACTGTCCTTCCTCCCCCACATCCGGTCCGTCACCAGCACTGCCTTCTACCACCTCCGACGAACCGCCCTTCTCCGGCAATACCTCACCTTAAAAGCCACTGAAACTTTGATCCACGCCTTCATCACCTCTCGGCTGGACTATTACAACGCCCTCGCCGGTCTCCCCTCCACCACAATCCACAAAATCCAGCTTATCCCAAACTCTGCCGCCCGCATACTCACCCGCTTTAAGCTTCGCTCCCCCATTACCCCAGTCCTTGCCAGACTTCACTGGCTCCCTATCCCAGAGAGGGTCGACTTCAACATCCTCACCCTTGTTTTCAAATCTCTCCACTCCTCTGCACCCCCCTATCTCTCTGATCTCCTCTCCCCCCAACCCAGCACCCGCTGCCTTCGTTCCTCTGGGTCTGGCCTCCTCCATGTCCCCCAAGTCCTCCGCTCCACCCTCGGCAGCCATGCCTTTAGCCACTACGCCCTGAGGCTCTGGAACTCCCTTCCTCACTCGCTTCGCCTCGCCCCCTCTCTTCCCAGTTTCAGGTCACAGTTGAAGACCTTTCTCTTTGACCGAGGTTTTGGTCACCTTCCTGCCCCTGCCCCTGGCTCGGTCCCAGGATCCGCTACTGTGAAGTGCTCTGAGACGCCGTCCGGCGTGGAGGGCGCTATGTAAATCAAAGTTGTTGTTGTTCCCGCCCAATGTGAAAGGCAATGGGAGGGAGGAGGAGTCACAGCGCTGCTGAGCAGTAATGATATCTTACTGAATTCTGTGAAATACAGGATTTGAATTTTAACTCCTAGGTTACAATACTTGGTGTCCAGTTTAGTTAGTTAGCATTGCCTCAAGTCAAACAACAATATATATTATTATCCGGGGCCTTCTGGATGGAATAGTATTTTAGTTACCCTTGAATGCCTCTTAAACTGGACAATAAGACTGGATTAACAGGCTTCCACTGTATTTCAATTCTGAGACATTTGGTTTCAAAACATTTTAAAAATTGTTTGAATTTGCTTTTTCTTTGACATACATCGCACCTGAGGCAAGGGCAAGCCATTCAGGTTCCCATGAATGCTGCTTTGAGAAGCCAGTACCAGGGTCCTCCTCTGATATCTCCTCCCCTCCTGCAGCAAACTGCTAAGCATAACTGTTATGAAATAAATAATAATTATTTATTGTCTGTCCACACTTTACAAAACGTATAATCTGGACGTTGGTGTAGCCTGTATTGTTTATAGCTCTGGTGTGCTGTGATGCTGCATGAGCTAAACAAGTTCCATATAGTTAAGGCAGTTCTTGTGGTCTGCATATGCACAGGCAGTGCTGCTGATATCATTTTGTGAAGAACATCAGGTCGCCAGGGCAACCTGGCGACCTGATGTTAGCCTTTTTTTTAGTGCTGGTTATAACACAGCCTCTGAGCTATTGGACCCAGAAAACTAGGCTATAAAGAGTTACCCTTTTCACAGCATTTAATAATAATAATCCTTGCATTTGATACAGCGCTTTTCACGTCTTCTAGACTTCTCAAAATATGTCACAGAATATACTGTAAAGAGAACGGTATACAAAATACTACAGATGCTGGAAATCTGAAACAAAAACAAAATAGCTGGGAAAACTCCAGGTCAGGCAGCATCCATGGAGAAAGGAAAGTGCGTCAACGTTTCGGGTCCACGATCCTTCGTCAGACCTGTGGTATGTTGAGAGAGAGAGAGAGAGGCTTTTAAGGACAAGTTAGAGAGGGGTGGGGCAGGACAAAGGAGACAAAGAGGACAAAGGGAAAACTGTTAATTGATGGGCTAAATAGGTGATTGTTATCATTTGTGAAACAAAAGGGGATGAGTTTAAACAAACAGGGGAGAAGAGGTGTTAGTAATGAAGAGCAGAGAACACACCAGAGAGGCAAGAGGTGTCTGGGGTGATGATTGTAATGGAGGAGGTGGAGCTCTTATGGCCTGAAGTGGCTGAAATCAATGAAACCAGGGGGCTGTTGGGTCCCCAGCAGATAGATAAGGTACTGTTTCTCAA
The DNA here is from genome assembly GCA_035084275.1 of Hydrolagus colliei. Lineage (NCBI taxonomy): Eukaryota > Metazoa > Chordata > Chondrichthyes > Chimaeriformes > Chimaeridae > Hydrolagus > Hydrolagus colliei. The sequence goes on from CM068755.1 coordinate 189,591, forward strand.
GATTTCGACGTGGTCATTGGAACAGCCCAAGAAACCATGGATGGAGAGATTAGCCTCTGAATCATAGAATCTTATGGCACAAAAGGAGGCCATTCGACCCATCGAGTCTGTGCCTTCTCTTTAAAAAGAGCAATTTAATCCCACTCCCCAGCTCTCTCCCTATAACCTCGCAAACCCGTCCTCCCCAAATAAATGTCTACCTCTCTTTTAAAAGTTGTTATCGAATCGGTCTTCACCACCTTTTCAGGCAGACGGGTAGATCAGGGTTGTCCTTGCATACAGAAAATGTACCCCTTTTTTCCTTTGTCTCCTTTGTCTTTCTTGTCCTGCTTCCCTCACTCTAACTTGTCCTTAAAAATCTCTCCCTCCCAACATGCCCCAGTTCCGACGGAGGGTCATGGACCCGAAATGTTGGCTCACTTTCTTTTCTCCATGAATGCTGCCTGACCTGCTGAGTTTTCCCAGCAATTTCTGTGATACTATAAAGTGAATTGTATACTTGTGGGTGGAACACAGCAGCCAATTGTGCACAAGCAGTCGTGGAGTTTAAGTTAAAAACTTATTTTTGAAGGGTGATGTACAGTGATCTTTGATCTGTCTAACAGAAGTCTCTTTGGTTGTGCTGAGATTGAGATGTGCTGTGGTACTTGGAACTATTTGTGCCTATAAACAAACGGTTTGTTTGGCTTGAGTCTCCCCATTCTGGGGCCATCCGTGGGGCGGGATTTCTCAAGTAGTTAATGGAATAATTCCATGCTCATTATTCCATGCTTGTATACACAAAGATTTTTTTGTAATATATTCTTGCATTTTATATAGCATCTTTAGTTGAGACATTTCAAAGTGCTTCTACTAAAAGGGGGATTTGATTCTATCTTGTGGGGCAAACCATATCGACCTGCCCACTCTACCGATCAGCAGGCTCTGCCTGCTCCACAGCCCGGCCTGATATCCACCATCGGCGGTCGAATCTTCAGCCTCTTTGCTCTCACCCTCTGGAACTCCAGTTCCTTTGTCTTGTCCCCTCCCTTGCCTCCTTCAAGGCACATTTGAAAACTCTCCCGTTTGACCATGCATTCGGCCAACATACCTATACTCCCTGCCCTCCATCACCCCCTGATTCCAACCCCTTTGCTCGGGTCTAAATCGCTGAATGTCTAGTGCCTTGGGATATTATTCTGATCTAAAAGGTCATTTGTGTAAAATGTTGTTGTGATATACTTCGGTTTTTCATCTGAACTGTGAACAGTTCCCACAGGGCAGGGGAAATGTCTGTGCAGCTCTATTAGATGCAAGCTTTGTTCAATACCTATAGGCTCAGCAAGTTATGTATCTTTTTAATGTAAAAAGCAGGATGGATGTATTCAACATTTTTCTTCATAGGGATAAAATTATATTCTTGGAGAATCCACTGTAACAACTCTTGAAGGGATCCAATCTGCACATTTTGTATTATGTCAGTGACTGTTCTCTAGTTGCTTTGCCATAGGCACTTAATATGGCTTTTTTATGCGGTTGGGGAGATTAAAAGACAAGCTATGGATATTTGTAATCTTGAGAAAATAGTTAAACAAAATCTCTTCCATTAAAAGACAGCTGTGTCACACTGAGGGAGAGACAGAGATGTCAGTACACATTAATCATTGTGTGAGAACCACCAGAGTAATGTTGGCAATGCAGGATAATTAATACAAAGCCCCCAGACAAATTCCCAAGAGGATATATATTCGCTTATATTTTGATCTGCATATTTGATGTATGAAAATAAATTTTAACAATTTGTTTCTGCTGCACAGACTTGCTGCACTTACCAGATAATTTTGTTGTTTTGTTTTCTCCTCAGTAATTATTCAGTTCCATCGCTTCATCTCTTTATTGCTAATTTTTCTGATTTCCTGATCATGTTGGATTGCTTGATCTCAAACTCTCTCATGTCCTGTGACCTGCTTGGTGCAAGTCACTGGTCTGTCAAACACCTCTTTTATTTGCCACACCTCCTTTTCCAGTACACTATGTTCCTATTTTCTTATATTTTTATCCCTTCTCATGTTTGTTGGATCCTTTTTAGTAAGCTGGGTGGTTGACAGATGCAGAAATCCATCACTATCCTTAAGAGTACCCAAACCAAACCGAAAGTTCCATGCAACCACATTAAACATGGAAATCCCAGTGATATTTATTGTAATGGAATGCACATTCTTTTTGAAGTCATGCATCTAGTTCACCTAATTCCAGAGAGTTTTAGGCGGGAGATGGCAAGAGCCAAGGTTTGGAAACCCCAGAATGTGTGTTGGGGTAATTCTTGGAGTCCTGCAGTCCAACCAGCTAAAACTACATTGAGTGCACTGTCCGGCAAGCTTTCCTGTTGCTTTCCCAGCTAGGACCACCCTACTTGTGCGAACGTTAGCTGAGTCAATACCCCCAATGACAGATCTGCCCCTTTCAAGTCCTGACACTGAGCTGGAGTAAATGTACCATATCAGCTGTACCCTGGAAAACTGCACATCTGCATGTCTCAGTAACTGACTATTGAGGCCACCACATGTCACTTGGAGTCAGTTGAGCTCTAAAGAGACCCCCCGCTGTCCCCATCGGAAGATATGCATTTGATTGTACTCACTGTTTTACACACACACAAATCTATACTGACTATCTGTATGTGTAACAGATTGTACTTGATCTGTGAACGTATTACAGCCTGTTCTGACTGCACGTGTGTAAGAATCTGTACTGAATGTGAAACTGTGTGTGCATATGGGTGTATCAGCCTGTACTGACTGCGAGCATGGGTAGTGTGTATGTGTGCGCGTGTATAAGTCTGTGCTGACTGTATATGCTTGCGCATGTGCATAGGTCTATCCAGAATATAGATGAATTTTATGGCCGGGTGAGTTGTTCTCCAGATAGTTTGTATTTTCGTTTCCCATGAACGTCGTGGAGAATAGTGATGAAATCAAACAGCTGTGACATGGCTGACATCAAATAGGCATGGCGACTGACATTCTAATGATAATAATCCTTCCATCCTTCCACTTCGAGATGTCTCAAAGTGCTTCACAGCATATACTGTAAAGTATATTTGTGGGTAAAACAAGGCAGCCAATTGAGCACAACAATGTACCAAAAGAGTCATAAGAACATAAGAATTAGTAGCAGGAGTAGGCCATTTGACCCCTCGAGGCTGGCCCACCATTCAATAAAATCATGGCTGATCTTCTAATCTAACTCCACTTTATCCCCATATCCCTTAATCCCTTTATCCACAAGAAATCTATCAATCTCAGTGATTGAAGTGACCCAATTTATTTTTAAGGATCCCAGGAATAGTGATCCGTGAATAGTGATCCGCCAATTGACTAACAACTGGGTTCCTACTTATTGCTAGGTAAACAGAGGCATATGGAGTAAAGAAACGTGCCCAACATTTTTCTCTGCCAGAAATCAAACAGGTCTCTCACTTACGAGGTGAGTGCTCTAAGCACTGAGCTGCAGAACTCCAATTCTGACCCACAGTTGAGCTGTATTCTGTTAACTTGGCTGTCTTATTTGGCTTCTTTTAGTACCTTCTCATCTCAGGCACTGACAGTATCTTTCTACACATTCACAGCTTACGTTTATGTAGCGCCTTTCACATGGAGTAGCATCCTGGAGCCCTTGACAGTAGCAATATGTCTGAACCAGGGGGAGATGGAGGGGGAAGTGACCATACGCACAATCAAAAAGGAAGGTCTATAGGTGGGATTTGAAGTTTGGGAGGGAGGGGGCAAGGAAGACCAAGAGAGTTCCAGAGTTTCGCGGCATAGTGGCTGAAGGCACGGCCACCGATGGTAGAGTGGAGGGCACGAGGAACAAGCAGTCAGCCAGCGGATAGTGGACTAGGAGATAGGTGCGACAGCCTGAAGGGATTTGAAAACGGGTGAGGGATCTTGAAATCAACTTTATGGAGCCAGTGCACAACCTCGTTTGGCTCCCAATTAGAGGCTACAATTAATACCTGCAAAACATCCAAATTTTGATTTTGCGCTACGTAGTGAATGTTGAGTTCATATAAATTCCAACTCAATGCAAGATAAATAGAGATGTGTGGACTAAGGAAATTTGCCTAATGTTTCAACACACCTGGGAATCAAGACTGGGTCCTCTCACTTGCAAGGCACTCCAACGTTTATTTGGGAGATTATTGGCCAGGACACTAGAGTTCCTAAAATTCCCTTTCTTGACATACTTGAACAGTGAAAAAATGTTTAAAAAAATCATAGACAGTGTAACCTAATTCACTCTTGTTGCAAGTTGTTGTGATGGACATTACCTCAGCACATGCAAGAAGAGACTGTTACAAATGCAGGTTTCTACAGATCAGATTTTTAATCAAAGCACAAAAGTGAGTAGTTGTTCCACAAACCTTTATCTAGCAGTAAGTAGGAATCCACTTGTTAGTTAATTGGTGGATCAATTTTCTGGGGGAAATAATCTCTTCCAAAACAAACAAACAAAAAATAAATACATAAATAATTTGGCCACTCAATCTATGAGTGGCACCCACATACACATTCCCATACACTTCATACACCCTATTACTATTAATATTAATAATCCTTGTATTTGATATAGCACCTCATCATCAAGAGTTTCAAAGCACTTCATAGAATATACTGTAAAGTGGAGTCATTGTATATTTTGCGGCTGAAATACAATCATAGAATCTTATGGCACAAAAAGAGGCCTTTCAGCCCATCGAGTCTGTGCCGGCTCTTTAAAAAGAGCAATTTAATCCCACTCTCCAGCTCCCTCCCTATAACTTCGCAAACCCGTCCTCCCCAAGTAAACGTCTACCTCTCTTTTAAAAGTTGTTATCGAGTTGGCCTCCACAACAACAACAACAACAATTTACATTTATAGAGCGCCTTTCACGTCGGGAGGACGTCCCAAGGCGCTGAACAGGAGGCATGTGACCCGAGCTGGGAGGGGAGTGTTTGGGAAGGGGTGAAACACGAAGGGGAGGTAAAAGAGTTCGGGGTGGAACAAAAGGCACGATCGAAGAGGAAAGTGTTCAAACCGGCCTTGAAAGAGGAAAGGGAAGGCAATGCATTCCAGATTTGAACAACTCGCTGGGTGAAAATATTTCTCCTCAGCTCCCCTCTGCTTCTTTTTGAGACTATTTTAAATCTGTGACCACGAATCACTGATACGCCCACCAGTGGAAACAGTTTTTCCCTATCTACTCTGTCAAATCCCCTCATGATCTTAAAAATCTCCATCAGGTATCCTCACAACCTTCTTTGTTCCAATGAGAATAAGCCTGGCCTCTCTAGCCTTTCCTCATAGCTGAAGTCCCTCATTCCTGGTACCATCCTAGTAAATCTTCTCTGCACCCTTTCAATGCCTTAACATCCTTCCTAAAGTGTGGTGACCAGAATCGTACACAGTACTCTGGCTGAGGCTTAACCAAAGTTTTATAGAGTTTAGTCAGAACTTCCTGACTTTTGTACTCTATGCCCCTATTTATAAAGCCTAGTATCCCGTATGCTTTTTTGATAGCCTTGTCTACCTGTCCAACCACCTTCAAAGAATCACTCACATAAACCCCCAGGTCTCTCTGTTCCTTCACACCCCATTAAATTGTACAACCTAGCCTATATTGCCTCCCCTCATTTCTCCTCCCAAAATGCATCACCTCACATTTCTCTACATTAAACTTCATCTGCCATGTGTCTGCCCATTTTACCATTCGGTCTATATCTTCTTGCAGATCACTACAACAACAACAACTTCGATTTATATAGCGCTATCCACGCCGGATGGCATCTCAGAGCGCTTCACACTACTACTAACATCACTATTTACTATTTTTCATAACTTTGTGTCATCTGCAAACTTCAAAATGTTACTCCCTATACCCAAGTCCAGATCATTAATATAAATTAAAAAGAGCAGTGATCCCAATATAGATCCCTGGGGGAGGCCACTGTACACTTCCCTCCAGTCAGAAAAGCAGCTGTTCACCACAACTCTCTGCTTTCTGTCTCACAGCCAATTCTCGATCCATATTGCCACTGTCCCTTTAACGCCGTGGGCCTCTATTTTCTTTATAAGCCTTTCATGTGGCACTTTGTCAAATGCCTTTTGAAAGTCCATATAAACTACATCAGCTGCATTACCCTTATCCACCCATTCCGTTACCTCATCAAAAAATACTATCAGATTCATCAGGCAAGATTTGCCTTTAGCAAATCCGTGCTGGTTGTCCTTTATTAACCTATATCTTTCTAAGTGAAGATCTATCTTGACCCTGATTATAGTCTCTAGAAGTTTCCCCACTACTGATTGTGGCCTGTAGTTCCCAGGTTTGTCCTTCTGCCCCTTTTTGTACAGGGGAGTAATGTTAGCAATCTTCCAGTCATCTGGAATACAAACAGATGTCCTGGGTGGACTTAGAAATGTCCCACAAACAGCCGTGGAGTGAGTGATAATTTAATTTGAGAGCACATTGGCCAGAACATGACAACAATAAAATTACATTTGTAGAATGCCTTTCATATTGGGAGGACGTCAGAAGGTGCTGGACAAAACTCTCTTTTCAGTCAAGGATTTGGACCCAAGTATGAACGCAGGGTCGGGTTGAGGGAGCGCAGAGAGGTAGGAGGTGGCTGATGGCATGGTTGAAAGGATGGTCTTGAGTTGGACCCTGAAGGAAGCAAGAGAGGGATAGAAGCAAAGGGAATGTGGGATGAAGCTCCAAACAATGTTGGCAGAACAACTGAAAGTATGGCCACTGAATAGGTCAGGTTCGGAGACATGGAGCAGTCCAGAACCTGCTGAACGGAAGGAGTGGACAGGTTGATAGGGTGTCAACAGGTCAGAGATGCAAGAGGAGGCAAGGCTGTGGAGGGCCTTGAAAGTGAGGATGAGGGTTTTGACTTTTATCCTCAGAGAGATGAAGGAGCCGGTGGACCCGGGTGAGGGTGATGGGATCACAGAGCCTGGTGCGGGAGAGGACACGAGCTGCAGAGTTCTGAATAATCTTTGGATGTTTTGGATGATCCACATAAGGAGAAACTCCCTTCTCTTTTCAAATAGTACCATCGGATCTTTAATATCCACCTGGACAGGCAGACAAGACCTCAGTTTTAAAGTCTCATGTGAAAGGCGCTATACAAATTTAATTTTGTTGTGGTATTCTATTTCTCAGAAATAATGAATAGCTGTTGAAATGCAGCATAATGAGTTTTATGTAAGAGATGAATGGGAACAAGTTAATTGTGTTATCTATCAAGCGTGTTTACACCAAATTATTTGTGCTCTATTTCTCCAGTAGAATATAATAGTGCATGCTTCCAGTTCAGTTGGTCTGTCCATTGATGCAGAGCATGGATGTCACAACATGCTTTTAGATTCATTAAAAACTGCTTGAATATGAATTCAAAAGTCCATATTCTTTTATTTGGGTTAGCCCTGTCCAAGCTAATCTATCAGTTATCTAAATGCATAGTGAGCACTCACTGTTTTGGGTCTATCTCTTTTTAAAATTTCTGTAGAGTTTTTGTAGTAAGCTCCGAGGGAATACAATTCTGTGATTGGTATTAAAACAGAGGAGAGACATTCGGAAGGTAAAGAAATCTCTCTTCTCCAGTCTTTGTTGACTGCTTCCTTATCGTAGTACAGTGTGACATTCGCATTAACCCCCACTTCTCAATTAGCTTTGAAATTCATATACAGGTATCCCGCCCCAACCGCGGCCTCGCCAACCACGAAACGCACGCATTTGCGGTTTGCTAAATGCGACAACCCTCGCAAACCGAGTCTTGCGTTTTGCTTCAAAACGTCCACGATTTACATCCTCGGTTTAAATTTTCAAGTTTCACTCCTCCAAACAAGGGACTACATTCGTCCGCGTATTGGTGTGTATTCATCCGCTCTGCGGTTCCCACCTATTTACTACCCCAAATGGTCTAGCTGCACTCGTGGATCTACAGGTACTGTGTGTGCGTGAACAGCTAGCGTATAGCACTAGGACCCAGTTGCTATGTTGCAATCAACCAGCGACAACGCTTATTTCTTAGGATTAAGGTAATTCTCTGTTGATTTCTCCCTCTCTGTCAACTCCCCCCCCCCCCCCCCCCCACTCTCCGTGTCACCCACCATGATTTCTCTCTCTTTGTGTAGATTAGTCAGTCAGACAGCCTCGCGGATTGCTGCAGATCCTGGCAGCCAATGCGCCCAAACTTACTCCCCCCATCCCCATGTAACTATGTGTTTTTTTTGTGTTTAATTTTACTAAACGCAAACTTACTTCCCATATCCCCATGTTTCCCAATGCAAGGGCCTTGCATTTTCCAACTGCGAAAAAGCAAACTTACTCCTCCTATCCCCATGTTTGCCATAGAGCCCTGCATTTTCCAATTGCGATTTTACCAACCACGGAGGATTAGAAGAACATATCCCCCGCGGTTGGAGAGGGATACCTGTATGCTAATCTTGCTGCAAGTTAATAAAATCAAAATTGAATGTTCTTGGGCTGTCCTCCCGACATGAAAGGTGTGAAACAAATGTAATTTGGTTGTTGTTCAACTGCAATAAACACCATCACCCATTGGATCCAATTCAAGATCCTGAGTCCTCACATTCAAAGCCTTCAATGGCCTCGATCTTCAATACAGTAGAAGCCCGTTTATCTGTGACCTGATCAACCGTAACTTCCGTATAACCGGCAACGCAAAAAAAAGTTCCGCATTCAATAAACCAGAATTTATCTAGAAAAATGCTTTGTTTTGGTGTTTTGTGTTGCATGTTTTGGAATGCTGCTACTGGGTGTCTGATGGTGGCGCTAGTTCAGAATGCTGCTGGTACTGTAACAACAACAACAACTTTGATTTATATAGCGCCCTCCATGCCGGACGGCGTCTCAGAGCGCTTTACAATAGCGGATCCCGGGACCAAGCCAGGAGCAGGGGTGGAAAGGTGACCATGGTAGGGTAGGTCGAAAAGAAAGGTCTTCAGCTGTGACCTGAAACTGGGAAGAGAGGGGGCGAGGCGAAGGGAGTGAGGAAGGGAGTTCCAGAGCCTTGGGGCGTAGTGGCTGAAGGCACGGCCGCCGAGGGTGGAGCAGAGGACTCGGGGGACATGGAAGAGGCCAGACCCAGAGGAGCGAAGGCAGCGGGTGCTGGGTTGGGGGGAGAGGAGATCAGAGAGATAGGGGGGTGCAGAGGAGTGGAGGGATTTGAAAACAAGGTTGAGGATCTTGAAGTCGATCCTCTCTGGGATAGTAAAGCAATGCACTCTCCGGAATGTACTCTTTGAGAGGCAGAGCGGGATGAGTTGTTTAATTTAGATTTAGTTTAGTCACAAAACAGCAAAACACACACCTGTGCAAAGCTTGCAGATCAATTCATTGACTTTTATTTGAATAAAAAAGACTAATTCCTGCAATGCTCTTTTTACAGAGTGCAGTGTTTCAAGTTAGTGCGCACACACACACACACACACACACATAGGCATCGCAAGGCTTTTTGGAAAAAATGTTAACTGAACAGAGCGGCCGCTGCTCACTCGCTGCTTTCTCAATAACACAAGGTTTCCTCTCTTCTGCCCCCAATAAGAACAGTGTCATTCAGACGTGTAACATTTTCACTAGTTTAAAGATCTCTTTGAACTGCCTGGTTGCTGAGTGTAAAATTATTATAACTATTATTTATATATTGTATTATTATATAACTGATTATTTAGTCTATTATTAATATGCTATGTTTTAAAAAATATATTTTTAAAAAGTAATTAAAAAAATTTGTGTTGGGTTTTCTGCTGAATATCCGGCACGCGCTTTAACTGACACTGGCCAGGTCCTGAGGGTGCCGGATAAATGGGCTTCTGCTGTACTACCCTACTATACCAATACTACCCTACCATGAGACGCCATCCAGCGTGGAGGGTGCTATATAAATCAAAGTTGTTGTTATACCTCTGCAATCTCCAAACTCCCTACCAACCTGCCCACCTCCCTCTGTTCAGCAGACTCCAGCCTGCTCAAAGTCCCCCTAACCACCCACCCTATCATTGGCGGGCGATCCTTCACCCACTCTGCCCCCAATCTCTGGAACTCCATCTCACCGTCCCTCCGCCTCTCCCTCTCCCTGGAGAACTCCCTCAAGTCCCACCTCAAAACCCTCCTCTTCGATGGGAATTGAAGGAGGCCAAGTATGGGGGCAAGGTGGAGAGACTACAGGATGGTGTTCCAGAGGTTAGGGGAAGAATGGCTAAAGGCTCGCTCGCCAACGGTGGGGTGGGTGGTTAGGGGGACGTGGAGCAGGCTGTAGTCTGCTGAACAAAGGGAGGTGGGCAGGTTGGACTGGCGAGGATGGGGGAGATGGGGTCATGAAGCTTGGAGCGGTAAAGAACATGGGCCGCAGAGTTCTGGATTACCTGCAACTTGTTTTGGGAGGAAATAGGAACAACAACAACAACAACAAATTACACTTATAGAGCACCTTTCACGTCGGGAGGACGTCCCAAGGCGCTGCACAGGAGGCGTGTGACCCGAGCTGGGATGGGAGTGTTTGGGAAGGGGTGAGACACGAAGGGGAGGTCGAAAAATTCAGGGTGGAACAAAGGGCACGGTCGAAGAGGAAAGTCTTCAAACCGGCCTTGAAAGAGGAAAGGGAAGAAACAAGATGGAGGGATTGGGGGATGGAATTCCACAGGGTGGGAGCGGAGAAACTGAAGGCCCGGCCTCCGATATTGGGGCGGTTCAGGCGGGGGGCTTGGAGCAGGCCAAGTCCTGTTGAACGGTGGGCTTGTAGGGGGAAAGTAGATTGGTTAAATAGGGCGGGGCAAGGCCGTGTAAGGCCTTGAAGGTGAGGACGAGGATCTTGAACTCGATCCTCTGGAGAATGGGGAGCCAATGGAGATGGGCGAGGGTGGGGGTTATATGGTCGCGGAGGCGGAGGCGGGTGCGGAATAATACACGGGCTGCAGAGGTTTGGATGACCTGCAGCCTGTGAATGGAGGAACTGGGGAGGCCGACGAGGAGAGAGTTTCCATAGTCCAGCCTCGAGGTGATGTACGCGTGAACGAGTGTTTCGGCAGCGTGGGGGGTGAGGTAGTTGCGCAGGTGGAAATAAACGGTGCTGGTCAAGGCACGGATGTGGGGGAGGAAGGAGAGTTTTTGATCGAACATGATGCCGAGGTTCCTGATTGGCTTTATGAGGTGGAGAGTGCAGCCTTGGATGTTGAGGCTGGCAGCGCCCGATGTGCGGAGGCGCTGGCTTGAGCCGATCAGGAGGGCCTCGGTCTTACTCACATTAAATTGCAGGAAGTTGTCCCTCATCCAGGACTCAATGTCGGACAGACATGCTGTCAGAACATCGATGGTCTGGGGGTTGAGGGATGAGGCAGAAGGGTACAGTTGGGTGTCGTCCGCATACATGTGGAAATTTACCCCATGTTTGCGGATGACATCGCCCAGAGGGAGCGTGTAAAGGGTCCTCTTTGAGGAAGGCCCTCAAGTAGGGCATTGGCATAATTAAACCTGGATGTAATGAAGGCGTGAATGAGCAGCCTTGGGGATAAGGTAATGGTGGAGTCGGGCAACATTACGGTGGTGAGGGAAGGCAATGCGGGTCATCGCTTGGATATGGGGCCGGAAAGACGGTTGAAGATCAAACAAGACACCTAGGTTCCTGACTGGCTTGTTGAGGTTGAGTGTGTAACCATCGAGGTTCATACTGCCAGCACCTGATGCGTGGAAGCGCTGGCATGAGCCAATTCGTAGGGCCTCGGTTTTGTTGACATTCAACTGTAGAAAGTTAGCTCTCATCCAGGGTTTGATGTCTGCCAGGCAATCTGTCAGGAGAGTAGTAATCCTGGAGTCAAGGGTAGAGGTGGGCAGGTTGGTAGAGGGTTAGGAGGTCGCAGAGATGGGGTGAGGCTGTGGAGGGCTTTGAATGTGAGGATCAGAAAGATAGAGTTGGGTGTCATCCACATATATGTGAAAGTTAACCCCATGACTGCGAATGATGTCACCAAGGAGGAGCATGTAAATGTTAAAAAGTAGGGAGCCCTGGTCAGAGCCCTGGGGGACATCACAGGCGACAGGGGCTGGAAGAGAAGCCGTTGGTGGTGAAAAAGTGGTGATGATGAGAAAGATAGAAGTCGAACCAGGTGAGGGCTGGTCTGTGGAGATTGAGCTGGGAGGAGAGGTGGTGTAGGAGGATGGAGTGGTCAACAGTTTCGAAGGATGCAGAGAGGTTGAGGAGGACAAGGAGGCAGAGAGAGCCCTGATCGCAGATGTTTAAAATGTTGTTAGAGGCTTTGACCAGGGCTGTCTCTGAACTATGGGTAGCACAAATGCCAGATTGCAGGGTTTTGAATCGTGAATGGCGAGAGAGAAAGGAGTGAAGCTGGGAAGCAACAATTCATTCCAGGGCCTTAGAGACGAATGGGAGGTTGCAGATGGTGGCATAGCTGGAGAGTCGGGATGAGTACAGTAAAGGTATTTTCAAGATGGGGATGATGACAGCAGTATTTAGAGTGAACAGTTGCTGCGGATAGGGAGAGGTTGATGATGTCAGTTAGATGGGGGCTAGGAGATTTAGTTGGGATATGAGGAGAGAGTGGGGTTTGAGTTAAGGTAGCGGGTGGTGGGTTTTATTTTTCGAATGAGAGCAGAGGAGGCGGGGGGAGAGATAGGGTGGGTCAAAGGTGGGTGGTGGGAGTGGGGTGGATCCTGAGAGAGAGGTAATGGGGAGCTATTGTTGGACGGGGTAGAGGTGGCTGAACGGAACTCCTCGATTTTTGATTCCAGCATTTCCTCATGTTGGAGTTGGAGGAAAGGATGGTGAGGCATGGGAGGGTGGACTGAGGAGACGGTTTGTGGTGGAGAAAAGGAGCCTAGGGTTGTTCTTGGCCTCCGAGATTAACTTGGAGTGTGGCCAAAGACTTGGCCGATGGACCGTTAGTTTGGATTTGGTCCAGGCGAGTTCCGCAGCTCGCCCTTGCACCTTAAGGATTTGGAGATGGATGGAGTGGCAGGGGTATTTATGTGAGTAAGAGTTAGTTCGGGAGGAGAGGGGGCAAGGGAGTCGAGGATGGAGGAGAGGGATTTGTGGAGAAAAGATAAAAAGGAGTGTACGTCAGTTAGTGAGGGTAAGAGGGTAGGAGTTCAGATGACTCAAGGGCAGCAGAGAGGGAGAGGGGGAAATATTTTTAGGTGATAGGTGATGGTAGAGGATTAAGTAGGGAGAGGCGTTAAGGGAGATGAAATGGTGGTCCGAGATGGCTTTGTCGGTGATGTCTGAAGCAGTGACGACCCTGGTAATTACCAGGTCAAGGGGGTGCCCCATGAATGTGCGTGGAGGTGTGGAGAGAGAGATTGAGGGAGAAGTCACTGGAGGTACAGCAGAAGAGTGAAGTGGAAGCTGAAATCGCCTAAAATGAGGAGGTGTTCAGAGCAATGGGAGAGGGAAGCAAGGAGGGTGGAGATGTCAGAGAGGAATGTGGGGAAGGGCTTGGGGGGGATGATGGAGAGGATTTTGAGGGAGAGACTGGAGGGTGAGAGTGAATTGCTCAAAGGAAGGAAATCTTCCAGAGGAGTATGGGGAAATGCCACATGTGGACCAGGAGATGAGCGCCACACTACTGCCATGGCAGTTAGGCCGTGGGGTTTGATGAAAGGTGTAGCTGGGAGGTGTGGCCTCAATCAGGGGGAAGCTGTCACCAGGGGTAACCCAGGTTTGGTCAGGGCGAGGATGTCGATGTTTTCTTTGATGGTGAGGTCGTGGATGGTGAGTGTCTTGTTATAGAGGGAGCGGACATTTTGCAGACCAATGTGGAGGGGAGAGTTGGTGGTGGAGGATTGTTAGAGATGAGGTGGAGAGGGGGGTTGAGAGGGGGAGGGGGGGGTGCTGTCGGACAGCTGGCAGCATCTGCCACGGTGTGCACGATGGGAAGATGTGAAGAGAGGAGCAGAAGGAGAGTGTGGGGCGGTCCAGATGGGATAGGAGTCGGGGCGGTTGGAGGGAGAGGAAGGTTGGGACGTCCTCCCGACGTGAAAGGCGCTCTATAAATGTAAATTGTTGTTGTTGTTGTTGTTGACCGGGAGTAATTGAGGGTTGGGGACAGGGACGGAAGCATATTGAGGCACAAACACACAAACGCTGAGACTGAGAGCAGCTGGAGTGTGAGGTCAGCGAGGCACAGTTAGCCCGCTGGGCTGGTGTGGGGAAGGCTGGGATAATCACTCAGTGAGTCCAGGGCACTGGATTAGAGCACTCACCTCACTAGCGAGAATCCTTGGTTCGATTCCCAGTAGGGAAAACCCTTGGGTAGCTTTGCTTTACTCCACACGCCTGATGATAATCCCTGAAGAAAGAGAATAATAAATTTGTCACTTTAATCTCAACTTTTTTTGGGGATGCCGCAGTGCGTTTTGCCAATGAAGTAGAGTAGAGTCAATCCACTTTATAGTATATTCTATGAAAACGCTTTGAGACGTCTGGAAGAGGTGAAAAGTGCTATGTCAATTGCAAGCACTATTATGTAATATATTATATATTGGTTAGTGCTGTAAGCATCTTTTCCCTGTTCCCTGGTCTCCTGGATTTCTCTTCATACCCACGAATATAATAACATTTGCACACGGCTGTTCTGTGGGGTGGATTTTGTTGCATGTTGGGATTAGATTGTAACAAGCTGTGTATGTTGCCACATCTCATTGTGAGTAATTTTTGGGGACATAATGTAACTGTATTAGTCTGTTTGCCAACCATTACATTTGTGGCAAACATTTTGCTTGTCAGCCAAACTGCCTTAAGGACTCACCACAAAGATCTGTTTTTAAAGACTCGGTAGATTTTTGTAAACAAACTCGTCTCTGTAGAGAAAATAAATTTCCTTTAAAAAGAAACAGCAGTTTTTAATAGTAAAACAATATTAATTCTCAACAGTTGCCTCGTCAGATTTTCAAATTGGAGTCCAAAGATGAGTCCTGTAGCTCAGTGGTTAGAGCACTTGGCCTTACAAGCAAGAGACTCGTGTTTGAATCCAGGCAAATCAGGGCGAAATCTTGGGCAAATTTCCTTCCTCCACTACTTTGAGAGATGATAATCCCTCCAAAAAAAATTGGCGATTTCAATCCATGACTGTTGGTTGGACGCCGCTGTGCGCAATTAGCTGCAGCGTTTTGTCCACAAATATTGTATACGGTCAATTCACTTTATAGTATATTCTTTGAAGCGCTTTAAAGCGTCTTGAAGATGTGAAAAGTGCCAAATCAAATGCAAGGATTATTATTATTATTAAATAACTAAATGGAGTTTCTCAGTAACAACGATTTGTGTACATCCCACTACTATACAAGATCCAGGTTTTGCGCAAATCTCTCCCTTTCTTATCACTGTGATTCTGACCAGGGTAAAGTTTCACAGAGGTTGGTGAGCCTCCGGTTCTCGCTCAAGTGACCATTCTTCATATGCGAACAAGCCCTCCTCCTCCACCCCTTCTCCTCTATCATCCAACTTAATGGGACTGCACTCAAGTTCTACTTCACCAACTGCTAGCACTTCATCTTGGCCAATGGTTTTTCCTCTCGCCCCACCTGGGCATCTGTAGTGTACCCAAGGCTCCATCCTTGGCCCCATTCTTATCCTCATCTTCATGCTCCCAGGTAATGAGTTATATAATTTTTTTTACTATTGGTGTAGAGGTGCACCATAGCCAAATCCAAACTTGACCTAACCTGACACACACACACTTTCTACTCGTGGTCAATCAAAGAGGACCAGGGCCGATTACTCCACTGAAGCCTCAAGAACAATGAGTCAATTACTTGATCAGTAATTCATCACAGGCAGGGATTAAGCATTGGTTCCTTTGGGCTCATCACTGTACAATAGAAGATCACAAGATTGGTCTGGATGAAGAAGAAAGTCCTTCATCCCACATGATCTTATCCCTCCAGAACACCACTAGAGTCAACCCCATTAAGTCTCTACCACATTCCTGGGAAACTGCTCCAGTTGCTGATTACTTTTTGTGTAAACACAATCTGTCCTGAAATTGGCCTTCATAACTTTGAAACCAGCCTTCTTGTTCTACTGCCTTGATGTAACCTAAAATAATGATCTGGGATTATTATTTCAATCCCATATTAATTTTGTTATGCACCTCTATGATGTCCCCTCTTGAGTCATTTTCTCTCAAAACTGCCATTGGAAAACCTGGGATTTTTAATTGTTGCTCTCAGCTCATTCGTTTAACATTGGTACCAACCTTGTTGTGCTCCTGACACACCTCTTGACCTGGACAGTCTTATACCATGGTGACCAGAGTCGACTGTTGTGTTCTGTATGTGGCCTGAGGGTGACGTCTGGGGATCTAAATTCAACTGATTTAACAACATAGCCCAGCATCCTGTTTGCCTTGTTTATTGCCACTTCATACAGATTTTCCCCAAAACATATAAGAACGTAATAATTTGCTAGGTGGAAGAAGAACAATGAGTATTTAGTTTGCTTTCCACCATCCTGGCAGTCGCTTTTTAAATTGCCAATTCATTTTACAGTATATTTTATGAAGCGCTTTAAGACATCTCAACGATGTGCTAAGGCACTACATCAAATGCAAAGAGTACAATAACAACAAGTTTGATTTATATAGCGCTCTCCACGCCAGACAGCATCTCAGAGCGCTTCACAATGATGGATCCCAGGCCCGAACCATGGGCAGGGGGAAAAATGAGACTGAAGTCGCGGTCAAACAGAAAAGTCTTTTGCCAAGAGTAGTATTATTAATGACATAGTGAGCAATTAATTTGAAACTAATATATAAATATTTTATCCAGATTTGTATAATAAATATATATGATGATTATTATCATAATTTATACCAACCTAGATTAAATCTATTTCTAAGTAATTATTATTGTATGATAATACTTGATATATCAATTACAAAGTGACTCTGAATAATTTTCATCTACATTAAAAAAATGTAAATTTTAGAATTGGAAGTATAGCAAAGGCTATACTAAACACAAAATACTATAGATGTTGGGAATCTGAAACAAAAACAAAAGTTGCTGGGGAAACTCAGCAGGTCAGGCAGCATCCATGGAGAAAGGAAAAGGAGCAACGTTTCGGGTCTATAAAATCAGGACACAGTCCTGCTACTGTCTTGCCTGGGACAGTCTGTCAGTGACAGCTTTAGATCCAACATGCAAAGCAATGGCCAACATCTGGCGCAAAAGATTTTGCTGATGACTTCACTTCCTTCACCTTGTGCGCAACACACAGGAAGTGTCATCATCTGTAACCATCTGTCAGCTCGTGTTCTCTCCCGCACTAGGCTCCGCGACCACATCACTCCCACCCTCGCCCGTCCACTGGCTCCCCATCCCCCAGAGGATCGAATTCAAGATCCTCTTCCTCACCTTCAAGGCCATTCACGGCCTTGCCCCAGGCTATCTCTCTGACCTGCTGACTCCCTATCAGCCTGATCACACCCTCCGATCAGCAGACTCAGGCCTGCTCCGTGTCCACCACCCTAACCGCCCAACCATCAGCGGCTGGGGCTTTCAGCCTCTCTGCCCCCACACTGTGAACTCCATACCACAGCCCCTCTCCCTCGCTTCCTCCCTTTTCTCCTTCAAGGCTGATCTCAAGAACTTCCTCTTTGACCGCGCCTTCGGCTGCCCCACTAACTCTTCCCCCTCTCCTTCCCCTTGCCTCAACTCTCCCCCCACTGGTCGGGTTCCGACCTGACTGTTCAGTGCTTTGGGAAGTCCTCCCATCATGAAAGGTGCCTCATAAGTGCAATTTCGTTGTTGTTGTTGTTGGTAATTCTTACAAGAGTGCGGTCCCTCAGGAGTCTGCCCTGGGCCCCTACTTTTTCCTATTTATTAATGACCTGAATTCACAGACCCAGTGTAAGATAGTTACTTACAGGGCCTTGAGACATCCTCAATGTGATTGAACTGTGGAAAGCACTATACAAATGTAATTTTGTTGTGTTGTACCCTCAACCTGACTATGGCGGTGGGGGTCAGGGTTGGGGCGGGACGCTGGGTCTCCTTAGGGCTGAACTGGCTTCAAATTGACATTCTTGATTATAGAATGTTAAAACAACTCTGTCTTTAAATCAGTTCTTGACCTCGGTGGGTCTAGTATTCCAGGACACTGGTGATAGACCAGTCCAGCCTGGCGTTTCAGCTGGATATGGAAGGGGGGAACCAGTCATGGAGGCATGGAATCCTCCCACTCAACTCCTCTTAATCTTTCAGCCAAAGCCTTAATGGTTAGGGTGGTCCTTGCCAGTCAAGCAGCAGGAAAGCTTGCCAAATTCCCCATGGATGCTCAGACACTCGCTGCATAAGTTCACACGCACAGGACACAGTCTGCCTGAACATTTCTGATAGTTATAGCAGTAACATGTACAAATGTCACAGCCTGCTGTAAGCAGTGTAAAACATCTTTAATGTGCATCAGCCTTTCAGGCTTTAGTGAATTATCCTGGACTATCCTAATGCCACGTGTATAAGTGCTGCATGTGTAAGTTGAAATGGCTTTGCTTTTATTTTGGATTATCCAGCACTCTGCTCTTCTGTCTGTTACGTTGAATGGTTTCCTGTACCATTTGGCAAGTACTGTAATGTAAAAGGCTTCCTCTCTTGTAACAGAAAGTCAGAAGTTGCTGTTGGCAGTGTGCAGTGAATGACATCATGGGACACAGCAATGTCTGTTTGCCTTGCCTACCAGCTGACTTTCCGACCAAATTGGAATTTGTTACAAAGGATCTCTTTATTCCATTCAGGTCCAGGAGAGTAACCGAGACTCAGTGTTTCTCCAGCTTCCACTTGATATCAGTTGCAAATGCAAGTAACTGCATAAAACAGAGCATGTTAATGTGGAATTTTTATCAGTTTATTTGACACATGACATAAAGGAGCTGCTACATTACAGAGCCATTTATAAGCTTCATTGTTTATTAAAACAAACAAAAAGTACACTGTGTATATTTTTTTAACAATCAGCAGAAGAGAAATTACAATTTTAATAAAACAGTCATGCAAATGCTTAATACTGTATTTAACGGGAAGATGGATTCTCTTTAGATTTAATGCTGTAACTCAATCGCAGAATCACAACATAAATTTCTAGTGTGGAGTACATCCCAAGCCGCTTAACAAGACTGTGACATGGTACCTGAGCTGTGGTGGGAACCCAAGGGATAGGAAGGGGAGAGATGAGTACAAGGTTTGCAAAGATTTTTTCAGAAATGTAAAAATAAACTTGCTGTGTGATGTTATTGAATCCACAAAACACAATGTAGATTCACTTGGTCCTTTAATTCAAACTTTACAAAACACCCTTTTTCAAATCAACCTCTTTCATATTCTCTTTCATATCTGCAAGTCACTCTTCCCAGTGTTGGTAAAATGACTATTTGCATCTAGCCAGTTGCCGAGTTCAATGAAGGATCACACTCGACATACCAACTGGCCGAAGGTAAAAATGGTTTATTTAACAGACAGTCAACTTACAATACTTGTCACCAAATAATACAAAGCAATACTATGGCGTGTTACACGAATAATACAAAGCAATACTACCAGTCTCTAGTAGAGATCTGCTTCTGGCAAATCTGCTTCAGAGATGCATCTAACTTATTTCTTAGTTTCTTAGTTTCTTAGTTTTATATTTCAATTAAAAAATTTGTTGGAGAAAGACTGTGCACTGATCTTAACTCTTTAGGTTCCGAAATAACTGATGATACCATATTGGCTGAAGCTGCTTTTATTCTTACTTATGCAATCATACACTGCAAAACGTTACAAACATGAACAGAACAATACTACCAGGTGACTTTTGGGGGTAACTGGCCCTTCCCTGCCTGTAAAACAGAACAACTGAAACCATGCTACCTTCCAGTAGTTTTGGACAACAGAGGCAAGGTGGAGATCTTGGTTTTCACCTCGAGATATTCCCTAACTGTTGTATTGAGCCACTCTTTCCCTCCTATCTTTATATTTCTCCACCAGCCTCGCTTACTCTAAAACAAAACCCTTTTACATGTGATTATTCCCTCATTGGTCATCCTGGTGTCTCCTGATTCTTGGTGATCCTTACTCCACATGCCTGATAATAATCCCTGAAAACCCCCCAAATAATAAATGGATCATTTCAATCCACGGCTGTTTGTGGGACACTGCTATTCACAATTGGCTGCCGCATTTCACCCACAAAAATATACAGTCAATTCACTTTACAGTAAATTCTGTGAAGCACTTTGAAACATCTAGTAGATGTGAAAAGCATATATCAAATGCAAATATTCTTATTGTTTCATTTCTGAGGGAGAGAGCCATTTCTGGAGCTAGGCTCGTTTCTGGAGCCAGAGAGGTGTTTGTTTAGTGCTTTACTTTCACATCCAAGTACAACAGCCAAATATTTATTTTCTACTTGGGCGTATTTTTTCTAGGTTTCCGATAAAGGCCCTTGATGCATACGCCATTGTCGTTTCCCCTTGTATTAATACAGCTCCTATTCCTAATTTACTTGCATCAATAGATATCTTAACGCATCTTGACATGCACATCAAAAAATTTCAATGTCAGAGCTTTCGTAATGGTGTATTTTATTTTATTGAATGGTTGCTGCTGTTCTTTTTTCTGCATGAATTCTGTTAGCTTTTAATGAGTTCTCTTTATTGGTTCCATGGCCTCTGTTTATGTTTGGTATAAATCGTGCCACCCAATTCACCATCTGCATTAGTCTTTTTACTCACTTGTTGTCTGTGGGTCCAGGCATTTTTATTATTGCTGCCACCATTTGTAGATGAATTTTCAATCTTTCCTATGCGATTATATGTCCTAAATATCTCACCCCTGTTACTCCTATCTTGTATTTCTCTTTATTCAAGTTTTACATTTTCTTCCAAGCGTTTCCTTAATACTTCCTCCAAACATTTGTCATGTTCTTTCTTGTTTTGCCATATCAACATCATTTATGACACCTGGGATTCCTTCTATAACTTGTCAATTACTTCCTGATCCGACTTTATACCCAACGGTATTCTCATGAAACAGTATCTTTTGTTACGTAGTCAAGAATATTGTCAGGTATATTCTGTCTTTTGATAACTTGACCTTCCAGTATTCCAATGAGCAGTGTAACGTGGAGACAAATAATGTTTCCTGTCTCCAATTGTTTGCTTTTTTCTGTCTTCACACTTCTAATTCTTTTGATCAGTCCCATTTTCATTTTGTCTTTATCTTCATAATATAAAATATCATATTGCAAAACCTGCCTTTGTACTTCATTTTCATCTCTACCCAACCCAGTTTTTCAATTTCTCCTGCTCTGTTATGGGCCATTAATTTATCTTTGTCACTTTTTATCTTATCTTCCCCTGGTTCTCCAAACTTTGTTTTCTTCCAGCAACATCACACTGGCCTGTGCATCTGTGACCAATTTGCATTTGATAGCTTTTCACTCTGTTGTGACAGTTGTGATATCCTCCATTCCTTTTCTCCATATGTACCTTATTTTTGATTTCCATCACGTCAATCATATATTCATCATCCTGGTAACTTTCTCTGGATTCCTGTCAGAGCTGTCCCCACTTTCATACTGCCTTGATTGCACTTGCTCTATCCTGGTTCTCTTAGGCCTACCTGTCTTAAACCTACCAAACCAATTAGGTCTACCAGCCTACCTTAGGTTTTAGGTTCTCTTAAGCCTACCTCTTAGGCCTACCAGCCAATTTACATACAGCAATGCCCACAACAGTCACAAACTGAATGCCCAGTTTTAATTGAGGGATTGTTTGCCAGCACAATGGGAGAAGCTCCCTTCTGTTTTTTAACTATTGCCATTGGATCTTTAACATCTTTCCCAATTGTCTTTTCTCCCCCACATCTGATCCCTCACCAGCACCGCTTTCTTCCACCTCCGACGGATTGCCCATTTCCGGTAATATCTCACCCGAAAAGCCGCTGAAACCCTGCTCCAGGCCTTTGTCACCTCTCGCCTGGACTATTCCAATGCCCTCCTCACCGGTCTCCCTTCCAACACAATCCACAAAATCCAACTCATTCAAAACTCTGCCGCCTGCATTCTCACCCGCACCAAACTCCGCTCCCCCATTACCTCAGTCCTTGCCAGACTTCACTGGCTCCCTGTCCTGGAGAGGATCAATTTCAAGATTCTCACCCTTGTTTTCAAATCCCTCCACTCCTCTGCCCCCCCTACCTCTCCGACCTCTCTCCTCAAACCAGCACCCGTTGCCTTCGCTCCACCGGGTCTGGCCTCGTCCGTATCCCCTGAATCCTCTGCTCCACCATCGGCGGCTGTGCCTTCAGCCACTACACCTCGAGGCTCTGGAACTCCATTCCTCACTCCCTTCACCTCGCCCCCTCTCTTCCCAGTTTCAAGTCCCAGCTAAAGACCTTTCTCTTCAATTGCACCTTTGGTCACCTTTCTACCCCTGTCCCTGGCTCAGTGCCGGGATCCGTTGTTGTGAAGCGCTCTGAGACGCTTGGAGGGCGCTATATACATCAAAGTTGTTGTTGTTCTTGTTAACATCCCACCACAACAACTTGTATTTATTTAGCGGTCTTTGAGCAGGATAGCGTCCTGGAGAGCTTCACAGTGGCGGAGTCTGACAACGGGACGGGGAGAGGGAGTGGGGAGGTGACCAAAGCATGATCATAATGTAAGGTCTTTAAGCGGGATTTAAAGTTGGGGAGGAAAGGGGCAATGCAAAGGGATTGAGGGAGAGAGTTCCAGAAGTTCGGGCGGTCGTGGCTGAAGGCAATGTTGCTGGAGCAGAGGGCATGAGTGACAAACAGGAGGCTGGAGCCAGGAGAGCAGAAGCAGCGGGTAGTGGAGTCAGAGGAAAGTAGGTTGGGGACGTAAGGAGATGTGAGGGAGTGAAGGGATTTGAACACGAGTGCAGCCTGGCAAGGATTGGTGCAATGGGGGTACAGTGTTTTGTGTAATTTATGTAAATAATGTTTTAATTATGAAGTCTTGGACAGAGTTTAACATCTCATCTGGAGGATGGCGCTTCCAATAGTGCAGCACATAGCTCCTCATTGCATTCTAGTGTCAGCAAATACAACACAAATACAGATTTACAATTATACAGCCTCATGTTGGGAGGTTGCCCCAAGTCACTGAGTCAATAATCCTCTTGATTCAGAGGTGAGATTGCTACCAACTAAGCAAGGCTGGCAAACATGAAAGTCATTGATGTAACCTGTACATACCGTGTAATATGGGTGATCTCTGACTGTGGAGAGGTTCATCTGATAACAGTTTTTCAATGAGTTAGGCGTCAGGCTCCATCCCCAATTATCTTTCCTTCCCCACATCTGGTCCCTCACCAGCATTGCTTTCTTCAAGTTCTGTCACATTGCCCATCTCCACGAATACCTCACCCCAACAGCTGCCGAAACCCTGGTCCATGTTTTTGTCACCTCTTAGCTGGACTCTAACTGAGTTGAGAAAACATTTCTTACTTAGAGGGTGGTGAAGTTATGGAATTCTCTACCCCAGAAGGCTGGGATGCTCAGTCATGGAACCTATTTCAAAACTGAGATTGATAGTTTTTTTAAAAAAAGCTAAAGGGTTTAAGGGATATGGAGATAGTGTGGGTAAATAGAATTAGTGTAGATGGTCAGCCATGATCTTATTAAATGGCATGGGAGGCTCGTGGCTTCATACCCCACTCCTTGCCAAACTCCACTGGCAGCTTGTCACAAAGCGGATCGACTTCTAGATCTTACTCTTGTGTTTAAGACCCTCCAGTTCTCTGCATCCCCCAACCCCCCTATCTTTCTAACCTCCCCTCTTCACACAGCAGTATCCGGTCCCTCCACTCTACTAGGTTTGGCCTCCTTCTTGTCTCCAAATTCTCCACTCCACCATTACCGGTCGTGCTTTCAGCCACTACGCCCCGAAACTTTGGAACTTCCTCCCTCAAACCCTAACCAGTAAAGCAATAAATATCGATTACAGTCTATAAACACAGCACACAATGGCAAAGCAAACTTCTACAATGGCCGATGGAGGAGTTTTTTTTCCTCTTAAAGCGATACTGTCAATGGCTCCAAACCCCCTCCCCCCCCCCCCCACTTCTCCCATTTTCCATCTAAATTAATCAACTCTCCCCTCCTCTCCCCCACCTCTCTCTCCCCTTCCCACTCCTCTCTCTCCTCCCCCACCCTTTCCCTCTCTTTCCCTCCTACCCTCTCTCTCTCCTTCTCCCACCCCACCCCCACCAAAACAGTATATAAACCAACGATAGTCAGGCTACACATACAATGTAGTATCTGTCCCAGAGAGAGGAAAAGAAAGAAAAGGGAAGAGATAGAAAGAGAGAGGGAGAGAGAGAGAGAGAGAAAGAAAAAGAGGGAGTGAGAGAAAAGGAGAGAGGGAGGGGGAAAATCGACAGTGCCCCTTTAAGAAGAAAAACCGGAAGTACCACTACTGGCAGCATTCAGAACTAATCGTACTGTAGTCTCGTGTGACAATCAACTCATTAAATGTGCCACCGCGATAGTGCTGGATAAGATCCGGTTATTCAAATGGGGACATTTTTTTTTGAGGTGCCGGTTATACGGAAGTTACGGATAAACAGGCTTTTACTGTACTTATGGAAAGGGAAAAGGAACAATCAAACAACAACAATTTACATTTATATAGCGCCTTTCACGTCGGGAGGACGTCCCAAGGCGCTAAACAAGAGGCGTGTGACCCGAGCTGGGAGGGGAGTGTTTGGGAAGGGGTGAAACACGAAGGGGAGGTAAAAGAGTTTGGGGTGGAACAAAAGGCACGATCGAAGAGGAAAGTCTTCAAATCGGCCTTGAAAGAGGAAAGGGAAGAGGCGAAACAGAGGGATTGAGGGATGGCATTCCATAAGGTGGGAGCAGAGAAACTGAAGGTGAGGATACTCAACTTCAGCGAGTTAAAAAGGGACCTAGACAAGGTATACTGGAAAGATTGGTAGTAAAACAACTAAGAAGCAGTGGGAAGTCTTCAAGGAGCAGATAGTTTGGGCTAAAGAACTTTCTTTTTGACCATGCTTTTGGTCACCTTGTTCCCCCTCCCCTTGGCACGGCCCCGGGATCCGTTAGTGGGAAGCGATCTGAGACGCCGTTCGGCGTGGAGGGCATTATATAAATCCAAGTTGTTGTGCAAGTGTATTTTTGTTGTTGTTGTAAAACCGCCAATGATATCACTGTCTGGCAAGTTTCCCACTACGTAGCCACCCTACCTGTTAGGGTTTTAGCAATACAGGTTTAATGGGAACCCGATACACTCCATTTTTCTTCACTTTAAAACTGCAGTGAGACACACTGTGAGGGTTAAGGGATTAAATTCAGTCTTAAATACGGGGATTGGGTCAGGGTTGAATATTGAATGCAGCTGTAAACCCAATATCATAGCTGTGTCCATGGTGGAGATTAGCTCTGCCACAGTCTTCAAAATCAATCAGACCTCCATCTGTGCAGGAACATTAGCAAACTTCTGAATGTCAAATGGAGAATTTTGTATTGGGGTTAATTGGTATAAACAAGGACTTGGAGGTGGCAGAGCAGTCATTGGGCTGCACTGCTTCCCATTTGGCTTCTGTTAATGTTGAAAGCTAATGTTAGTGGTAGCACTCTCGCCTCTGAGTCAGAAGGTTGTAAGTTCAAATCCCACTACAGGTCTCGAACTTACAACCTTCATATTGTTTATGGGTTTAACATCTCACCTGAAGGATTCCTCCTCTGAAAGCCAAACTGCCATTGTCAGAGATGCCGGAAGATATTGACTTGGCAGGTGGTGCCATCCTTTGGATAAAATGTTAAACTGTGGTCCTGGACGTCTGCCTGTTCAGATGGATACTAATGATCCCATGGAGTTATTCGAAAAGAGAAAACAGATTCTCCCGCTCTCCTGCCCAACAATCCCCTAATTTCATGGCTGTTGTAGGACCTTGCGTTGCGCAGTTGTGCTGCTGTGTTTGTCCTCAGAAACAATCACTCCATTTTACATTAAATCCTGTGAAGCACTTTGTGAAGTTCTTCCAACGCTATTCTAAATACAAGAATTATTATAATTCTTTGTTTATTTCTTTTCTGGAAGTGGTGGAGTTCTTCACACATTCAGCTCTTTCCTCAAAATTGAAAAAATTGAATTGGCGTTTCTAATAGCTCCATGTTCCATTTTTCTCCTGAGACCATCTACTTTGCTTAAGCAGAGCCCTTTAAGATTTTATGAATCTTACTGACACTACAAGCAGATCTTAATTTGGATATGAATTATAAGGACAAAGCGTGATTCAAAGCGCTGTGCCATCTTTAATATTGGTCACAATGGCTTTTGGAACAAGAATGGGTTTGTGTGAAGAAGAAAATGAAACGTTGGTGCAGTCGCTGGTCACTTGAGACTGGAGTTGAAGCAACATTCTTGGGGAAATTGAAGGGAGCTTTACATGTATCTGTTACTGCACCTCAATAGGTCAATGTTTACATTTGAAAAGAAAAGGATTGAAACCTCACTACATGTTTGTGTGTACAGTACTTAGCTCCACTCCTGTGGGGATTGCAAGCAGACACTGCTTGTGGAGAGCATATTTCTGTTACAATAATCCTCAGCTAAAAGTAAATGTGGCAGACATTCTACCATTCTGGTGACTCCATCACACCTCCATCCGGCACTTTGGGACATCTTCCTGATGTGAAAGGCGCTCTATAAATGTAATTTTTTATTGTTGTTGCCATTAGTAACTGGTGAAATCTCACATTACCTTGTTTTTATCATGGATAGATAATGACATTACAATGTCCAGCTTTCCATGGTGAGGGGACAATCACAGTCATTTCTTGGCTTTTAAAATAAACAATAAAATATCGGTCATTTAGATCATTTAGGTCATTTCAAGAAGGCATAAAATGATACCGGTAGCATACAGCTGTACCACTAATATTAAACTAACAGAATAACATAGAATGACAGGTTAATTTTACTTCCAACCTTAATCTATTTGGTTTATTTGCCACCTCCTCCTGGCTGGCAATAGTTTTTTCGGCTGGGTTGTATGAGGGAACCACCTAGTTTCAAGAATCCTGACAGCAGCCAAACAACAACACAACAACAAAATTACACTTGTATAGCACCTTTCACACACAGAATAATTACTGATGAATTTCACATTAAAAAGGAAATAAATCAATTCTATAATAATGTTCATGATATTTGTGATAAGTATCTAATAAAAAGACGAGGTAGAAGTCTGTAATGATCAGTTGACTTTAGGACAACTCAAGGTATTATATTTTGCAGATGTTACAGAAACAAACCGGGTGACTCACAACGAGATCCACATTGCTGTGGTTAATATGTAGTACAGGCAACGAGTGATAACAACTATTCCTCAGGATTCATGGGCAGGGGTCAGAGTGTTATGGGCTTCTGGGAGAATGATGACAAAACTTTATTTGCTAATGGCAGGTGAACAAAACTAATTAACTGATTTCCACTAAGAATTCCTGGCATAGTTATTTTGACATGGTTAATGTTTAAATATCCAATTTATATGTTATCTTGGCTCAGTTTGGGAGCACTCTTGCTGCTTGAGTCAAGAAGTTGTGGGTTCAAGTCCCACATCAGGACTTTGAACTCACAGTCTAGGCTGACAATCTAGCGCATAAGATCTTGATGGCACTTCTCAAACTAGAGAAGCTAAGCTAGGTTCTCCTCGTAGCCAGGTGGCTGTTTGTGGCTCATTGCTTTGTGCAAATTGGCACAGTATTCATTTACAAATAGATTCAGTCAGTACAGTTTTCAGTAAAATTCTGTGAAGCGCTATGAGACGTATTGAAGAGATAATGATGTTAACGTTTGTGCTTTTGTTGTCAGGCTCATCAGGATGCTGTGGAATTGGGTGTATGAACAGATGTTATAAAAAGCGCTATATCAAATGCAAGGATTATTATCATAATGGGATCAATTAGACATCTCAAAGTGCTTCACAGAATATACTGTAAAGTGAATTGGCTTTACCTGGGAAAATGTGGGAAAAACACAGCATATGTGGGCAAAACACGGCAGCCAATTGCACACAGCAGTGTCCCACAAACAGTTATGGATTGAAATTACCAATTGTTTTTGAGGGCATGTCTAATCCGGCATGTCTAATAAGGAAACGTTCCCAAGATTTTGTCCTGCCTGGAATTGAACACAGATCTCTCGCTTGTCAGGCGAGGGCTCTAACCAGTGAGCTACAGGACTGTATATAATCAACACCCGGCATCAGGTTGGATCTACAATTCTAAGGATGTACTGGCTCTGCTTTCTCTATACTTGGCTCGAATTGCTACTGTCTCTGAGATTGGTATGTTTCAGTTTTATAGCGAGTGTTCAGTGGAAATGTCTGAACTATGGCTTAGATGCAAGGCTTTATTCAGACTGAATATAAATGTAGATTTAATTGTTCTTGGTGTTAAAAGTGACCATTCCTTTTGTAGCAGATGATTGGGCTGCTCTCTGCACAGCAGTTTGGTCAGGAGTTTCAAAACAGGGATTGTGTATTCCTGTATTCAGTTAGAGCCAACATGTCTGAAGTGGAACATTCAGCGTGTTTAACATGAACCCAAGCTGCTTAACAATCACATTTGCTTTACAGTCAATATGGCACAATTCCTGTAAATCATGCAGAATAATGGCAGTGTGTTTAATAAACTTGCTGAAAGTAGCAATTAGCTATTCCAAGAATTATTGCACTGAGAATTATGGAGGTCAGCCAGACTTAAGTCATGTGATGAGAATTCTCTCTGAAAATCTGAATAAACGGTTCTGTAAATTGGAAATGTGTAGAACTGTTCTATTTATTCATTATTCATAGGGATAGTACTTGTCTTTTTTATATCCTGCATCAGAATTAACTGTGGTTACCATTTCTACATATTTGGCTTGTTTCCATATGTAATTGCTGGAGAACCAACTATGTTTTGCATGTAGTCTAGAGAGTTAGTGCTGAACTAGACATTCTGTTTCCCTACATACACATTCATGTTCAATTTAATTTCTCTAAATGTAAAACAGATTTTCTTAGAAACACCTATATCATTTATAAGACACAAACAGTGGCTGGAGGCCATCACTGACAACGGTCAAAATCATTTGTAATCATTAAGACTATTAGAATATACACAGCTTTGTCATCATTAGTAAGCTGTGCTAATGTCTAAAACAGGAGGACATCAGGGGGAGGGAAATCACACATCCTCTCTCAGACCAATTATAATAAAAGTGATAATGCCATTTGATACAGCATCTATCATATCAGAAATGAAGTCCGAAATGCTTCACAGGATATAATGTAAAGTGCAGTGACTGTACTTAATAATAATACTAATCATCCAGGACCCAAGGAGAGAGAAACTCCCATCTCCCTTTTGTGCCATGGCATCTTTAGCATCCACTTGAGCAGAAAGATGGGACCTCAGTTACATACAAAAGACAGTGTCCCCAACAATGAAGCTCTTGTCCAGCACTGCATTGGAATCAGTTTAGATGATAATACAATAATAGAATTATATAGCATAGAAGGAAGCCATTCGTCGCTTTATGTCCTCTTTGAAAAGGGTGCCCAAATTAATCCCACTCCCCTGCCCCTCCCACCCCCCCATATCCTTACCCTCTCCAAAAATCTATTTCCCTCTCTTGAAACTTGTTATAGAATCAGCATCCATCACCATTTCATGAAATCCATTCCAGATCCCAACAACTCGCTGTGTGAAAACATTTCTACTCACCTCCGCTCTGTTTCTTTTGAAACTGTTTATATCTTGTCTCCTTGGGTTACCAACCCACTCGCCAATGGAAACAGTTTCTCTTTATTCACCCTATCGAATCCCCTCATAATTTTGAACACCTACATTAAATATGCCCTTAACCTTCTCTACTCCAAGGAGAACAGTCTTAGCTTCTCTCGTCTCCACATAACCTCATTCCCAGCTTTGTTCCTATCTCACTCGCCATTCTATTTTCGAACCCCTACAATCTGGCTTTGCTGCTGCAACAACACAGAGACAGCCCTGGTCAAAGTCTATAACGATATTCTAAACGGTGTGATCAGGGCTCTCTCTGCCTCCTTGTCCTCTTCGACCTCTTTGTTGCCTTTGACACTGTTGACCACTCCATCCTCCTACACCGCCTCTCCTCCCAGCTCAATGTTCACGGACCTGCTCTCGCCCGGTTCTCCTGTCTTTCTCACCGTCTCCACTTTGTCGCCACCAACGGCTTCTCTTCCAGCCGCCTCACCATCACCTGTGGCATCCCCCAGGGCTCTGTCCTTGACCCGCTACTTTATAACTTCTACTTGGTGACATCATCCTCCGACATAGGGTCACACCCAACTCTATCTTTCTGCCTCTACCCTCGACTCCATGACCACTGCTGTCCTGAAAGACATCAAGTCCTGCATGAGAGCTAACTTTCTACAGTTGAATGTCAACAAGACCGAGGCCTTCCTGAATGGATCATGCCAGCACTTTCACACAACAGGCATTCGCAGCATCAACCTCCACGGTTACACACTAAATCTAACCAAACCAGTCAGGAACCGAGGTGTCTTGTTTGATCCTCAACTGTCTTTCATCCCCCACATCCAAGCCATGTCCCACTGTGCCTTTCCGCAGCTCCACAATATTGACTGACTCCACCACTACCTCATCACCCCAGGCTGCTGAAACCCTCATTCACGTCTTCATCATATCCCGGCTTGACTACGCCAATACCCTGCTTGTAGACGTTTCCAATTCCTCTCTCCATAGGCTGCAGATAATCTAGAACTCGGGCTTGTATCCTCTGCCATTCCAAACTCCATGATCCCATCTCCCCCATCCTCATCCGACTCCATTGGCTCCCCCTCATCCAGAGGATTCAATTCAAGATCCTAGTCGTCATATTCGAAGCCCTCCATGGCCTCGCCCTACCCTATCTTTATGACCTCCTAACCCTCTACCAACCTGCCCACCCCCTCCATTCAGCAGGCTCTGACCTACTCCACATCCCCGACCATTGGTGGGGAGCCTTCAGCTCTGCAATTCCGTCCTGAAGTCCCTCTACCTCGCTCCCTCCCTAGCCTCCTTGAAGTCTCAAGACTCTCCGCTTTGATGGACCCATCGACAACTCCTCCTCTCCACTAGGGTCCGTCGATATGGAAATTTTCCGATTTAGATGTATCGCGCGCGCGCATTCGGGGTGCACGCGAATTTGGGGCCTATCTCCTCAGGAGGTAAATATCTTTCTCTCTCTGTGTCTCTCACACTCACTCTCTCCATCTCTGTGTTTTTGTGTCTGTGTCTCTCTCCTCTCTCACATCCCCCCCATCTCTATCTATCTGTATATTATCACATCCACCCCGGCTCTCCCACCCCCCCACCGCTGTCTCTCTCTCCTCCCACCGCCCGCCGCCATCCCTCTCTCCACCCCCCCCGTCATCTCTCTCCCCCCACCACCCCCCAGCTGTCTCTTTCCCCCTCCCCCCCGCATTCTGGGTCTTGTAGTTAAGTGGGCGCGCATTCTGATTTTTTTCCCCTCGATATATTGATTTTTTGGTATATCAATATTTTTGAAATGCCTATATCGGCGTATTGATATGAAAATTATATTGGGTTTTAGCGATACATCGATATATCGCCAGACCCTACTCCCCACTATCCTTTCCTCAGCTCGGGTATGAATCAATGACTGTCCAGCATCTTGGAACATCCTCCTGACATGAAAGGCGCTATACAAATGTAATTTTGTTGTTGCATTGATGTTAGCTGACTAACAAACAGAGGTCAGGTTAGTTAATGGACAGTTGATTGAACTGTCTGTTTTGTTTTTTAGTGATGGCTTAGTCAAATGAAGGTTTATAGGTAAAGAACAACTCATAGAATCATAGAAACTTACAGCACAAAAGGAGGCCATTTGGCCCATCGAGTCTGTGCCGGCTCTTTAGAAAGTGCAATTTAATCCCACTTCCCAGCTCTCTCCCCATAACCTCGCAAACCCGTCCTCCCCAAATAAATGTCTACCTCTCTTCTAAAAGATTGTTATCGAATCGGCCTCCATCACCTTTTCAGCGTAGATCAGGGTTAACCTTGTGTACAGAAAATGTGCACTTTTTTCCTTTGTCTCCTTTGTCTTTCTTGTCCTGCCTCCCCCTCTCTAACATCCTTAAAGACCTCTCCCTCCCAACATGCCTCAGTTCGAAGGGTCAGGGACCCGAAACGTTGACTCACTTTCCTTTCTCTATGGATGCTGCCTGACCTGCTGAGTTTTCCCAGCAACTTCTGTGATACTGTAAAGTGAATTGACTGTATAAGCATACAGTCTACTTGTATTCTTGCATACATAGCAGCCAATTGCAAACAGCCTACAGCCTATCTCCCCATAACCACATAAACCCCGTCCTCCCTAAATAAATGTCTACCTCTGTTTTAAAAGTTGTTATCGAATACTGACCAATAAAGTAAAACATATCGATTACAGTCTATAAACACAGCACACAATCACAAAGCAAACTTCTATAATGGCGGACAAAAGAGTTTTTTCCACTGTCTTTTTTTCTTTCTTTCCCTCCTTCCTCTCCTCTCTTTCACACACACACTCAGTCAGTCTGGCATCTCAATTGCTCCAAACCCAACCCCTCTCCACTCCTCTCATTTTCCATCTAAATTAATCAACTCACCCCCTCTCTCTTTCCCCTCCTCTCCGCCACCTCTCTCTCCCCCTCCTACTCCTCTCTCTTTCTCCCCCCGCCTCTTTCCCTCTCTTTCCCCCCCCCTACCCTCTCTCTCCCTGCCTCTCTCCTTCTCCCACTTTACCCCCATCAAAACAGTATATAAACCCACAATACATAAGCAATACGTAGTATCTGTCAGAGAGAGGGAAAGAAAGGAAGGAAGGAAGGAAGAAAGGAAGAAATGAAGAAAGGAAGAAAGAAAGAAAGAAAGAAAGAAAGAAAGAAAGAAAGAAAGAAAGAAAGAAAGAAAGAAAGAAAGAAAGAAAGAAAGAAAGACAGAGAGACAGAGAGAGGGAGAGAGGGAGAGAGGGAGAGATAGACAGAGAGAGGGAGAGATAGACAGAGAGAGGGAGAGATAGAAAGAGAGAGGGAAAGATAGAAAGAGAGAGGGAAAGATAGAGAGAAGGGAAGGAGAGGCAGAGAGAGAAAAAAAAAGAGGGAAAGAGAGAAAAAGAAGAAGAAAGTGAGAGGAAAAACCGACAATGCCCCTTTAAGACCAAAAAATGGAAGTGTCACTACTGGCAGCATTCAGAATTGTGCCAGATAAGATCCGGTTATTCGAATGTGGACCCTTTTTTTGAGGTGCCGGTTATATGAAAGTTACGGTTGATCGGGTCACGGATAAACGGGCTTTTACTGTACCATCCTGGTGAATCTCCTCTGCACCCTTTCCAATGCCTTAACATCCTTCCAAAAGTGTGACAGAATCGAACACAGTATTCTAGCTGAGGCTGAAACCAAAGTTTTATAGAATGTGCAGTTCTATCCCCTCCTTTCAGGGCTTTGCAATTTGCATTGTAGTATATATATAGTGTATCCGAAAATGAACATTCATTTTCTTAAGAACAATGACAATCGATTGCATTTATACCTTTCATTATCAGGAAGACATCCCAAGGTGCCGGGGTGGGCATAATTGGGGGGAGGAGCGAAGGGTGGTTGGAGGTGAGGCATGAGAGGGAGGGGGTGAAAGACTTTCAACCGATCTGATGTATGTTTTCTGATGCTTCAGGTGGATAAAGTTGATGTGGCCGTCTAACCATCCTCACCCTATTCTCTTTACTGAGAAATATGTTAATAATTTTGTGCTCTGACTGATTGCAGAAAGTAAAATACTAGCCAGAACAGTTTAATAAATGTATATCTGTGGTATTGAAAATGCTTTTAAAACTGGGTTAGAAATTAAGGAGTTTGACAACTTTTAAAATGACAAATTGGGCTTCTCATATATTCTAATGACATTTGTTGTGTTACAGATTATCGAACAGGCCCATGCTTTACATCTGTAAACAATCAGATGTGCCAAGGTCAGCTGACTGGCATTGTCTGCACCAAAACCCTTTGTTGTGCCACAGTTGGAAGAGCCTGGGGCCATCCCTGTGAGATTTGTCCTGCTCAGCCCCAGCCCTGCCGGCGAGGCTTTATTCCCAATATCCGAACAGGAGCTTGTCAAGGTAACAGTTGATATTCATATACAGACTTGTTGAAAACTTAACAGAGCATTAACTTTAATTGAATTTAATTATGTTTGGTTGATGTTTCCAAAAGTGTTTCCTAATGCTGTACCGATCTGTGGGAGGTTACTGTGTGGGTCACTGACTGACTGACTGGCAGAAGTCGACATTGCCAACATGTTCGACTATGTGGATAATAATAATAATAATGCGTGGATGACCATGAGTTGATAAATGTTGAATAAAAGTCTGATGGGATTAAGTGTACTTTGAGCTGTACAGCATTAATGACAATTGGCCAACTCAGAGGTGTTATTTTAAATTATTCTATTTGTAATGTTTGAAATCGTTCAGGTTATGAGGCATTTGTTTCCAATTACAATACTTCTGATAAGGTACAGCAAAACAAATTGATCTGTTAAAATAGTTAATTTTGACAATTCATTGTTCCAATGTGCGGTTCTGCTTCCTCAACGTAATTCTAAGCATTGGAGAGCATGGAAGGTGAGGACCAGGATCTTAAACTGTATCCTCTGTGAGATGAGATGCCAGAGGAGGCAGGCGAGGGTTCACGGAGCCTAGTGCAGGAGAGTGCATGGGCTACAGATTTCTAGATGATCTGCAGCCTGTCAAGGGAGCAGGTGGGGAAGCTGATAAGCAGTGAATTGTGCATGAACAAGCCTGGATATTATAATAATAACAATCCTTGCATTTGATATAACATTTTTCACTGCTTCTAGATGTCTCAAAGCGCTTCACAGGATGTATTGTAAAGTAAATAGACTGTATTTTCTGGGTGAATCGCGCACAGCAGTGTCCCATAAACAATTCATAGATTCATAGATTCATAGAATTTTACGGCACAAAAGGAGGCCATTCGGCCCATCTAGTCTGTGCCGGCTCTTTGAAAAGAGCGATTCAATCCCACTGCCCTGCCTGCTCCCCATAGCCTAATAGACCTGTTCTCCCTAAATAAAGATCTAATTCCCTTTTAAAAGTTGTTATCGAATCAGCCTCCACCACCTTTTCAGGCAATGCATTCCAGATTCGAACAACTCGCTGAGTGAAAAAATTTCTCCTCAGCTCCCCTCTACTGCGCCTTGAAACTATTTTAAATCTGTGACCACGAGTCACAGATTCACCCATGAGTGGAAATAGTTTTTCTCTATTTGCCCTGTCGAAACCCCTCATGATCTTATAAACCTCTATTAGGTCTCCCCTCAATCTTCTCTGCTCCAGAGAGAATAACCCTAGCCTATCTAGCCTCTCCTCATAGCTGAAGTCCCTCAATCCTGGCACCATCCTAGTAAATCTTCGCTGCACCCTTTCCAATGCCTTCACATCCTTTCTGTAGTGTGGTGACCAG
This sequence comes from Hydrolagus colliei, assembly GCA_035084275.1. NCBI lineage: Eukaryota > Metazoa > Chordata > Chondrichthyes > Chimaeriformes > Chimaeridae > Hydrolagus > Hydrolagus colliei. The sequence goes on from CM068755.1 coordinate 225,189, forward strand.
AATTGAACACAGTATTCCAGCTGAGGCCTCACCAAAGTCCTACAGAGGTTAGTCAGCACTTCCTGACTTTTGTACTCTATACCCCTATTTATAAAGCCTAGTATCCCATATGCCTTCTTAACAGCCTTGTCTACCTGTCCTGCCACCTTCAACGAGTCACTAACACAAATCCCCAGGTCTCTCTGTTCCTTCACACCATTTAAAATTGTACTATCTAGCCTATATTGCCTCCCTTCATTTCTTCTCCCAAAATGCATCACCTCACACTTCTCTGCATTAAACTTCATCTGCCATGTGTCTGCCCACTTTACCAATTTGTCTATATCCTCTTGCAGATGGCTACTATCCTCCTCACTATTTACTATTCTCCCTAACTTAGTGTCATCCCAAATGGTCCCAAAACTGATCCCTGTGGCACACCACTGTTCACTTCCCTCCAATCTGAAAAACAGCCGCTCACTACAACTCTCTGCTTTCTGTCTCGCAGCCAGTTGTGGATCCACGCTGCCACTGTCCCTTTTACGCCATGGGCCTTTAATTTCATAATAAGTCTCTCATGTGGCACTTTGTCAAATGCCTTTTGAAAGTCCATGTAAACTACATCAACTGCGCTACCATTATCCACCCATTCCGTTACCTCATCAAAAAATTCTATCAGATTTGTAAGGCAATCATGGAATGAAATGACCAATTTTTTTTTAGGGAATATTATTAGGCATTTGGAGTAAGGAAACTTGTCCAAGGTTTTGCCCTGACTTGCCAGGAATCGAACCCAGGTCTTGCTTGCAAGGCAAGTACTCTAACCTCAGAGCTACAGGATTTCACAGTGCATGTATGAGGGTTTCAGCGGCTTGCAGTGTGAGACAGTGGCAGAGCCGGGCGTTGTTACGGAGGTGGGGGAGGGCAGAGCGGATCATAGCACGACGTGTGGTAAGAAGGAAAGTTGAGGTTCAAACAAAACACAAGGTTCTGAAATGGTGAGGTGGAGTATTTATCCATGGATAGTGATGTTGTGACCACCTGAGGTTTGGAGGCATTGATGGGAGCAAATCAGGAGGGCCTCAGTGAAGTTCAACTGAATGCAGGACTTGATTTCTTACAGACATTCTATCAGGACAGCAGTGCTCCTGCAATCAAGGGTGGAGGTAGAGAGATAGAGATATACTGCTGAGATACTCCGAGATTCACTCAAGTTATCTCTGGTTCCTCTCTGACATGCCCATTCACCACCCCAAACAGCAGAAAATCAGTCTGAGAAGAAGTGATTTCCTGCCACACTGTTGGGGAGAAAACTTTAATGTCCAGTTGATTTCTGGTTGTTCTGGTCAACCCTCAAAACCTTCATTGTTCCAATGTCATCCAAGTAAATCGCCTCTCCACTCTCTATTGCCTTGATGTGGAGTCCTGTAGCTCAATGATTAGAGCATTCGCCTTGCAAGGGAGAGACCTGGCAGGGAAAAATGTTGGGCAAGTTTCCTCAGTCCACTTGCCTCAGTTTGCTTAGCGGTAAGTAAGAACCTGGTTTATAAGTCGATTGGCAGATTGCTTTTGTGGGAGTAATAATTTTTAAAAAATTAGTCACTTAATTCCACGAGTGTTTGTGGGGCACTGTTGTGCACAATTGGCTGCCGTGTTTCTCACGCAAAATATATAGTCATTCAATTTACAGTATATCCATTAAGCGCTTTGAGACATTTTGAAGATGTGATAAGGCGCTCTATCACATGCAAGGATTATTATTATTTCAGCTTCTAAAAATATCTGGTTCAGATGCGAGTCAATAATGTCAATAATACCCCTGTATTATCCAGTCAATGTATCACACCAGTCAATATGCCTTTATCAGCATAACACATCCAGTCAGCATATTACATCTTCTCGCCAAAGAATACTTTGCTAATTGTAACTGGATTCTGAAAAGAATAGAACCGACACGATGGGCTGAATGACCTTCTTTGCTGTAAATATCTGTTGTTCTTTGGAATAGTGAAGACACGATTTTTGTCCCGTGTCACGGTGTAATCAGCAGAGGATATAAACGACTGTATCTAGGGAGAAAATGTGAACAAGCGGGAAAAATCATTTTGATTTATTCAAATAATACAAAAGCTCTAAATCAGGAACATGATTTAATATCAGACTTTTGTAATCTTGCAAAGTTAAAGAAAAAAACTTTGAATGTTTGTTTCAAAGAGAAATGTTAAGATTTGTGGTAAATCTTAGGCAAATTCAGCAAATACTGATTACTCTCAGCTCCATCCCAGCTTTTGGAAAGACATTTCAGGGTTTGCCTTTCATGCTTATTCTCTCACTGTATAAATTATTGCATTGTATGGGAGGAAATAAGAGAGGGTTAAAAACTTTCTGTCACACATACATTATTTTTCTAAATGCATTTGAATTTAGGAGATTGTATCTTTATTTAGAACAATTGGGTGGATTCAGTGTTTACAATATTACACACAGAATAACAACATATTAATTTGGCAGAAATCAGCCTATTTCATTTTTAGACATTTACAGACAACATTTTCCATCACCATGCCTAAACTAACCACTGATCACCATCATTAATCTCACCACTGATCACCATCACTAAACTAAACATTGCATAACCAACATTTGTCAACGAATTGTAGCAATCATATTTATATTTTTAAACTCCTAAACTAAAAATAGTTAATTATGGATTTGTTTTTATCGTGTACTACAGTAAAAGCCCGTTTATCCGGCAAATCGGGACCTGGCCAATGCCGGTTAAAGCGCCTGCCGGATATTCGGCCGAAAACGCAACAAAAAAAAACTTTTTTTTTCAATGTATTTTTCTGGATAAATTCCAGTTAATCGAATGCGGACCTTTTTTTTGTGATGCCAGTTATACAGAAGTTACGGTTGATTAGGTGCTGGATAAATGGGCATTTACCGTATATATAGGTAAAAATATTAAATGAAATGCTCTATAAAGCCTCAGTACTTACATCATAAATAAAATCTGTCACTCACTTTGTGGTGAGGCGAGCTACAGTCTGCTCCATGTCCCACGCCCGACCCACCCTATGTGCTTTCAGCCTCTCTGCCCCCACACTCTGGAAGTCCATCCCTCAGTCCCTTCGCCTTGCTCCCTCCCTTGCCTCCTTCAAACCTGGTCTCAAGATTGTGCCTTCTGCTGCCCTCCCAACTCTCTCCCATCCCTCCATCCCTCCCCTGCCCCTCTCGGGTCCCGACCTGACTGTTAACACGTTGGGACATCCATCTGAAAGGTGCTCTATAAATGTCATTTTGTTGTTGTTTGTGGGCCATTATTGTGCACAGGAACTGATGGAACAGGTCTGATGGGCTGAATGACTTGTTCGCTTGTTCCTATTATCATTATTTCTAAAATCTGCTTATTCTGTTTGCCAGATGTGGATGAATGCCAGGCAATCCCAGGAATGTGCCAAGGGGGAAATTGTGTAAACACTGTAGGCTCCTTCAAATGCAAATGCCCAGCTGGACATAGGTTTAAAGAAACAACTCAGAAATGTGAAGGTAAGAGATAATTACATTCCAGATAGTTATGAATTGATAATTTAACAATGACTGCTTGTAACCTCTTTTAGCACTAGGCTGAACTAACTGGATTCCCACATACATGGGAAACAAATTTATAAATCTTTCTGCCAGTGCTTATCTTCATCCAAATCCTGTGAACAAATCTGTGACAAAACATATGTTTGTCAAATTACAAGTTGCTTTTTCCTGGGGAATCGTCCTCTGAAGAATAACAAAGAGTGAGGTTATTTTATTGTACATTAATGAAATTGATTTAACTTGATTTGTAGTTTCCAACTCAATGGGGGGCATGATCATTTCGTTTATTCACATAAATGAAAGTTTGGATAAATAATTGCAAATCTACTTGACCAGAACTGTTTTCACCTGGTTACTAATGTATATTTAAGGTCAGTGTTCTGAGAGCTGCACGCCGTTGATTAAATGGTGTTTAAACAAGGATTTGTCACTCTTTGAGGCTCACTCCTTCTTGGTTCTTGTTTCCTCCCCATGTCCATGCTCGCACACAGAGGTGCAATTGGCCAGCGTTAGCGTAGAGTCCTCATCACACAAAGTAATAGAAGAAACTTAGTTTACATGTTTGTTGGTGTAATCTTGATCACTAAGTGGATTAAGGTGCATAGACAATTCTAGTTCCCGATAATAATTTTTTTATCAACGTCTTAATTTGTTTTCATTTGTGGAGTCCTGTAGCTCAGAGTACTCTCCTTGCAAACAAGAGACCTAGTTTCTATTCCTGGCAGGGTGAATTGTTGGGCAGGTTTCCTTTCTCCACATGCTCTATTTACCTAGCAGTAAGTAGGGTCCTGGGTGTTAGTCAATTGGTGGATCACTTTTTAAGGGATAATAAGCCTTCAAAAAAAAATTATAAATTGGTCACTTCAATCCACTTCAATCCGAGCAATTGACTGCCGCGTTTTGCCAACAAATATAAAGTCAATTCACTTTACAGGGTATTCTGTGAAGCGCTTTGAGATTTCTAGAAGATACAAGGATGCAAGGTTCTTATTTTATTCTTATTTATTATACTGTTCATTAGTCTGTGTTTACAATAAAAATGGTTTTATGCTTAAAAAATAAAGGTTTTGTCAAATGTGGTTTATCAAAATAAACCATTTGAGATGTCCATATATCTATATTTCATTTATTTTACATATGAAAACTAAGTATTAACTAAGCAAGGAGGCCGAATACTGAAGAGACCAACATTTTCTTTGAAAACCACTGGATCAGACTGTGATTCCACTCCTCCACCAGAATGTGTCACTGTGTCTCACAGCGTCTCACTATCTCATTGTATCTCACCCTGTCTAACTGTCCCACACTGTCTAACTGTCTCACCCTGTCAATCAATCAATCAATCAATCCAAACCTACATTTATTATAGTGCCTTTCACGTCGAGAGGACTTTCCAAGCGCACTGTACAGTCAGAAAGGGACAAGTTCCGGGGGGGGTGGGGGGGGGGGGGGGCGGAGTCAGGGCAGGATGAAGGAGAGCAGAAAAATTGATTATATTTGTGGGCGAAATGTGGCAGCTAAATTGTGCACGGCAATGTCCCACAAATAGTCGCAGAAATGGGGCCAGGGAAGAAAGGGGGAAAAGCAGGTAAGGGGGAGAGGGAGGGAAAGGTGGGGTGGGGTAAAGTCGGAGCAAGAGGAGAGAAAGGGGGGAGAGGGAGAGAAAGGTGGGTGGGGGCAAAATCAGGGAGAAATGGGGAGAAAGGGGGGTAAGGGAAGGGGGAAAAGGGGGAGAGAAAGTATGGAAAGGGAGGGAGGGAAGAAGAAGAAAAGGTTAGGGGGCAGTGGGGTGTCTTGTCCAGCCTTGTCCTGTCTCACTGTCTCATTATCTGTGTCATTATCTCACATATGACCATTCAGCCCGTTGAGTCTATTCCGACACTTAATTAGATCATGGCGGATCTGTACCTCTGCTAATCGTTACAACTCCACCATTCCACTTTCTGCCCATATCACTTAATAACCTGAGCAACCAAAAATCTATCAACCTCACTCTTGAATGTGTGGATGGATCCTTCGCTGTCTCACTATCCCGCTGTCTCACTGAATCATAGAATTACACAGCACATAAGGAGGCCATTTGGCCTATCGTGTCTATGCCAGCTATTTGAAAAGAGCTGTCCAAATCAATCCCATTCCTCCGTGCTCTCCCCATAGCTCTGTCCTCCCCAAATAACTTTATTTCTCTTAAAAGAATAAAACAAAAAAAGGAGGCTTATGACAAATATCATGCCCAAAGTACAGAAGACAACCAAACAGAATATAGGAAGTGCAGGAGAGAACTGAAAATGGAAATTAGAGGGGCAAAAAGACTATATAAGAAATTATTAGCGAGTAACATTAAAGGGAACTCTAAAGTATTTTACAAGCATATCAAGAATAAAAGGTTAGTGAAAGGTAGGATGGGGCCAATTAGGGACGAAGGACGAAATCTCCTGTGGAGGCAGAGGGCACGGCTGATGTACTGAATGAGTACTTTGCATCTGTTTTCACAAAAGAAGAGGATGCAGCCAATAGCTCAGTACCGGAGGAGAGGACAGAGGAAATGGATAAGATTAGTATAAACAGTGAGGAAGTACTCAAAATGTTGACGGCGCTCAAGGTAGATAAGTCACCTGGTCTGGATGGGATGCATCCTAGGTTACTAAGGGAAGTACGGGAGCAAATAGCAGAGACTCTGACCACAATCTTTCAATCTTCCTTGGACACAGGGGTGGTGCCACATGACTGGAAAGTTGCTAACGTTACTCCCCTGTACAAAAAGGAGCAGAAGGACAAACCTGGGAACTACAAGCCAGTCAGTCTAACATCAGTAGGGGGGAAACTTCTAGAGTCTATAATCAGGGTCAAGATAGATCTTCACTTAGAAAGATATAGGCCGATAAAGGACAGCCAGCATGGATTTGCTAAAGGCAAATCTTGCCTGACGAACCTGATAGAATATTTTGATGAGGTAACTGAATGGGTGGATGAGGGTAGTGCAGTTGATTAAGTTTATATGGACTTTCAAAAGGCATTTGACAAAGTGTCACATAAAAAGCTTATGAAGAAAATAGAGGTCCATGGCGTTAAAGGGACAGTGGCAGCATGGATCCAGAACTGGCTGGGAGACGGAAAGTAGAGAGTTGTGAATGGCTGTTTTTCTGACTGGAGAGAAGTGTACAGTGGTGTCCCCCAGGGATCGGTATTGGGATCACCTCTCTTTTGAATTTATAATAATAATCTGGACTTGGATATAGGGAGTAACATTTAAAAGTTTGCAGATGACGCAAAGTTAGGAAAAATAGTAAATAGTGAGGAGGATAGTAGGCATCTGCAAGAAGATATAGACTGAATGGTAAAATGGGCAGACACATGGCAGATCAAATTTAATGTAGAGAAATGTGAGGTGACACATTTTGGGAGAAGAAATGAGGGGAGGCAATATAGGCAATATAGTAAGAGGTGTGAAGGAACAGAGAGATTTGGGGGTTTGTGTAAGTAATTCTTTGAAGGTGGTAGGACAGGTAGACAAGCTTGTTAAAAAGCATACAGGATACTAGGCCTTATAAATAGGGGCATAGAGTACAAAAGTCAGGAAGTTCTGACTAAACGCTATAAAACCTTGGTTGGCCTCAGCTAGAGTACTGTGTTCAATTCTATTCACCACACTTTAGGAAGGATGTTAAGGCATTGGAAAGGGTGCAGAGGAGATTCATCAGGATGGTACAGTAAAAGCCTGTTTATCTGTGACCCGTTCAACCGTTGAATCATAGATTCTTACGGCACAAAAGGAGGCCATTCGGCCCACCGAGTCTTTAAAAAGAGCCTAATAATATCTATTAGGTCTTCTTGCAACCTTCACTGTTCTAATGAGAATAAACCTGGCCTCTCTAGCCTTTCCTCACAGCTGAAGTCCCTCATTCCTGGTAAATCTCCTCTGCACCCTTTCCAATGCGTTAACATCCTTCCTAAAGTGTGGTGACCAGAATTGTACACAGTACTCTAGCTGAGGCCTAACCAAAATTTTATAATATAAGGATAATATAAGGATAAAAGAATTCTGGAAAAGTGACTGGGCAGATTTGAAAGAGGTTAATTTGTAAAATTTGAATAAAAAGACTGAGTTCACATTGTGTTTCGGAATTAAAAAACATTACAAGTGTATCTCATTGTCTGACTATCTCATTGTCTCACTGAGTCTCACATAGGAACAGTAGTAGTTTCTCCGCTCCCACCCTATGGAATTCCATCCCCCAATCCCTCCGCCTTGTTTCTTCCCTTTCCTCTTTCAAGGCCGGTTTGAAGACTTTCCTCTTCGACCGTGCCTTTTGTTCCACCCCGAATTTTTTGACCTCCCCTTCGTGTCTCACCCCTTCCCAAACACTCCCCTCTCAGCTCGGGTCACATGCCTCCTGTGCAGTGCCTTGGGACGTCCTCCCGACGTGAAAGGCGCTCTATAAGTGTAATTTGTTGTTGTTGTTGTTGTAGTAGACCCTGCAGCTCTTCAATCCTGTTCTGCCATTTAATTAGATCATGGCTGATCTCAACTAATCCTTTCAATTACATTTTCCAGCCTTTTCCCGATATCCCTTAAACCCCTGACCTACAAAAAATCTATCATCTTTTGTGAGTATGTGGATGGCACTGCTTCACTTTCACACTATTTTACTGTGTCTCTTCGAGGTATACCATTGTTCGTGTGATTGTGTCTTGCTGGGTAATTTAGAAGGTTGTGCTGTATGGGTGACTAATTTGCTACAAAGATGTATAAATGTGCTATTCTTCATTACTGAGCTCCAGAATGTTACGGAATCTGCTGGGGTGGGGGTCAGAACCCATACACAAGAACACAACTCTTACATTCTGACTAACTGACAAAATAAAGGATTATTATTAATTATTATTGTTATAGCAAAGTCAGATTGTTAGTAAAGTATAGTGGGAAATACAATAAACCGCTTCAACATGAATATTTAGCATCACATATGTTTTAATGCAATACACTTTTTTCTTGATGTTACTATTATAGAACATTGCAAGATGTTAAAAAGTTAGCCCTGAGCATTGGACTCCCGCCTGACCATCGGTGGCCAGGCTTTCAGCCTCTGCCCCAATGCTTTGCAACTCCATCCCACAATCCCTTCGCTTTGCTCCCTCCCTTGTCTCCTTCAAGACCGGTCTCAAGACCCTCCTCTTCAACTGTGCCTTCAGTCGCTGTCCCATCTCTCTGCCCTCCCTCAACTCCCCCTCACCACCCATCCTCCCCACCCACCCCCACCCACCCCCCGCCCTCACCACCATGCTCGGGTCCTGCCTCCTGACTGTTCAGTGCCTTGGGACATTCTCCTGATGTGAAAGGTGCTCTACAAATATAATTTTATTGTTGCTGTAGACAATAGCTCTAACTCCCAGTTGATTGTACATCTACTCATCACTGGGAACGGTCCTATAAATCTATGCTCTACTCTTCTCTTCAATGCTATAACATGGGATGTCTTCTCGACGTGAAAGGCGCTATATAAATGTAAGTTTTGATTGATTGATTGATCTTTAAGTAATATAATAACTGTACTCAGAATCCAAATTCAGTAAAAGCCCGTTTATCCGTGACCCGATCAACCGTAACTTCCATATAACCAGCAGCTCAAAAAAAAAGGTCCCCATTCGATTAACCGGATCTTATCCAGCACAATCGCTGTGGCACATTTAATGATTGTTGCAGGAGAGTACAGTACGATTAGCTCTGAATGCTGCTGGTTTGGGTCTTAAAGGGGCAATGTGTTTCCTCTCCTGTTTCTCTCTCTCCCTCTTTTTCTTTCTCTCTCTCTCTCTCCCTCTCCTTCCTTCCTATATCTCTCCCTCTCTCTTTCTATCTCTTCCCCTTTCTTTCTTTCCCTTTCTCTCTAGCAGATACTACATTGCCTGTATAGCCTGACAGTATCTTGGGTTTATACACTGTTTTGATGGGGATGGGGTGGGAGAAGGAGAGTGAGGCAGGGAGAGAGAGAGGGTGAGGGGGGGAGAGAGGGAAAGAGTGGGAAAGAGAAAGAGAGGAAAGGAGGGGGTGGGGGGAGAAAGAGAGAGGAGGGAGAGAGGGTGGGGGGGTGAGTTGATTAATATAGATGGAAAATGAAAGGAGTGGAGGGGGGTTGGCTTTGCAGCCATTGAGATGTCAGACTGAATGAGTGTGTGTGTGAGAGAGAGAAAGAGGGAAGAGGGAGAGAAAGAAAGAAAGAAAAAATGAGAGTACCCCTTTGATTATGTGCAGTGTTTATAGACTATAATCGATATTTATTGCTTTATTGGTAAGTACCCATACAATATTCTGTTACATTTTAGTCTATTATTAATAAGGTATGTTTAAAAAATTGTAATTTGATTTTTTTTAACCGGCATTGGTCAGATCCCAAGGGTGCCGGTTAAACGGGCTTTTACTGTATGTCTAAAGTTGCTCTGTGGAAAGTGTTAATATGTTGGGAGTTGTTTGGGGATTTATGATGGCAACTGATTGGCGATAATCAAATTTGTAATGAATTTGTAAACGTTTGAGTTACTGGCTAGAAATGAGTTTTTACAGAAATATAGAAATAATCCAATCATTTAATGTAGCTTGAAAATAATAATTCTCATGAAACCAATCTGATTTGAGAACCAAAACATTTATTTGAAAATAATAGTGTTAATACAGGTGTCCCTTGCTTCACAAACGTTCGGTCAACAAATTTTCGCTATAATGAAGGTTTCTATTTGTACCGCTTCTCCGCTTAACAAAGGCTGCGTTCGCTATAACAAATGTATGTAACACACTTTAAATCTCGCAGGCTTCTCGTTTGCAGCTACTTATGGGTAGCGTCTTTATTGTTGTACAGGAATCCCTCCCCAACCGCGGGGGATACGTTCCTGAAAACCCCTGTGGTTAATAAAACAGCAGTTGACAAATACAAGGCCTTATGGAAAACATGGGGTTAGTGGGAGGAAGTTGCTTGTTCTTTTACTAAACACAAAAAAAATACACAATAACCTAACAAAAACAATAAATATTTAAATAACACAATCAAACAGAATTTAAAAACCAATAAATTCATCCTAAAAGAGAAGCAACATTGTGGCTGGTTGATTGCGACATCGCAACTGGTTCCTAGTGCCAAACGCTAGAGCGTAGTGACATTGTGGCTGGATGATGCAACTGGGTCCTAGCTCCAAACGCCAATGTTAGTGTTAAAACCTGAAAAAGTTAGCACTAGGAACCAAACTGATTTTTTCCTATAAGAAATAATGGAAAACTACTTTCGCTTTACGAATTTTCGTATAATGAAAGGTTTTAAAGTCCCTAAACCCTTTGTTAAGCGGGGGACACCTGTATTAGGATATTGTTTGACATCAGGGAAGAACCCAGAAGGGGTGGGAAAAGGGAAAACAAAGATTGATTCAAAGAATAAATAATTTGTTACTTTGAGCACTACCACTTCTAGTAATGTTGGATATTTAAGTTGTGATGGGTGGCATGTCATTTGAATTTGAACACAAAATAAATGTACAAAGCATTGGATGATTACCCGAGATTATTTGATTAAATGATTACTTGAAGCCCATTTTCAGCAAAGAAGATAGGAACAGAGAATTGCTGTACTAACAAACATTCCTCCCATCAGCTCCTCAGAAAATGTTTGTAGAGTTGTCTTTCACAATGTTTCACATTCTTTCAGAATGTTCTCTGACATGAAAGGTGCTACACAAATTAAATTTTGTATTCTATTGTATTGTAGTAAAAACCCCCATGGTGAGAATTGGGAGCAGCAGCATCTTACATTTCATTTGTGTTTATTGCTATGCAGATGTCAATGAGTGTGCCACAATCCCTGGGATCTGCGAGGGAGGTGAATGTTCCAACACAGTCGGAGGTTACTTTTGCAAATGTCTTGAAGGGTACCATTCCACTGCAGATGGTTCACAATGTATTGGTAAGTGGCCCAGAGTATGGTAATCAAATTAGCACCAGCACAAGGTGAAGCCTGGAGCACAAAAGCTATTTGTTAGTCATTAGCTTTCATTGGGCAAGTTTCTTTATCCCTTAATTTTTTTTGCAAAGATTGTTTAATGAAGGAAGTTCACGTGTAAAATTTGATTAATTGATTTTGTGACAGATATTAATTTTGATTGTCTATTACTATATGTCAGCCTGGCTCAGTTATACTATGAGTCAGAAGGTTATGGGTTCAAGACCCACATCGGGACTTAGAATCACTTGGAAATGCGGATGAGACAATAAACCGAGATTCTGTCTATCTAGGTGGATGTTCCATGTAACCGTTTGAAAAGAGAAATGAGTTTCTCCCGGTGTCCTGGCTAACAATATAAAATTGGTCAGTCACTCCATGGCTGTTTGCAAACTGGATGCCGCATTTTGCCCACAAAATACACAGTCACTCCACGGTTTTGAGACATCTATAGGACTTTGGTGAGGCCTCAGCTGGAATACTGTGTTCAATTCTGGTCACCACACTACAGAAAGGATGTGAAGGCATTGGAAAGGGTACAACGAAGATTTACTAGGATGGTGCCAGGATTGAGGGACTTCAGCTATGAGGAGAGGCTAGATAGGCTAGGGTTATTCTCTCTGGAGCAGAGAAGATTGAGGGGAGACCTATTAGAGGTTTATAAGATCATGAGGGGTTTCGACAGGGCAAATAGAGAAAAACTATTTCCACTCGTGGGTGAATCTGTGACTCGTGGTCACAGATTTAAAATAGTTTCAAGGCGCAGTAGAGGGGAGCTGAGGAGAAATTTTTTCACTCAGCGAGTTGTTCGAATCTGGAATGCATTGCCTGAAAAGGTGGTGGAGGCTGATTCGATAACAACTTTTAAAAGGGAATTAGATCTTTATTTAGGGAGAACGGGTCTATTAGGCTATGGGGAGCGGGCAGGGCAATGGGATTGAATCGCTCTTTTCAAAGAGCCGGCACAGACTAGATGGGCCGAATGGCCTCCTTTTGTGCCGTAAAATTCTATGATTCTATGATCTCAATGATATGAGATAGTCTGGGTGGGGGCGGTATGTTGTGCCCTCCAATAGAACAGAGGCCTCTGGATACATCTGAGTAACTGCCCAATCTCTTCCAAGCATCCACATCAGTGACAGGATGGGGTGGGAGGTGTCTGCAATGCAATACATCATCTTATAGGACAAACTATCCAACCAATGTTATGTTGTAAGTAGGATCCGTCGATATGGAAATTTTCCGATTTAGGTATATCGATGGGCTCATATCGAGATATACAGAAATATCGATATTTTCGGAGTTTTCGTACTGCGCATGCACGCGCGGCGCACGCATTCGGTGTGCGCGCACATTCAGGGCCTATCTCCTCAGGAGGTAAATATATTTATCTGTGTCTCTCACACTCACTCTCTCCATCTCTGTGTTTTTCTGTCTGTGTCTCTGTGTCTCTCTCCTCTCTCACATCCCCCCATCTCTATCTATCTGTATATTATCACATCGTTCCTCCCCCACTCCGCCGCCGTCCCTCTCTCCTCCCCCCCCCGCTGCCGTCCCTCTCTCCCACCCACCCCCCGCCGTCTCTCTCCCCACCCCACCCCCCCAGCCATCTCTCTCCCCCTCCACCCCCCCAGCCGTCTTTCTCCCCATGCCCCCCCCAGCCATCTCTCTCCCCTCACCCCTTGCATACCTGTATATTGTATTCTAGGACGATGAATACAATATGGCGGCTTTGCACCTCGGTCTGTGCATTTTGTATAGAGATGAACATTCTGGGTCTTGTAGTTCAGTGTGCGCGCATTCTGATTATTTCCCTCGATATATTGATTTTTCGATATATCAATATTTTTTAAATGCCTATATCAGCGTATCAATATGAAAATTATATTGGGTTTTAGCGATATATCGATATATCGCCGGACCCTAGTTGTAAGTACTTACAAGGGTTATTAATAATAATAATCGTTACATTTGATATAGTACTTTTCACATCTTCTAGACGTCTCAAAGTGCTTCACAGAATATACAGAATATACTGAATTGAAATAGATGGGCAAAATGCGACAGCCGATTGTAGACTGCAGTGTCCCACAAACAGTCATGGGTTGAAAGGATAATTTTTTTTTGAGGGATTATTATCAGGTGTGTGGAGTATAGAAATTGCCCAAGGTTTCGCCCTGTCCAGGAATTGAACCCAGGTCTCTCTCTTGTAAGGAGACTGCTCTAGCCATTAAGCTACAGGACAGGGTTCTAAAATGCAGAGTGAAGTGTTAAGTGGAGTGACAGTAAAGCAAAATCCCTTATCAAGATGTTGCATGGGAAGCAGCTAGGATATTGACAGCCTGGCATCTAAATTGGTAGTGACAAATGATGTTCAGCACCTTGAGATGTCCTTCTGACATGAAAGGCGCTCCATAAATGTAAATTTGGTATTGTTGAAGTGTTGAAGTGTTAAGTTAACACTTGTTGAAGTGTTAAGTTATCTGAATTTACTGTATGTGTTTTGATTGCTTCGTTTACTTCTGTCCAACACCTTGGGACATTCTCCTGATGTGAAAGGTGCTATATAAATGAAATTTGTTGTTGTAGTTGTTTCCTTCCTGTTAGCCGTGTTTACCTGCATGGAGGGCACTATGTAAGTACAGGTTATTGTTTGTAGATGATGGCTGTCTGCTATATTGTGTTGTGGCTTTGTAGCTTTCTGAACTTCCAGCCTGGGAAGTTTAGAATGATTGTACCTGATCATCTTCACTTCAGATCTAACTTGTGGTATTGGAATGTTTCCAAACATAGAAACCAAAAGGATTTTTTATTACTGGAATTAATGAGGGAAAATTTAAAGGAAATAAGGTATGTCATCTGGTTTAGAAGACAGGTGCTGTGTGTTCATAGATTTAGCCAGTGCAATAACATATTTACTGCCAGCAGACAATTAAGAACATCCAGACATACTATAGTATAAATATGCCTGGTGATTTCACAAAAAGATGGACCCTTGATTCCTATGAAGGCACTTAGCCAATCAGCCTGGCCAATAATCTGGTCAGAAGCTTGACAGAGAATGTCACAAGCAACAAGGAAAGCACTATTTGCAGGGAAGGTTTTGAATATGCCAGTAATACTTGGTGATGAGCGAATCACTTCATCCCTAGTGCAGAAGAGAGATTCAGAGATTTGCTTTGTAATTGTTTGTCTCAAGAATGATATACGTACACAGAAATTAATCTGTTATAATTGAGCTGTTTTTAAAATTGTTCATAACTCCACTTGCCTTGATGCAGATATTAGTTGGAACGAATTGTTACTGCATTACCAACACCCAGAGACTGAGGCGATCTGGTTTTTTTTGCTTTACTCAGTAGCAATCTCCCCCCTTTTGCCCCCTAACCGTCCCCCCCTTTTTCTTCTCTCCCTCCCTTTCCCCCCCTTTCTCTTCCCCTTTTCCCCTTCCCTACCTCTTCCGCATTTATCTCCCTTTCTCCCCATTTTAACCCCTCCCACCTTTCCCTCTTCTCTCCTGCCTTACCCTATTTTACCCCTTTTCACCCCTGGCCCCACTTCCGCGACTGTTTGTGGGACGATTTTGTGCGCAATTTGGCTGCCACGTTTCACCAAATATACAGTCGGTTTTCCCGCTCTCCTTCCCTCTACCCTGACCGCTCACCTTACTCTCTTTCCACCTTTCTCCCCTAACCCCACTTTGACGGCTGTTTGTGGGATACTGCTGTGCACAATTTGGCTGCCGTATTTCACCCACAAATATACAGTCAATTTTCCTACTCTCCTTCATCCTGCCCTGACCCCTCCCCACTGCTCTTGTCCCTACCTGACTGTACAGCGCCTTGGGATGTCCTCTCGATGTGAAAGACGCTATGTAAATGTAAGTTTGATTGATTGATAGTGATATTATTAGAGTCTGATTTAGAGTAGCAATGCTGTCCTGTTATTTTTTGGACAGCCGAGTGTCTGACACATGCAGAAACCCATACCATACTTAAAAGTATCCATATCAAACTGAGAATTCCACGCACATGGAAAGCTCCAAGATCTTTATTGAAATGATGTGTGTGCTCTCTTCTTGGAGGGACACGGAGTATTAAGCGTAGGTTGACAAGAACCTAGGGTTATGGACCACACAGTGTGTGTTGAAGTGACTGTTGGAGTCTAACCACATCGCTTGCTATTGAGAGCATTACCTGACAAGCTTTCCCATTGATTGTCCAGCTAGGACTACCCTACTCGTTAGGACTTTGGCTTGCATGGTTAATAGGAGCTGAGTAGGACGACTCCCTGCTGCCAGTGACTGGTTCTGCTCTTCCATGTTCTGCCGGTGAGTTGCTGACAGACTGAATACCGTGGACTCATTTGGCTTAGGAATTGGACTTCCAAGACCGCCATAGAGGTTCGATTCTGATAATCTGTTGCTAAATTGGTTACCTCGGAACCAGTTCAGCTAACAGGGCATCTCAGGTCATCCCACTTACCCAAAGGAGAATAGACACAAATTGGTCATTTGACATCTGTGTGTTTTATAAATTGTATAGTTGCCTAAGTCGTATATTCATCCAAGTCCCATTTACTTTCATACCAAAACCACTTAGATTTCTTAATTAATCACCAAACTAACTCGTAGTGCCGCTCTCCCCTCCATTATTCGTGTATTTACCGGATGCTTTAAATAGCGGGAATTGCTGTCCTGACCCATCGTTACATTCGCACGTACCAGAGGCTGGATTGAATCCCAGGAAATGTAGTCTTGACTCCTTGATGCATGTATAGATGAACTTCATTTCCTACAATTGAATGCAAATTGAATTCCAACTCTTCCCATTAAGAACATAATAACAGAAGAATTAGGAGCAGGAGTAGGCCATTCGGCCCTTTGAGCCTGCTCCGCCATTCAATAAGATCATGGCTGATCTTCTCACCTAACTCTGATTACCTGCCCTATCCCCATATCCCCTAATCCTTCTATTTTTCAAAAATCTATCAGTCTCAGCCTTGAAAATGTTCAAGGACTGAGCATCTACAGCCTTCTGGGGTAGTGAATTCCATAAATCCACTACCCTCTGAGTGAAGAAATGTATGTTTCCTCAACTCTGTTCTAAAAGGCTGACCCTTAATTTTAAGACTGTGACCCCGGTTATAGATTCTCCTACCAGGGGAAACAGTCCCTCACTGTCTACTTTATCTAGCCCTTTAAGAATCTTATATGTTTCAATAAGATCCCCCCTAATTCTTCTGTACTCTAGAGAATACAGCCCTAGTTTATTCAACCTATCCTCATAGGTCAGTCCCCTCATCCTAGGAACTATCCTAGTGAATCTACGCTGCACCCCCTCCAAGTGAGAATGTGGGATGGGTCAAGGTGCATTGAATCATGGGAGATGTAATCTTGTCCTGTCACCACAGGCAGACTTACAAACTTCATTGAATTACACATGTATAATGTAGATTATTGATTAAATCAGATTTTATATGATTTATACAGTTTGCATGAACTCAAACTTCATACTATAAGTCATATTAAGTCATATTAAATGTCATGGCCTAGACTGATACAACTTACTTGAGTTTTACTGTAATACATTGGAACCTTCACTGGTTGGTAAAACTGTACAGTAAATACACCGGCACCTTGGGATTTCCTCCCGATATGAAAGGCGCTCTAAAAATGTAATTTTGTTGTTGTTGTTAGTAACAACCCGATACATTCCAGGAATTTTGGAGATTGCTCTATTTCTTGGACTGACCTCAAAAAGGTTTCCCCTCAATCATTTCTGTTCCAGTGAATATAGGCTCAGTTCCTCGAGGCCCTGATCATAGGTCAGACCACTTGTTGTCTTCTAGTAAATCTTCTCTGCATCCCTCTTATGGCTTTTACATTATTCTAGAGCAGGGTGACCAAAACTGGGTACAGTATACAAATTGTGGTCTTGCACAGTGGACTATTTTACATATGCGTAATGACATCAACAAGTGGGAGCTTGTAAATATTATAGGAGAGGACTAAGGGAAGAGCTGTATGGAATGCCACCCATGCAGGGGCTGGTGAAAACAGGTGCAGACACTGCGGACAACGAATTTGCAGGTCTATGGGGTAAGATTTGGGAAGTAGGACTGGATGGCAGCTCCTTCAAAGACCCGAGACAGGCACAAAGGGCCAATTGGCCTCCTTCAGTGCTGTAAAATTCTATTATTTTCCCCTTAGTTCCATCCTTAGCCACTGTGACCCAAATCTCTGGACTCCTCTGGCATCATGGAGCCTATGGACAGAAATAAATCATAGGCAATATGGGTTCATGAAGCGGAGGTCCTACTGATCTAATTTGCTAGTCTTCTCTGATGGTATAACAAGGAGCTTGATAAGGATAAGGTTGTGCATGTTGTATATCTGGATTTCAGTAAGGCCTTTGATAGAGTTTCTCTTGAAAGGCTGGTACTGAAAGTAAATAAAAGAAGGAATCAGTGGGGGGTAAATTAGAATAGATATGCTGGGAAAATGTTACCAGTGGATCTGTTTTGGGAGCCCTTTTATTTCATCACCACACTCCACCACTGCTTCGCCCCTCAGGCTGCCGAAACTCTCGACCATGTATTCATCACATCAAGGCTCGACTATGGAAATTCCCTCCTCATCTGCCTTCCTGGACCCTTTCTTCCCTTCACAAGCTGCAGATCATCCAGAACTCTGCAGCTCATGTCCTCACCCGCATCAAGCTCCGTGACCACATCACTCCCACCTTCGCCCGGTTACATTGGCTCCCCATCCCCCAGAGGATTGAATTCAAGATCTTTGTCCTCAGCTGCAAGGCCATTCATGACCTCTTCAACATGTTATCCCACCCATGAATCTCTCCGCCCCTTCTGTTCAGCAGGCTCCTGCCTGCTGTATGTTCCCCGCCCGACCCGCCCTACTATCTGCGGACAAGCTTTCTGCCTCTCTGCCCCTACATTCTGGAACTCCATCCCACAGTCCCTTCTTCGCCTCCTTCAAGGCCAGTCTCAAGACCCTCCTCTTCGACCGTGCCTTCTGCTGCCCTCCCAACTCTCTCTCCCCTCCCCTCTGCCCTGCCCTGCCCAGACATGCCAACCCTCCCCATGTCGCCGGGAGGCTCCCGGAAAATCAGCCGAACTCCTGACCTCACAGCCGTGTGCCGTATCCTCCCGGATTAGTAAATGAAAAGTGTGTTGTATTTAGTACTGTTATTGTGTACCCGGCAGCGCTGGTGAACA
The DNA here is from genome assembly GCA_035084275.1 of Hydrolagus colliei. NCBI lineage: Eukaryota > Metazoa > Chordata > Chondrichthyes > Chimaeriformes > Chimaeridae > Hydrolagus > Hydrolagus colliei. The sequence goes on from CM068755.1 coordinate 243,974, forward strand.
GTGTAGATTAGTACAGCACATCAGAGCGGCCAAGTGACACTCACCAGGGAGAGATTTGCGCAAAGTAAAAATGTTTCACTCAGTGGGTTGTTCGAATCTGGAATGCATTGCCTGAAAAGGTAGCAGAGGCAGATTCCATAACAGCTTTTAAAAGAGAATTAGATCTTTATTTAGGGAGAACAGGTCTGTTAGGTTATGGGGAGAGAGCTGGGCCGTGAGATTGAGTTGCTCTTTTCAAAGAGCCGGCACAGACTAGATGGGCCGAATGGCGTCTTTTTGTGCCGTAAAATTCTATGATTCTATGATGTCAGCTGAAACATTCAATAACAATTTACATGATTTTAAAGCATGTCAGCAGCTGGGGCCTAAAAACGGACATACAAAATTGAAAAGTTAGGATTTAAGGCTTTGAGGATGGGGAGGGAGGAGATTCAGAAAGAAATTAGATAAACTCAGTTAGTGGTAGAAGATATTTGCTTCAAAGCAGGGAGAAATGGTCTGAAAGATGGCATGGGTGATGAGATGTGCTCATTACACCAAACAACTTCTCATTCTATTATAAATTCTTGAAAAGATTGAGAATTGTAACCTTTATAAGAATGTAATTTTTGTAAGAAATTATATTGTTGCATTTTCTTCAGTAATAATCTCGATGTATTAGAGGGGTTAGAAGTTGATCCCTTTCAGGAATTTGTACATATCGTCTTATCCAGGGAATTTTAATCCTATAAAAATATTTCTTGGCACCCACACCATGCTCCGCGACCACATCACTCCCACCCTCACCCGGCTCCATTGGCTCCCCATACCCCAGAGGATCGAATTCAAGATCCACGTCCTCACCATGGCCTTGCACCCCCACCTCTCCGACCTGTTGTCCCCCTATGAACCTTCCCGTCCCCTCCATTCAGCGGGCTCCGGCCTGCTCCATGTTCCCCGCTCGACCCACCCTACCATCAGCAGACAGACTTTCAGCCTCTCTGCCCCCACACTCTGGAACTCCATCCCACAGTCCCTTCGCCATTTTCCCTCCCTCGCCTCCTTCAAGGCCGGTCTCAAGACCCTCCTCTTTGAGGGTCTTGAGAACAGCTTTCTACTGCCCTTCCAACACTCTCCCACCCTTCCTAACTCTCTCCCGCTCCTCCCCCATACCCTGCCCCTCTCCCGACCTGTCTGTTCAACACTTTGGGATACCCTCCCGATGTGAAAGGAGCTCTATAACTATAATTGTGTTGTTTGTTGTGTTGTTGTTTCCATGTGTCAGACTGGCTATTTATACTGTATTTGGCTGAAACCTAAAAGAAGGTATGAAGGTCAGTGTTAATAATTATAATCATCATAGACAAATTACCCATAACTTTATAATTGTGATGTTTATCTGATCTGTGACTCTGTTTTATTCAGTTTAGACTAATCTGTGACAAACAAGCTTTTAGTAAAATTATCCATGACGGTTGATGTCTGGATAATCAGACTCAGTGTTGTGATAATCAGTCTTAAGTGCTGTGTATTCTTGAAATACAGATTAAGCCTTTTATTGGGATTTCCGATCCTGAGGTTCGAAATATGACTCGACAATCCAATTAAGGCGTAATAGAGATTTATTAATCAAAGTAACACATACAAACCTAGTAAAATAAAAATGTCACAAGTAACAAAACTCATACTACCAATTGATCAACCTGGACTGATCTTTGCACATCTCAGATTACTGTATGCAACAGATGCTTTGCAACATTTCAATGAATTAGAAAGAGCAGTGGTCCCAATACCGATCTCTTCGGGACACTGCTGCACACCTCCTTCCATTTTGAGAAACACCCATTAACCACCACCCTCTGCTTTCTGTCACTCAGTCAGTTCTTAATCCAAACTGCCACTGTCCCCTTAATACCGTGGGCCTCTAATTATTTTATTAATCTCTTCGACCATAAACTCTCCTTCCTCCCCCACATCCGTGCCTTGACCGGCACCGCTTATTTCCACCTGCGCAACATTGCCAGGCTCCGCAACTATCTCACCCCCCACGCTGCCGAAATACTCGTGCACGCGTACATCACCTCACGGCTGGACTACGGAAACTCTCTCATCATCGGCCTCCCCAGCTCCTCCATTCACAGGCTGCAGGTCATCCAAAACTCTGCAGCCCGTGTACTATCCCACACCCGCCTCCGCGACCACATAACCCCCACCCTCGCCCATCCCACAGAAGATCGAGTTCAAGATCCTTGTCCTCGTTTTCAAGGTGTTACACGGCCTTGCCCCGCCCTATCTATCCGATCTATTCTCCCCCTATAAGCCCACCCGGACCCTCCGTTCAGCAGGACTTGGCCTGCTCCAAGCCGCCCGCCCGAACCGCCCCACCATCGGAGGCCGGGCCTTCAGTTTCTCCACTCCCACCCTATGGAATTCCATCCTCCAATCCCTCCGCTTTGCTACCTCCCTTTCCTCTTTCAAGGCCGGTTTGAAGACTTTTCTTTTCAACCGTGCCTTTTGTTTCCCCCCTAATTGTTCGACCTCCCCCACGGTTTTTTACCCCTTCCCGAACACTCCCCTCCCAGCTCGGGTCACACGCCTCCTGTGCAGCGCCTTGGGACGTCCTCCCGACGTGAAAGGCGCTCTATAAGTGCAAATTGTTGTTGTTGTTTTTGTAGCTGCTCCTTGTTAAGCTTAGCCACAAATCAAATTTACCAACTCTATCAACTATTTAAAGTTACAGGCAATAAAATAGTTAGTACATATACATACAGATAATAAAATAAGTAATTCCCACTCTCACTCAATTCCTTCTCACTCTGGTCTGGCCTCACTCTGGTCTCACTTCACTCCAGTCTCGCCTCACTCTAGTCAGCTCACAGCTCGGGGAGACTTGTAAAGTTTGAATTGAAGGATAACAACAAAAAAATTATTTTATTTGCCTAGCACCTTTCACGACAGGAGGATGTCCCAAAGAGCTGTACCATCATTGTCTCAGACCGTGGCTGATTGCGGCAGCTAAAGTGTGCACACTGTGACTGGGAACAGAGGGAGGGGGTCAGCGGGACATGGCCATCTTAACAGCTTTAGTTGTTTAACAAAATGCGGAAATTCAAACGAGGGGTAAAATATAGCATTTCCTCCCCCAAAGAACAAAGGTCTATCTCCCAGACAAACATCTTTTGTTGATTGGCTCTCTTGTGTACCAATGGCTAGATAATACAGCGAAGTTCTTTACACACAACATATATTCTACCACACCAGGGAACAATATTGCATGCAAAGTCATCGTTTGGTAACACTCAATATTAACTTAAGCTTGTTGAACATTTTACAGACAAACTGTCTTCAACAAACAAACCTGGTCAAGTAACATTTCACACCTGAATTACTGAATGAATATACTTTTTTTTATTAAATAACATTACAGTCACTGAGAGTCAGGCTGGTTACTGAGAGCCACAGGCTTTCTTGTATTCAAAGTCTCAGTGGGATCCCAGCTTTCCTTTCTCCCTCACCAGGATCATGAAGATCCACTACACACTCGCTACCATTCACAACCTTACACCAATATTATTATATATTGTAACAACAGCAGCAACTTGCATTTATATAGCACCCTCCACGCCGGGAGGCATCTCAGAGTACAGTGGTAAAGCTGCGGCCAAGCCAGGGGGAGGAGGAAGGTGACCGTAAGCATGGTCGAAGAGAAAGGTCTTCAGGCACGACCTGAAGATGGTAAAGGAGGGGGTGAAATGAACGGGTTGAGGGAGGGAGTTCCAAGGTTTCAAGGAGTAGTGGCTGAAAGCATGGCCGCCGATTGTGGAGCAGAGGAATCGAGGGATAAGGAGGAGGCCAGACCCAGTAGAACGGAGGGAGCGGGTTCTGCTGTGTGGAGGTGGGGAGGTTAGAGAGTTTGGGGATTGCAGAGGAGTGGAGGGATTTAAACACAAAAATGAAATCTTCAAGTCAATCCACTCTGTGACTTTAACAGTGCAGTTTGGCAAACACTGAACTAATCGGGGTATGAACTTTGGTGCCGGGGAGAATGTGATGGCGGAGTTTTGTATGAGCTGAATTTTGTGGATGGTGAAGGAGAGGAGACCGGCAAGGAGGGTGTTAGAGTATCCAGCCGAGAGGTGACAAAGGCACAGACCAGGGTTTCAGCAGCTGTTGGGGTGAGGTATTGACAGAGACTGGCAATGTGGCGGAGATGGAAGAAACCGTTGCTGGTGAGGGACCAGGGAAGGAAGATAAACTGGGGATTGAACCTAATGCGTAAGTTTCGCACAGGTTTGGAGAGTTTTAAGGACAGGTCAGGTAGATTAAGGAGGTCGGAACCATAGGACGGAAGACATCGATGGGAGCCAAAGAATATGGTTTCCATCTTGTTGATGTTTAACTGCAGGAAATTTGCACTCATCCAACTCTTGATGTCCGACAAACAAGCTGACGGAATATCAGGGGACTGGGGTATCACAACTGGGGGTTGAAAAGTAGAGTTGGGTGTCATTCGGATATATGTGGAAGTTAAGCATGTGTCTGCGGATGACACCACTGAGAGGGAGCATGTAGATGAGGAAAAAACGGGGCCAAGGATGGGGTAGAAACAAGAAGAAAAAGCATTTACAGAGATTTAGTGCTGGCGGTTTGTGAGGCCGGACTCAAACCAAATGGATGACGGAGGTGGATGACGGAGGACAAGTGGTGGAGATGATGGCGTGCCCGACTGTGTTGAATAGAGAGGTCCAGGAGGATAGGGAGGTAGAGGGAGCGCAAGTCATAGATAGAGAGGACATTGTTTATGGCTTTCAGAAGCGGTGACTCTGTACTTTGGGCGGAGCAGAAGCTAGACTAGAGGGGTTCAAGTATGGTGTGAAAGGACAGGTGTGCGCAAAGTTGGTTCCAGAGATTTTGACTGTGCCTTTCTCGTATCTTCCTAGACTGCACCAGCACTCTTCTCACTGGTTTGCCTCACTCCTCTATTCAGCAGCAACTCAACAACAATAATTTCGATTAATATAGCGCCCACCACGCTGGACGGCGTCTCAGAGCACTTCATTCACTCATTGCAACTCATTCATAGCTCTGTGCCTACATCCTCCCTGCAACAAACTCAACAAACCTATCACCCGGTCTGCACCAGGCTCCTTACTGTAGGAATTAGTACCATGTCAGAATCACACTGAATGAACCAATGGTGGACACTTCTGTTTCTTGGCACTTGTTGGAATTGGGTAGAAAAGGACTATCTGTGGGAGAAAAGGTCTGTGTTGGATTTGGAGTGATTTAATTACCTCCAATATTACAATTGTTCTCATGCACAGCTAGTTGAGGTCTGTAGATGCTAAGATCATGAGCCAGACTATGCATTGAAACATGCAAGGTCAGACATAAACAGGTATTGACCCCTTTATGAGTTGTGAGGGAGAACATGTTCTAAGCATCTGGATTGAAAACTAAGGTTAATAGCAGAAAGTCATGGAGCAAGTTATTAGAACAATCTGTGAGATAGAGAGGTTAGTATTTAACAGAATCCAGTGAGAGGTGCAGACTTCTGTGTAAAGTAATAATTTACTCAAACTTTGCAAGTGTGAATAAAGGAAGTTAAGTTTTGTTACACAAAGCATTATTGTGGTGATCTAGATGGCTATTGTCATTGAATCAAACCCTCACAAATAAGAGTGGACAGAAAAGGGTGAGATGTTATGGCTTCAAATGTTGAAGTATAAAGATCCAAGACGCTGTTCATGCATTATGGTGTTACAGGCAGCATTACACTGAGCTCTGCTCTTGGTGCCCACTTCTAGTATGTTAGCGCAATAAGCCTGTAATGCTGTATGGGAAATGATCATTTAGATTGAACAAGAGCACAAAGCCTGCTTCTCATTATTGCCTGGCATGTTTGATGCATTGTTCCCGTGTTCAGTAAGCTGCTGACAATCTGCAACCATGTGTCAATAACTGAAAACCTGGCTCTTTGCATGTCTAATTTCTATTTAATTCTCCCTCTTTTCAAAAACCACAAACTGATGTGGACAACAACAACTTTTGAATATAGCGCCGTTACCTAGGGTAGCATCCCAGAGCTTGACAGTGGCAGAGCACAACGTCAAGCGGGGGTAGGTGGAGAAAATCTGGGTGGGTGGGGTGCAGGCAGTAGAGGAAGAGTGTTATGAACTTTCAGGCCATAGTAGCTGGACGCGTGGACATTGATGGTGGAAACTACGGCATGATGGACAGGTCGGAGGCCAGAGCCAGTTGAGTGGAGGTTATTAGAACAATCTGTGAGATAGAGAGGTTGGGGAGTAAGCAGGTCGGAGGTAGGGATGTGGCGGAGCATGAAGGGATTTGAAAACAAGTGTGAGGATTGTGAAATTGATTTGTTTGGCTATATGAAGGAGTGGAGTCTGGCTAGAACTGGTGTGATGGAGGTGTGAAGTTTATATGGGTGAGTATGCAGGCTGTGGAGTTTGGGATCAGCTGAATTTTATGTACGGTGGAGCTGGGGGAGACCGGGGAGGAAGGAATTTACAGAGTCGAGTCAGGAGGTATAATGTTTCGGTTGTATAGTTACAAGCGAAGGCAGGCAATGTGGCGGAGGTGGAGGAAGGCTTCCCTGGTCAGGGATGTGGAGAAAGAAGGACAGCTTTGGGTTGTATCTAACGCCTAGGTTGCGCACTGTTTTAATAAGACTGAGGAGGTCAGAGCCGCAGGATAGAAAACATTGACAAGAGTCAATGAGTATGGCTTCCATCTTGTCAGCATTGAATTGTAGGAAGTTTTAACACTTGATGTCTACCATCACAAGCAGAGAGTATATCGGGGGACCTGGAGTCATAGCTGTACGAGGCAAAGTAGATTTATTTGTCTTCCGCAAACATGCAGACATTTACCCCATGTCTGCGGATGACATCGCCTAGAGCAGTGGCTTCCAAACTTTGAATAGCGGTGCGCCCTTAACTCCACCTCCTTCATACTCGGCTCTGCACACTCGGATCCTCGGCTCCATACACTCAGGTCTTCGGCTCCACACACACCCGGGAGCTCGAGAGGCTAAAGCTCCTTGCCCACCCAGCCAATGGCCGCACCCCCCAAAGGAGGCGCACCCCACAATTTGGAAACGACTGTCCTAGAGGGACAGTCCTAGATAAGAAAGAGGAGGGGGACAAGGATGCAACCCTGAGGTACCCCATAGGTCAAAATCATTTGAAGAGATAAAGTGGACACAGTTTGTTAGGTAGTACTTGAATCATCCAAGTGCAATCCCACTAAGGTGTTATGAGGGAAAAGAATGGCAGGATCAACTATGTCCATACAGTAATTGTTTTTATTGTTTGAATGGATTATTACCACTAGTAAGTGATCTGTCAATTGACTAAGAACTGTGTTCCAATGACTGCTGGGTAAACAGAGGCGTGTGATTTAAGGAAATTTGGCCAATGTTTCACCCTGCCAGGGAATCGAATCCAGGTCCTCTCAAGTGCTCTAACTATTGAGCTACATGGCTCGACAAACCAATATTTCTCTCTTAAAAGTTGTTATTAAATCAGGTTCCACCACCCTTTCAGGAAATGCATTCCAGATCCAAATAAAGTACTGTGTGGTAAAATGTAACCTCCAAACCTTCCTCAGCGCATCCTTGTACCCTATCTACCTTTCCTACCTTTCCTCTCCAAGGTACTTCAACAAGTCATTACTTCCAATTCTGCACTTTTTTATCCCTGTACTCCCTGCATTTGGAACCTCTACAATTTGGATTCCGCTCTATTCACAGTAGACCGCCCTTGTTAAAAGTTGCAAATAACAGTTTGTGACCGAGGCTCTGGCTCCTCTTTCTTCACTTCTCTGTCACCTTCGTCACTACATCAATGATCTGGACTTGGGTGTACGGAGTACAGTTTCCAAGTTTGCAGATGACACTAAGTTAGGGAGAATAGTAAATAGTGAGGAGGATAGTAGCCATCTGCAAGAGGATATAGACAAATTGGTAAAGTGGGCAGACACATGGCAGATGAAGTTTAATGCAGAGAAGTGTGAGGTGATGCATTTTGGGAGAAGAAATGAAGGGAGGCAATATAGGCTAGATAGTACAATTTTAAATGGTGTGAAGGAACAGAGAGACCTGGGGATTTGTGTTAGTGACTCGTTGAAGGTGGCAGGACAGGTAGACAAGGCTGTTAAGAAGGCATATGGGATACTAGGCTTTATAAATAGGGGTATAGAGTACAAAAGTCAGGAAGTGCTGACTAACCTCTGTAGGACTTTGGTGAGGCCTCAGCTGGAATACTGTGTTCAATTCTGGTCACCACACTACAGAAAGGATGTGAAGGCATTGGAAAGGGTGCAGCGAAGATTTACTAGGATGGTGCCAGGATTGAGGAACTTCAGCTATGAGGAGAGGCTAGATAGGCTAGGGTTATTCTCTCTGGAGCAGAGAAGATTGAGGGGAGACCTAATAGAGGTTTATAAGATCATGAGGGGTTTCGACAGGGCAAATAGAGAAAAACTATTTCCACTCGTGGGTGAATCTGTGACTCGTGGTCACAGATTTAAAATAGTTTCAAGGCGAAGTAGAGGGGAGCTGAGGGGAATTTTTTTCACTCAGCGAGTTGTTCGAATCTGGAATGCATTGCCTGAAAAGGTGGTGGAGGCTGATTCGATAACAACTTTTAAAAGGGAATTAGATCTTTATTTAGGGAGAACAGGTCTATTAGGCTATGGGGAGCGGGCAGGGCAGTGGGATTGAATCGCTCTTTTCAAAGAGCCGGCACAGACTAGATGGGCCGAATGGCCTCCTTTTGTGCCGTAAAATTCTATGAATCTATGAATCTACCGACCACTTTATTCTTCTCCACTGCCTCTTCTTTCAGCTCCACCTTCACTTTTAAAAGAGAGGTAGATATTTATTTGGGGAGGATGGATTTGCACAGTTATGGGGAGAGAGCTGGGGAGTTGGATTGAATTGCTCTTTTTAAAGAGATGGCACAGACCTGATGGGCCGAATGGCCTCCTTTTGTGCCGTAAGATTCTATGATTCTATTATGTACAGTTCTGTCCTTGCCTGGTTTAAATTTTTCCAGCCATCTCCACTTTGTCAACGGGTTCTCCTCCATTCACCGGATCGTCAGACGTGGTGTTCCTCAGGGCTTTGTCCTAATTTCTCCCCTCATTAATATTTACATGCTCCTGCTCGGTGATATGATTTGCTCCGTATGGAGTTAACTTCCATATGTTATGCGGATGACACTGAACTCTATCTCTCTGTCTTCACCCTCAACTCCAGGACCACGGCTATCCCGATGGACTGCCTTAGGCATCAGTCCCTGGATGAGAACAAGCTTTCTCCATTGAATATCAACCAGACAGAGGCTCTACGTCTTGGCTCCATGTACAGAGATGCTATAGTCAGAGCCTGAGGTGAGGAGTCACAAGCATCTCTGTACATGGATGGACTACACGTCACTGAGCTAGTGCAAAATCTGGGTGTCTTGCTCATTTGGCATCTGTCCTTCAAACCTCACATCTAATCCATTCAACTTTCCCCCATTTCTGTAACCTTACCTGACTCCATTACAATCTCTCCTCTTGGACTGCTGAGGTACTTTCTGTGCTTTTATTGCTTCCAACAACAACAATAACATTTGTATAGCCTTTCATGTCATGAGAACATCCCAAAGGGCTGGATAGTCATTGTTTCAGACCCGAGCTGGGGTCAGGGATGGGGAGGGTGGAGAGAAAGTGGGGAATTTGGGAAGATTCGATGGGACTGTCGAAGAGGAGGGTCTTGAGGCGGGACTTGAAGGAGGCCAGGGAGGGGGCGAGGAGGGACTATGGCTTGATTGTGCTAACAATCTGATCTTCACCCTCCCCGGGCTGCACTGGGTCCCCATCGAAGTATAGAGTTCAAGATCCTCATCTTGTCTTTTAAAACCCCACCATGGTCTTGCCCCATCCTCTCTTTATTACCTTCTAAAACTACCAACCTGTTCACTCCACCCTCTGCAGTCAAGCAATCAGCCTTTCGTCAGCCTCTGGATCTCAATCCCACAGTCACTCTATTTCGCCACTCCCTCGCCTCCTTTCTGTTTGACTGTGGTTATCTCCACTCCTATTGGCCTCCATCCACTGCTTGGGTGCAAACTCTCAACTATACCATTGGACATCTTCCCACCATTAAAGATGCTATATAAATGAAATTTGTTGTTGTTAATTAGTTATCAGTATAACTTGTCTGAGAGACATATACATGTACGCCTCCATGTGCTACCTATTGTCTCCACAACAATGACAACTTGCATTTTATACAGCACCGTTCACATAGAGAGGACATCTCAAGACAGTCATGTTTATACTGCATTTGAGGATTGAAATCAAGAGATGTGGAGGCCGAGGTGAGTGGGTTGGTAGGATGTCTTAAGGCACAGTCAAATATAAATATCTTGAGATGGGCCTTGAAAGTAAGCAAGTGAGGTGGCAAGGCAAAGGAGCTATGTGATGGGGTTCCAGAGGGTGGGGATAAAAAGGTTTTAGGCCCAAATGCCTATGATGGTATGGGCAGGAAAGGGGACATGGAGCAGGCCAGAGCCTGCTGAGTGGGAGGGGGCAGGCAAGTTGATAAGATTTGAGTCGGTCACAGAGGTAAGACCAAGAATAGCTTTAAAAATGAGGACAAGGAACTTAAACTTGATTCTCTGGAGGAGGTGGAGCCAGTGAAGCTGGGTGTGAATTGGGGGGAATAAGCTGACAAAGCTTGGTGCAGCCTGAGGGAAGAGGCAGTGGCGGATGTGGCCAATGTTGCGGAGGACAGAACAGGGCACTGATGTGAAATAGAAAGGATAGTTGTAGTTGTTTTATCAAACAAGACACCAAGCATCCACACTGGCTCAGTGAAGTGGCATGTGGATCCATGAATAGTAATGCTGTCAACGCCTGAGGAGAGGAGGTGCTGATAGGAGCCAATGGCCTCAGTATTGTCTATTTGTTGTCTACAACATTATGGATTCTTGTAGCTCAGTGGTTAGAGCACTCACCTTACAAGCATAAGACTTGTGCTTCGAATCCAGGCAGGTCAGGGCAAAATCTTGGGCAAATTTCCGTACTCCACACGCCTAATAATAATCTGTCCAAAAAAATCTATAATAACTTGGTCATTTCAATCCACGACTGTTTGTGGGACACTGCTGTGCGCAATTGGCTGCTGCGTTTCATCCACAAATATAGTCAATTCACTTTACAGTATATTCTGTGAAACGCTTTGAGACTTCTAGAAGACGTGAAAAGCGCTAAATCAGTTGCAAGGGTTATTATTATTATTCTACGTGATGTTGAGCTACAGGACTTGTGGAGTGCAATTGGTGTGCGCAATTGGTTTCTGCGTTTTGTTCACATATATGCAGTCTTAACTTTACAGTAGTATATTCTGTGAAGGACTAGAAGATGTGAAAAGCACTATATCAAATGCAAAGATTATTAGATTATTATTATTCCATTCAACTGGAGAAAGCTAGGTCTGATCCAGCATTTGATATCTGACAGACATTATGTCAAGACAGCAGAGGTCCTGAAGTCGAGGATGGAGGCAGAGATAGAGTTGGGTGTGATCTGTATACATATATTCTCTAGAGTACAGAAGAATTAGGGGAGATCTTATTGAAGCATATAAGCTTCTTAAAGGGTATGGAGGGACTGTTTCCCCTATTGGGAGAATTTATAACCAGGAGTCACAGTCTTAAAATTTCTTCACTCAGAGGGTGGTGAATTTATGGAATTCAGAAGGCTGTAGATGCTCAGTTGAATGTTTCAAGGCTGAGACTGATAGATTTTTTTTAAATAGAGGGATTAGGAGATATGGAGATAGGGCAGGTAATTAGAGTTAGGTCAGAAGATCAGCCATGATCTTATCGAATGGCGGGGCAGGCTCGAGGGGCCGAATGGCCTAATCCTGCTCCTAATTCTTATGTGTTAGTTAACCCCGTGCCTGCGGATGATATCACTGAATGGTAGCATCTAAATATTAAAGAGACTAACGACAGCCCTGAGGATCACTTTGCATAACATTCAAGGAAGAGAAGACATTTGTGGAAATTAAGCTAAGACGGTGGGAAAGGTAACAACAACACTAGGCAAGGACAGAACTGTGAAGATGGTGGAGCTGAGTACAGAGGTGGTAGAGAAAAATAAAATGGTCAATAGTGTTGAAGGCAGCAGAGAGACGAGAAGGATGAGGAGACAGAGAGAGCCTTGGTAACCAATGGAATTTGTAACTTGACCAAGTCTGTCTGCTGTAGATTGGAGGAAACCAAATTGGAGGAGTTTGGGACTGATGTGAGAGGAAAGAGCAAAGCTGGCCTCTCTCTCTCTCTCTGCCTCCACCTCCCCATCCTCTCTATCTGTCCTTGGCATCTCTCTCTCTCTGCCCCTGGCCTCCCTCCCTGATCTGCTCATTACTCTGCGCTGGCCTCTCTGGTTCTCCGGTTGGTTGCCCTCCATTTCCTGCCCAGTGTGTGAAGTTGGGGGTAGTGAGTGTTCGAGGATGACTGACTGAAAAGCATGTCACACTGAATCTGACCTCTCCCCACTGGTCCCCACACATGTACAATCAGGACTCCTCCCTGACTGTGGGAGCTGGCCAGAGCTCTGACTGAGACCAACAACCTGAGCACATACTGCGACTGGGATGATTGAGCTTCTGCTCTGTAACTGTGCTACGCACTACATCATTGTGGCTGCCCTGTCCAGACTCCAGGGATACATTAGGCAGTTTGTGTGCAAGGGGGAGTTTGAGTAAAGCATTCCTGAACTCCTGATAGTTAGCGTCAGACCAGCTGGAGGCAGTTGGAATGGTAAGGTGGGCGGCTGCTCCAGAGCCCTTATGTTTGGAATGGCTTCTTATGCGTAACTGATGATGTAACGACATGCCATTAGGTTGTAATGAACACCAAAACAGTTGTGCTACAGATGTTTCTGTCTTTCACAGGTCCTCCCGGACTTGCTTACAAATGAAATTGAGTGTCAGACAAATGGCTTCTGCTAGAACCTTGGTGGATGTCACAGCTGCTGACATTATGCATTTATGTACAAACATATGTCAATGTCAAAATCCACAAAGCTGACCAAACAAACTAACTTGCATGACCCTATCACCTCCATCCTCGCTCGGCTTCACTGGTTCGTATCCATATACGATACAATTCAAAATCCTCATCCTTCACACACTTGCTCCTCCTTACCTCTGTGACTTTCTAAAACTACCAACCTGATGGACCCTTCCGCTTGGCCGGCATTGGCCTAATCCACGTTTCCGAACTGCCCACTCCACAATCAGAGGTTGGGCCTTAGGTTTTCTGCCTCCACCTCCTGCAACTCCAACCGAGAGCCCCTTCATCCCGCTGCCTCCATTGCCTCCATTAAAGCCCATCTCAAAACAACAGCAATAAAAACAACATCAAACTTGACCCAAGGCACTGGACAGTCAGTGTTTCAGACCGGAGCTGGGGTCATGATCAGAGAAGGTGGAGGGAAGGGAGGGGAAGGGGGATGACCGATAGCATAGTCGAAAAGGTGGGTCTTGAAGGAGGCTATAGAGAGAGTGAGGTGGACATATTGCAGTATGGAATTCCAGATGTTGGGGGCAGAGTGGCTGAAGGCTTCCTTGTCAATGGTGGGGCAAGTAGGTCGGGGGACGTGGAACAAGCTGAAGCTCACTGAGCAGAGGGAGGAGACAGGTTAGTAGGGTTAGGAGGTCAAAGAGGGTGAGACAAAAACAAATCAGACTTATAGAGCGCCTTTCACGTCGGGAGGACGTCCCAAGGCGCTGCACAGGAGGCGTGTGACCCGAGCTGGGAGGGGAGCGTTCACGAAGGGGTAAAAAACATGGGGGAGGTCGAAAAATTAGGGGGGAAACAAAAGGCACGGTCGAAAAGAAAAGTCTTCAAACCGGCCTTGAAAGAGGAAAGGGAGGAAGCAAAGCTGAGAGATTGGGGGATGGAATTCCATAGGGTGGGAGCGGAGAAACTGAAGGCCCGGCCTCTGATGGTGGGGCGGTTCGGGCGGGGGGCTTGGAGCAGGCCAAGTCCTGCCGAACGGAGGGTCCGGGTGGGCTTATAGGGGGAGAGTAGATCGGATAGATAGGGCGGGGCAAGGCCGTTGAAGGCCTTGAAAACGAGGACAAGGATCTTGAACTCGATCGTCTGGAGGATGGGGAGCCAGTGGAGACGGGCGAGGGTGGGGGTTATGTGGTCGTGGAGGCGGGTGCAGGATAGTACACGGGCTGCAGAGTTTTGGATGACCTGCAGCCTGTGAATGGAGGAACTGGGCAGGCCAACAAGCAGAGAGGTTCCGTAGTCCAGCCGTGAGGTGATGTACGTGTGCACGAGTGTTTCGGCAGCGCGGGGGGTGAGATAGTTGCGGAGCCTGGCAATGTTGCACATGTGGAAATAAGCGGTGCCGGTCAAGGCGCGGATGTGGGGGAGGAAGGAGAGTTTATGGTCGAACGTGATGCCGAGGTTCCTGACTGGCTTTGTGAGGTGGAGAGTGCAACCTTGGATGTTGAGGCTGACAGCGCCCAATGTGCGGAGGCGCTGGCTTGAGCCAATCAGGAGGGCCTCGGTCTTGCTCACGTTCAATTGGAGGAAGTTGTCCCTCGTCCAGGACTCGATGTCGGACAGACATGCTGTCAGAACATCGATGATCTGGGGGTTGAGGGATGAGGCGGAAAGGTACAGTTGGGTGTCGTCCGCATACATGTGGAAATTTACCCCATGTTTGTGGATGACATTGCCCAGAGGGAGCGTGTAAATGGTGAAAAGGAGGCGCCAAGGACAGAGCCCTGGGGAATGCCGTGAGAAACTGTGCGGGGGTTTGAGGAGAAACCGTTAGACGATACAAAATGTAGGCAAGGCCATGGAGAGCTTTTTTGAGGACCAGGATCTTGAATCCTCTAAATGATGGGGAAACCAATGGAGTCGAGCGAGAGTGAAGGAGATGGGATCGCAGAGCTTTGTTGCGGAGAGGACACAGGTTGCAGAGTTCTGGATGATCTGCAGCCTACGGAGGGAGGAGTTGAGTAGGCCGACAAGCAGGGCATTGGCATAGTCGAGCCTAGACGTGATGAAGGCATGAATGAGAGTTTCAGTGCCCTGAGGGGTGTGGAGGTGGCAGAGTCGGGCAATGTTGCACAGGTGAGGGTCATGGCATGGATGTGGGGGAGGAAAGAGAGTTGAGGATTGAACAAGGCTAGGTTTCTGAAACAAAAACAGAAGTTACTGGGGAAACTCAGCAGGTCAGGCAGCATCCATGAAGAAAGGGTTGTCGACCTGAAACATTGACCCCTTTTCCTTTTTTTTACTGTTTTTGTTTCAGATTCCCAGCATCTGTAGTATTTTGTGTTTTGTTTGAAGACTAGATTCATGACTGGCTTGGTGAGGTGGAGTGTACAACCATGGAGGTTAATGTAACCAGTCCCTGAGGTGTGGGGGCCTCGGTCTTATTGATATTCATCTGTAGAAAGTTTGCTCTCATCGAGGATTTGATGTCCCACAGGCAGTTAGGACAGTAGTGCCTTGGAATATCCTCCCAACCTAAAAGGTGCTCTATAAATGTAATTATGTTGTTTGTTGTAGTGGTCCTGGAATTGAGGGTGGAGGCAGAAAGATAGAGTTGGATGTCATCTGCATACATATAGAAGCTGACCCCATGTCTGTGGATGTGGGGGGAGCATATAGATATTCCAAAGTAGAGGGCCCTGGGGAATGCCACATGTGACAATGCTGGAGGAGAAACCGTTGGTGGTGACAGTGAGAGAAATAAGAGTCAAACCAGGTCCTCAAAGATTGAGTTGAGCAGAGAGGCAATGTAGGAGGATGGAGTGGTCGGCAATGTCGAAGGCGGAAGAAAGGTCGAGGAGAACAAGGAGGGTGAGAGAGCCCTGATTGCAGATATTTTAAATATCGTTAGAGACTTTGACCAGGGCTGTCTCCGGGCTGTGGGCCTGCCTTTTTAACAATGATCTAAAACATTGGAGGCCTGCGAGGCTGATTGGCTGAATGGTCTAATCCTATGTTCCTATGGTGCCTTTGATTATCTTCTTGCTAAAACCCCCCCTGCCCTTCATCCTTCTTGACTCCAGCCCACCGCTCATGTTGCAAATCCTTGGGCCGGCATCCAAACGTGACACACGCTTTATAAATGCAATTTGTTATTATTTGTTGTTGTTTTTCACATTGTATGGGAACAGCCAATATGATGAGTATTCCTGTGATTATAAATATCCATTTGGGGGTTTGACCGTAATAGCTGAATATCTACATAAAGATCTTATTGAATCAACATGCAAACTTATTTCAATCTGAATTGGGTTATCAGTAGACATGATCTGTTTTTTGGAAGTTCGATGAAATACTTTGAGAGCCTTTGTTGCATTTCTCTATAACATTCGTTGCCTGTTTTATTCAGTACTTATAATTTAATAATAGTAATCCTCGGGCAAGTTTCCTTACTCCACACACACGCCTAATAGTAATCCATTTAAAAAAATGGATCATTTCAATCCACGAATGTTTGTGGGACACTGCTGTGCGCGATTGTCTGCAGCATTTTGTCAACAAATATACAGTCAATTCACTTTACAGTATATTCTGTGAAGCGCTTTCAGATGTCGATAAAATGTGAAAAGCACTATATATCATATGCAAGGATTATATTATATTATTATCATGTCTTCGAGACGTTTCAAACAGCTTCACAGAATATACTGTAAAGTGATTTGGCTGTATATTTGTGGGCGAACATGGCAGCCAATTACACACAGCAATGTCCCACAAACAGTTGTGGATTCAGTGACCAATTTGTTATTATTTTGAAGGGATTATTACACCGGAAATGTAATCTGCCAATTGACTAACAACCGGGTTCCTACTTACTAGGTAAATAGAGGCGTATGGAGTAAGAAAAGTTGCCCAATGTAATAATATGACAAATACTCATGCCTTTCTGCTTTCCTCAAGTATTTATTAAAACCATACATGAGCTTGTGGTTGAGATAAGATTTCAGTAATTGATTCTTTCGTGAAACTACAGGAAACGTTTAATTTTTATTTAGAGTTCACACATTTACTGAAAGTCCTTATAAACATCTAATAAACATTCTCCTTACATTTCACATCAGGAAGATTTTTATAGGATATACAGTAAAAGCCCGTTTATCTGTGACCTGATCAACTGTACCTTCCGTGTAACTGGCATCTCAAAAAAAAGGTCTGCATTCGATTAACCGGAATTTATCCGGCATAATGTATTTTTTAAAAATTGTTGTTATTGTTTTCGGCTGAATATCCAGCACGCATACAGGTATCCCTCCCCAACCATGGGGGATATGTTCCTCTAAACCTCCTTGGTCAGTAAAATCGCGGTTGGAAAATGCAGGGCCCTATGGGAAACATGGGGATAGGGGAAGTAAGTTCCTTGTTTCATAGAACTAAACACAAAAAAAACACATACAGTTACATACAAGGGGATAGGGGGAGTAAGTTTGGGTGCATTGGCTGCCAGGATCTGCGGCAATCCGTAGGCTGTCTGACTGACTAATCTACAGAGAGAGAGAAAGAGAAATCATGGAGGGTGAGGGAGGGAGGGTGGGTGTGGTGAGTGACACGGAGGGTGGGGGGGTGTGTGACACGGAGGTTGGGGGGGTGGGTGATATAGAGGGTGGAGGTGGGGGGCAGTAGGTGGTGTGGTGGGTGACATGCTGATAGGGGGAGTAAGTTTGGGAGCATTGGTTGCCAGATCTGCAGACACAGAGAGCGAGAGAGAAAAATCAACAGAGATTTACCTTAATCCTAAAAGAGAAGCTGATTGATTGCGACATCGCAACTGGGTCCTAGTGCTAAACGTTAGTGTAAAAACCCGCGGATAAACAAGGGTTATAAGCCGTGGTTAGCAAGGGTCGCATTTAGCAAACCGTGGATGTGTGAGTTTCGTGGTTGACGAGGCCGCGGTTGGGGCGGGGTACCTGTATATTCAAATCCCATTCAGTTTCCAATCAATAGATTTAGATTTTATTCTTTTAAATTTCTTTGCACTACTCAGACTAATCATCTCCTAACTCATCGCACCTTCCGCACCACTCTCTAGAGTACAGAAGAATTAGGGGGGATCTTATTGAAGCATATAAGATTCTTAAAGGGCTGGATAAAGTAGTCACTGAGGGACTGTTTCCCCTGGTAGGAGAATCTATAACCAGGGGTCATAGTCTTAAAATTAAGGGTCATCCTAAAGAACAGAGTTGAGGAAACATTTCTTCACTCAGAGGGTAGTGAATTTATGGAATTCACTACCCCAGAAGGCTGTAGATGCTCAGTCCCTGAACATTTTCAAGGCTGAGACTGATAGATTTTTAAAAAATAGAGGGATTAGGGGATATGGGGATGGGACAGGTAATTAGAGTTAGGTCAGAAGATCAGCCATGATCTTATTGAATGGTGGGGCAGGCTCGAGGGGCTGAATGGCTTACTTACTTCTGCTCCTAATTACTATGGTCTTATGGTCTTATGGTAGTCTTGACCCATCATCAAATGTGCATTTACCAGCTACATTGAATTATGCATGTGCAGTGTAGATTATTTATTCTGTGGCATTTACTGTCTTGCACAGTGTTGTAACTGATTGTTGAAGAACAACTTTGATTTATATAGTGCCCTCAACGCCAGACAGCGTCTCAGAGCGCTTCACAGTAGTGGATCCCGGACCGAGCCAGGGCCAGGGCCCGAAAGGTGACCAAAGGTGTAATTGGGAAGAGAGGGGGCGAGGCGAAGGGAGTGAGGAAGGGAGTTCCAGAGCCTCGGGGTGTAGTGGCTGAAGGCGTGGCTGCCGAGGGTGGAGCGGAGGATTCGGGGGGACATGGAGGAGACCAGACCCAGAGGAGCGTAGTCAGCGGGAGCTGATTTGGGGAGAGAGGAGTTCAGAGAGGTAGGGGGTGCAAAGGATGGAGGGATTTGAAATCAAGGGTGAGGATCTTGAAGTCGATTCTCTCAGGGACAGGGAACCAGTGAAGTCTGGCAAGGACTGGGGTAATGGGGGAGCGGAGTTTGGTGTGGGTGAGTATGCGGGCGGCAGAGTTTTGAATCAGCTGGATTTTGTGGATTGTGGTGGAGGGGAGACCGGAGAGGAGGGCGTTGCAATAGTCCAGCCGAGAGGTGACAAAGGTATGGACCAGGGTTTCAGCGGCTTTTGGGGTGAGGTATTGCCGGAGACGGATGATCCGTCGTAGGTGGAAGAAAGCGGTGCTGGTGAGAGACCGGATGTGGGGGAGGAAGGACAGTTGGGGGTAGAACCTGATACCAATCTGGTGCACAGGTTCGGAGAATTTTAGGAGCAGATCGGGAAACTGGAGGAGGTGAGAGCCGTGTGAATGGAGACGTTGACGAGAGCTAAAGAGTATGGCTTTCGCCTTGTCGACATTCAGCTGCAGGAGGTTCGTGCTCATGTGGCTCCTGATGTCTGACAGGCTGACAGAACATCAGGGGACTGGGGGTCACAAAGTGAAGTGGAAAAGTAGAGTTGGGTGTCATCAGCGTACATGTGGAAGTGTACCCCATGTTTGCGGATGACATCCCCAAGAGGGAGCGTATAGATGAGGAAGAGGAGGGGGCAAAGATGTGGATCCCTGGGGTACCCAACAGGTAACTGGGTGAGAGTGAGAGCAAAAAACGTTTATTGAGATGTACTGCTGACGGTTTGTGAGGTAGGACTCAAACCAGGCGAGGGCGGACCCACTGAGGTGCATGACAGAGGACAGGCAGTGGAGGAGGATGGTGTGGTCGACTGTGTCGAATGCAGTGGACAGGTCCACAAGGATAAGGTGGCAGAGGGAGCCCTGGTCACAGATAGAGAGGACGTTGTTTGTGACTTTCACAAGCGCAGTCTCTGTATTGTGGGCAGGGCGGAAACCGGACTGGAGGGGTTCTAAGAGGGAGTGGGAGGAGAGGTGGGCACTGAGTTAATTTGCAACAACGCTTTCGAGTGCTTTGGAAAGGAAGGGCAGGTTTAGAGATAAGGCGGTAGTGTCTAGGATTTGAGGGATCAAGGGAAGGTTTTTTGAGGAGTGGGGGTGATGGCAGCAGTTTTAAGGAGGGCAGGGACTGATCCTGTGGAGAGGGACTGGTTGATGATGTCGGCCAGCAGTGGGCAGAGGAGGGAGAGCTGGGTGACTAATAGGTTGGTGGGGAGGGGATCGAGGCAGTAGGCTTCATTGAGGTGATGGTGCGTGAGAGGGAGGAAGGAGAGACGGGGGAGAAGGAGTTTAGGAAGGGGGTCGTGGTAGGAGCTGATGACGGGGAGGGTGAGGGGGATGGGGTGGGGGTGGTATTGGGCGATGAGAGGCAGGACGATGACGCTGCCTGGCGGATATTTAGAATTTTGGATGAGAAGAATTCGATGACCTCCTCGCACTTCGCGTTTGAAGTGAAGATTGAGGAGGCCTGAGGGGTTGCACGGAGATGGTGGTGGGTGGTGGAAAAAGGACTTTGGGGTTATTTGCCTCCAGCCTCAATATGCAAGGCTGCACTCTCCACCTCACAAAGCCAATCAGGAACCTCGGCATCATGTTCGATCAAAAACTTTCCTTCCACCCCCACATCCGCGCCTTGACCGGCACCGCTTATTTCCACCTGCGCAATATTGCCAGGCTCCGCAACTATCTTACCCCCCGCGCTGCCGAAACACTCGTGCACGCTTACATCACCTCACGGCTGGACTACGGAAACTCTCTCCTCGTCGGAATAGTTCCTCCATTCACAGGCTGCAGGTCATTCAAAACTCTGCAGCCCGTGTACTATCCCGCACCCGCCTCCGCGACCACATAACCCCCACCCTCGCCCGTCTCCACTGGCTCCCCATCCTCCAGAGGATCGAGTTCAAGATCCTCGTCCTCACCTACAAGGCCTTACACGGCCTTGCCCAGCCCTATTTAACCGATCTACTCTCCCCCTACACGCCCACCCGGACCCTCCGTTCAACAGGACTTGGCCTGCTCCAAGCCCCCCGCCCGAACCGCCCCACCATCGGAGGCCGGGCCTTCAGTTTCTCCGCTCCCACCCTATGGAATGCCATTGCTCAATCCCTCCGTTTCGTTTCTTCCCTTTCCTCTTTCAAGGCCGGTTTGAAGACTTTCCTCTTCGATCGTGCTTTTTGTTCCACCCCGAACTTTTTTACTTCCCCTTCGTGCTTCACCCCTTCCCAAACACTCCCCTCTCAGCTCGGGTCACACGCCTCCTGTGCAGCGCCTTGGAACATCCTCCCGACGTGAAAGCCGCTCCATAAATGTAATTTGTTGTTGTTGTTGTTGTTGTTGATGATGTTGGAATAGTGAGCCGTTTTTGCGCGCGACATGGAACAGCAGTAGCTGTGGAGATGTTCGAACCATAGTTGGTGATGAACCTTGAGACCGGTTTTCTGCCACCTGCACTCGAGCAGCTGGGTTTTGGTTTTTAGCTAGCGGAGATGAGTGTTGTACCAGGGAGAGTGAGTGGGTTTGGAGATGGACCTGGATTTCAGGGGGACGAAAGAGTTGAAGGTGGAGAGGCGATTATGGAGCAGCTGGACAGCAGCTTCAGGATCACTGTGGGTGGAAGGCCAGAGAGGTATGAGGTCAGAAGACGTGAGGGTCTCTGTGAGAGTATTTGGGGGGAGACTTGTCAATGGGTGGAAAAGTACATTTGCAGGTTTGGTGGAGGAAAGAGGGATGCAAGAGGAGAAGGAGACAAGAAAGTGGTCCGAGATGGCCTTGTCCGAGATGCTGAGGTCGGAAATGTCAAGGCCGTGAGTAAGATTGAGAGCGTGGCCACGGTTGTGGTTTGGTGAGTTGATGTGGAGGATAAGCTTTAGGGAGGAGAGGAGGGCAGTGAAATTGGAGGAGGTGGTGCAGGAGGAGTTTAGGTGTAAGTTGAAGTCGCCCATGATGAGCAAGCATTCAGAGCTGAGGGACAAGGAGGAGAGCAGAGTGGAGATATCGGAGAGGAAGGAGCCAGGGGTTAGGAAGGCGATAGAGCAGAAGAATTTTTAACGAAAGAGAAGGATGGTAGAGAATGAGGTGCTCAAAGGATGGGAAACAGCCGGAAGAATAGGGGGAGAGACCAAGGGAGGCGTTGGAGATGATGGCCACCCCGCCGCTGCGTTGCTTGGGCGGGGGCTGTGGTGGAAGGTATAGCCTGGAGAGGAGGCCTTGACTGGAGGCATGGAGTCATTGGGGGAGAGCCAGGTTTCCGTAAGCCCAATAATATCAATGCACTCATCCAGGAATAGATCATACTGAGGGCTTTGTTGGAGAGGGAACGGACATTTTGGAGGGCAGTGCGGATGGGTTTGCTGGAGGTGGGGAGAGGGAGGAGAGAGTGATGTGGAGAAGGTTTCAGGATATGTAGGAGAGGTGGGTGTGGGGAGTGAGGTGGGAGGGGAAGTGGGGAGGATACATAGGAGAGAGGGGTGGTGTTTGCCTTGAGGAGGCGGTTTGAGCGGAGAGAGAGGATGATGGGACAGTTGGAGTGGCTGCTCCGGGACCCAGCGCCTGGTGCCACAATGGCCCTGCGGAGGAGGCCCAGGCTGGAGCTGAGGGAAGTGGTGTTGGGGTCCAGAAGAGAGAGTAGGCAGGTTGGTGGGGTGGGGGTGGGGGTTTGGTGTGGTGGGAGAGAAGGACAGAGTTAGAGTAGTGGATAGAGGGGTCTGGGACATTTAGGGTGACTCGGGTCGGGACGGCAGCCAAAATGCGTTCAGGTGAACGCAAAATGCGTTCAGGTAGCTAATTTGCACACAACAAATACCTATGAAATAATTGACCAATTTTATCTGGGAGAGTGTTGGCCAGCACACCAGGAAAAACTTGCTTGTTCGAGGTTAATGTAGGCTAAACCATACTTCTTACATAGAATCATAGAATCTTACGGCACAAAAGGAGGCCATTCGGCCCATCTAGTCTGTGCCGGCTCTTTGAACAGAGCAACTCAATCCCACTGCCCAGCTCTCTCCCCATAACCTAACAGACCTGTTCTCCCTAAATAAAGATCTAGTTCCCTTTTAAAAGCTGTTATGGAATCTGCCTCCACCATCTTTTCAGGCAATGCATTCCAGATTCGAACAACCCGGTGAGTGTAAACATTTCTCCTCAGCTCCCCTCTGCTTCGTTTTGAAACTATTTTAAATCAGTGACCACAAGTCATAGATTCGCCCACCAGTGGACACTGGAGCCTAGCAGTGGAGCAACCCTGCACTGCTTACATGTTTATAATTCATGATATTATATTTAAGGTGATAGTAATGGCAGTACAAATTGCCAGCTGTACAAAGAGTGTAAGAGAGAGGGAAAGGGTGGTGGGGGGGAAAGAGTGGAGTGGGGAAAGAGTGGAGGAGGGTTGGGTTTGGAGCCATTGAGATGCCAGACTAGTTAGTCTGGCATCTCAATGGCTCCAAACCCAACCCTCCCCACTCCACTCTTTCCCCCCCACCACCCTTTCCCTCTCTCTTACACTCTTTGTACAGCTGGCAATTTGTACTGCCATTACTATCACCTTAAATATAATATCATGAATTATAAACTGAGTGTGTGTGAATGAGAGAGAGAGAAGGAGGGAGAGAAAGATAGAAAAAAAACAAAGCCTGCCCCTTTAAGAAGTAAAAAATTCTTCCGTCCACCATTATGGAAGTTTGCTTTGTGATTGTATGCTGTTTATAGACTGTAATCGATATTTATTGCTTTATTGGTATGTAATCATACAATATTCTGTTATATTTTGTCTATTATTAATATGGTATGTTTTTAAAACAAAGTTCATTATTTTTGTGGTGCGTTTTTGGCAGCTGGCCGACCGAATATCCGGCATGCCGTTTCATCAGCACTGGCCAGGTCCCGAGGGTCCTGGATAAACAGGCTTTTACTGTACATGTATCTCAAATCTTATTCTAAATTTTGATTAAAATCATACTATAACATAATACTTAGCACTTAGCTCTACTTTGTTAAAATATTATTGAATTTTGTTTCTACAGATGCCCGTCCTGGAATCTGCTATTCGGATTTGGTCAATGGACGCTGTGCTAAAGATCTGCCCAGACCCTATTCCAGAATGCAGTGTTGCTGTAGCACCGGCCGCTGCTGGTCTGCCGGCACCATCCCTCAGATGTGTCCAATGCGTGGAACTTGTATGTGTTCTTCATTGTTCATGTCACCACTTGTGAATCTGCTTGACCACTCAGCTGCCTGGACACTATGTTCAGATTATTACATTTTCCTTGTCCGCTCCGCTCCTCCATCAGTGGACATGTTTTCAGCCACTATCCTCTGAAACTCTGTAACCCTCTGCCTCAATCCTGAAAAATTCTTTATTGTACCCATCCCTACTCTCCAGCTACTGCCCTATCTCCAACTTCCCAATCCTCTCTAAGGCCCTGGATTGAGTCGTTGTTTCCCAGCTTCGCTCCTTTCTCTCTCTCCATTCCCTCTTTGAACCCCTACAATCCAGCTTTCGTGCTACCCATAGCACGGAGACAGCCCTTGTCTCTAAGTGCCAGCCCCTTGGGACATCCTCCCGACGTTAAAGTAATTTTGTTGCTGTTGTTGTTGTAACAACATTTTAAACATCTGTGATCAGAGCTCTCTCAGCCTCTACATCCTTCTCAACTTCTATGTTACTTTTGACACTGTCAATCATTCCATCCTCCTACACCGTCTCTCCTCCCATATCAATCTTAATGAACCTATTCTCGCCCGGTTCGACTCCTACCTTTCTCACCGTCTCCACTTTGTCACCACCAACGGCCTCACCATCACCTGTGGTGTCCCCCAGGGCTCTGTCCTTGGCCCCCTACTTTTTAACATCTTCATGCTCCCCCTTGGTGACATCATCCACAGACATGGAGTCAACCTCCACATGTATGCGGATGACACCCAATGCTTATCTTTCTGCCTCTACCCTCGATTCCAGGACCACTGCTGTTTTGACAGACTGCCTGTCAGACATCAAGTCCTGGATGAAAGCTAACTTTCTACAGTTGAATGTCAACAAGACCAAGGCATTACTGATTGGCTTGCGCCAGTGCCTTCACGCATCAGGCATAGGCAGCATCAACCTCCATGGTTGCACACCCAACCTCACCAAGCCAGTTAGGAACCTAGGTGTTTTGTTCGATCCTCAACTGTCTTTCCTCCACCACATCTAAGCCATGACCCGCTCTGCCTTCCCTCACTACCGCAATATTGACCAACTCTGCCATTACCCCTGCACCCCCACATGGCCACTGAAACTCTCTTCACACCACGGCTAACTACTTCCTGCTTGTTGGCCCTCCCTCCATAAATTGTAGATAATCCAGAACTCTGCGCCCGTGTCCTCTACTGATCGTGACACCCCATCCTCACCCAACTCCATTGGTTCCCCATCACCCGGAGGATCCAATGTAAGATCCTAGTCCTCACATTCAAAGCCCTCTATGATTTCGCCCTGCTGTACCTCTATGACCTCCCAACCCCCTAACAACTTGCCCGCCCTATCCGCTCAGCGGGCTCCACCTACTCCACCTCCCCCGACCCACCTGGCCCACCATTTCAGCCACTCTTCCCCCAATCTCTGGAACTCAATCCCGCAGTCCCTCCAACTCACCCCCTCCCTGGCCTCCTTCAAGTCCTGCCTCAAGACCCACCTCTTTGACGGTCCCATCAATCACCCCCAAATTCCCCCCTTTCCCTCCACCCTCCCTGTCCTTCCTTGACCCCAGCTCAGGTCTGAAAGGTGCTATACAAGTGTAATCTTGTTATTGTTTTGTTGTTGTTGAAATAATGATTAGTGAAATCATTTGTGAAATTTGGTCCATTGGAACAAACGGAGTCTAACTCACCTTGTCAATTTTCAGATGAATATCGCAAGTTGTGCATTGACGGTTTTTCTCTCGTACCCGGAGGTCCTTCTGTTTCCGGGGGTCCTTCTATTCCTGGCGATCCTTCTGTTCCTAGAATCTCTGTGCCTGGGGGTCCAATAATAACTGATGGAAGTCGACCTTATCCTGGCCCTCATCCTGGAAATGGCATGATTCCTTTTACTGGTACTGAACTTTCATTGTTCTAATTTTTAAAAACAATTGGTCATGAATACCAGTTATCTAATTCTTTGTTTACTGCCTTGTTTTTTTCTTCAGGTTTGGTTCCTTTGAACGCTACTGATCTCTGCAATTTCTACAGAAACCTCTGCATAAATGGACGCTGCATTCCCCTTCCAGGGCCAAGTTACCGGTGTGAGTGCAATGTGGGCTACCAATTGGACACAAGACGAGAATGTATAGGTATGTTTTAAGGTGCTTTTTTTCCGCAACAACAAATAGCTTCAGGATGAGATCACTGTAATAAAATTCTGGATCAGTTCTAACTGTCGATAGGGCAGAAGCTCTCCTGCTTAGCCTCCATTGGCACCTCAGATACTGATGATATTGACCTGTTCAGATGTTCATCCACCTCATAGAGCCAGCGCAGGTGTCTTGTTTGATCAAAGTTTCAGATCAAAATGGAGTTGTGATTACTATTTGCTCTACAGTTTGCCTCAATGTCTCTAAATATTAGAGGATAACATTTTCTGGGTGGTTTTATCCACTCTAGGTGTTTGATTTGAATAGTCTTCATAAGCAGTCCAAGATGCTTTGTAAAACACTAAAACATAGGAACAGGAGTAGGCCATTCAGCCCTTTGAGCCTATTCCGCTATTTAAATAGATCATGGCTTATTTGAACCTCAACTAATCCTTTCAATTCCAATTTCCCACTTTTTCCCCAGATCCCTTACTATCCTACCAAAAATTTATCAACTTCACTTTTGCAGGTGTGGGTGGATCCAGCCTAGTTCAAATTTAAGACTGTGCTCCCTTATTTTACATGCCCCTACCAGAGGATATAGCTTCTCTGCATCTACTCTGTATCGGAGTCCTTCAGGGCAGTGTGGTCCAGCAGATGGCCGGGCGGTAGGGTCCATCGATATGGAAATTTTCCGATTTAGATATATCGATGGGCTCATATTGAGATATACCGAAATATCGATACTTTGGGGTTTTTCGTACTGCGCATGTGCACGCGGCGTTCGCATTCGCAGTGTGCTCGCATTCGCAGTGTGCACGCATTCGGGGTGTGCGCGCGATCCGGATTGTGCGCGCATTCCGGGTGCGTGCGCATTCAGGGCCTATCTCCTCAGGAGGTAAATATCTTTCTCTCTCTGTGTCTCTCACTCTCTCCATCTCTGTGTTTTTCTGTCTGTGTGTCTCTATGTCTCTCTCCCTCTCCCTCTCTCCTCTCTCACATCCCCCCCATCTCTCCCCCCCCGCCGCCGTCCCTCTCTCGCACCCCCCACCCCCGTCGTCTCTCTCCCCCACTCCCCCCCAGCCGTCTCTCTCTCCCTCCCCCCACAGCCGTCTCTCTTCCCCTCCCCCCAGCTGTCTCTCTCCCCCCCCCCCCAGCCGTCTCTCTCCCCCCCCCCCCCCCCAGCCGTCTCTCTCCCCCCCCCAGCCGTCTCTCTCCCCCTTCCCCCAGCCGTCTCTCTCCCCCTCCCCCCCAGCCGTCTCTCTCTCCCCCTTCCCCCAACCGTCTCTCTCCCCCTCCCCCCCAGTCGTCTCTCTCCCCCTCTCCCCCCCCCCCCCCAGCCGTCTCTCTCCCTCTCCCTCCAGCCGTCTCTCTCCCCCTCCCCCCAGCCGTCTCTCTCCCTCTCCCCCCAGCCGTCTCTCTCCCCCGGCCCCCCCCCCACCCCCGCCGTCTCTCCCCCCCACCCACCCCATGCATACCTGTATATTGTATTCGAAGACTATGAATACAATATGGCGGCTTTACACCTCGGCCTGTGCATGGTGTATAGAGATGAGCATTCTGGTTCTTGTAGTTCAGTGTGCGGCATCCAGATTTTTTACCTCGATATATCGATATTTTTGAAATGTCTATATCGGTGTATCGATATGAAAATTATATCGGGTTTTAGCGATATATCGATATATCGCCGGACCCTACCGGGCGGGGGATTTTATGTGGCCCCCTGACCATTTCCACTATTCCATATCCCACTCCCACCCTCCCTGATGAACATCCTCCTAGGACAGCGGAAGGAGCCCATGGTTAGGATAACACAGTGGGCAGAGTACAGTCTTTACTACAGTCTGTCAGGATGGCAAGAATCTCTCTTACCAACTGCTTCCTTAGCAACCAACCAACAAATCCTGCCGCTGCAGATACATCAAATGTCAAAATTACATTTGTACAGCACCTTTCAAGTCAGGCCGTCCTAAGGCACTGAGTTGCTGTTGGGATCAGGGAGGATAGAAAGGAATGGGGGGAAGGTGGGGATGACCAATGACACGTCGAAGAGAAGGAGTCTTGAGGCGGGACTTGAACGAGGCTAGGGAGGGTGTGAGTTGAAGGGATTGCGGGATGGAATTCTAGAGGTTGGAGACAGAGTGGCTGAAGGCTCGCCAGCTAATGGGCCGGGTGGGTCGGGGGACATGGAGCAGACCAGAGCCCACTGAGAGAAGGGAGTGGACAAGTTGGTAGGGGTTTAGGAGGTCACAGAGGTAGGGTGCAAGGCCATGGAGGTCTTTAAAAATGAGCATCAGGATCTTGAATTGAATCCTCTGAGTGATGGGGAGTCAATAGAGTCGGTTGAGAATTGGGGAGATGGGGGGGTCAGGGAGCTTGGTGCAGGAGCAGATATGGGCTACAGAGTTCTGGATGATCTGCAGTCTATGGAGGGAGGAGTTGGGAGGCTGGCAAGCGGGGCTAGCATCGTTGAGCCTGGACGTAATGATGGCATGAATGAGAGTTTCAGCGGCCTGAGGTAGTGGCAGAATATTTGGCCCATCGTGTCTGTATCCGCTCTTTGAAAATAACTGTCCAAATCAATCCCACTCCCCCGCTTTCTCCCCAAAACCCTGCAAACCTGTCCTCTCCAAATAATTCTCTATTTCTCTGTTAAAAGTTATCAAATTGGCTTCCACTACCCTTTCAGGCAATGCATTCCGGATCCAAACAACTTCTTCTTCCCTCCACAAGCTCATCCAAAACTCTGCAACTCATGTCCTTGCCCCACACCAGGCTCTGCAACCCCATCTTCCCCGCTTTCACTTGACTCTATTGGCTCCCCATCATTCAGAGAATTCAATGCATGATCCTTGTCCTCACTTTCAAGGATTCAAGGACTATTGTTATTATTTGATTTACAGATCAGTTTTCTGGTGGTAATAACCCTATCAAAGGATAAATAAATTTGGTTACTCAATCCATGACTGTTTGTGGGACACTGCTGTGCGCAATTGGCTGCTGTATTTCCCCCGCCTCAAAAAAAACAGTCAGTTCACTTTACACTAAATTCTATTTAGCACTTTGAGACATCTTAATTACATGATAAGGCGTTATATCAAATGCAAGAATTATTATTATTATGAGCCCATCGCTAATATAACAATTTCCTCGTTGTTATTTATAATGAGAAATGGCTGATATGTTGGTGATAGTCAGCAGGACAATGCTTGTTTGGATTACTCTCTGCACAAGATTTCACATTATATGGGAATATTAAATCTTTATGCATAGTAGGGTCCGGCGATATATCGATAAAACCCAATATAATTTTCATATTGATATGCCGATATAGACATTTAAAAAATATCGATATATCGAAAAATCTATATATCGAGGGAAAAAATCGGAATGCCGCACACTGAACTACAAGACCCAGAATGCTCATCTCTATACACTATGCACAGGCCGAGGTGCAAAGCCGCCATATTGTATTCATAGTCTTCGAATACAATATACAGGTATGCAAGGGGTGGAGGGGGAGAGAGATGGCTGGGGGGGGGGTGAGGGGGGGAAAGAGACGGCTGGGGGATGAGGGAGAGAGAGATGGCTGGGTGGGTGGTGGGGGGAGATGGACGGCGGTGGGGGGGGGGAGGGGGGAAGAGAGTTGGCTGGGGGGCGTGGGGGGGAAGAGAAAATTTCCATATCGACGGACCCTAATTCATAGGTGGTTATGCTTAGATTCGTGCAGTTTGAAACATTACCACCGAATAAGCATCTCACAATTCTTGTGCCTCTTGTGCTTTGGCAGATGCGGATGAATGTGTGAGCAATCCATGTATTCATGGCGACTGTGTCAACACACAAGGATCTTATTTTTGTCGCTGTCACACTGGATTTCAAAGCACTGCTACTAAAATGTGTGTGGGTAAGTTATGGAGTCAGATCAAGATTTGTATAGTATTTGTTTTAAATAATTGTTTGCAAAACAATTTTTAATGTTAAACCATATGAAGTTGTTGTTTTCACAATTTGTCTCAATTTTGGTTATTCTCTCTGTAAGCAGTGACTTGAAGCTACATTATCCCAACATTCCCTGCCCACAGCCCATTGAAGCCACTAGATTCCTTATTTACAATTGATACAGCATTTTTCATGGTAGGGGGATCCAAAGCACTTCACAGGATACTCTGTAAAGTGCAGTGGCTGTGTACTTTGTGGATAACAACAACAACAACAATTTACATTTATAGAGCGCCTTTCACGTCGGGAGGACGTCCCAAAGCGCTGAACGTGGCAGCTAATTCTGTGCACAGCAATGTCTCCGCAAGCATTAGGGGGATTGTTGGCCAGGATTTAAGGTGAAACTCCCTTCACCTGGATATATATATATATATATATTGTATAGAGCCTTTCAGGTCGGGAGGATGTCCCAAGGCTCTGAACAGGCAGTGATTCAGACCCGAGCTGGGGTCGGGATCGGAGAGGGTGGAGGGAAGGGAGGGAAAGGAGGGTGACGGTCGGACTTGAGGGAGGGGGTGAGGTGATTGGATTGCGGAATGGAATTTCAGAGGTAGGGGACAGAGTGGCTGAAGGCTCACTCACCGATGATGGGCATGGGTGGGTCTGGGGACATGGAGCAGGCCGGAGCCAGCTGAGCAGAGGGAGAGGACAGGTTGGTAGGGGGTTAGGAGGGCGCAAAGGTAGGGTGGAGCAACGCATGGAGGGTTTTAAAAGTGCGAACCAGGATTGTGAATTGAATCCTCTGAATGATGGGAATCTAATAGAGTTAGGAGAGAATGTGGGAGATAGGGTCGTGGAGCTTGGAGAGGGAGAGTACATGAGCTGCAAAGTTTTGGATGATCTGTAGTCTATGGAGGGAGGAGTTGGGAAGGCCGACTCAAAGGCATTGGTATAGTCGAGCCTAGACATGATGAAGGCATGAATGAGAGTTCCGAGAGCCTGAGGTAGTGGTGGAGTCGGGCAATATTGCGGAGGTGACGGAAGTCATAGCGGGTCATGGTATGGATGTGGGGGAGGAAAGACAGTTCAGGATGGAACAAGACAGATAGATTCCGAACTGGCTTGGTGAGATAGAGTGTGTAACTATGGAGGTTGCTGCTGCCAGTGCCTGAGGAAGTGCTGGCCAGAGCCAATCAGGATGGCCTCGGTCTTGTTGATATTCAACTGTAGAAACGTAGCTCTCATGCAGGAATTGATGTCTGATAGGCACAGGCACAGCAGTGGTCCTGGAGTCAAGGGTAGAGGCAGAGAGATAGAGTTGGGTGTTGTTCGCATACATGTGGAAGTTGACCCCATTGTTGGTGGATGATGTCACCAAGGGGGAGCATGTAGATATTGAAACAGAGAGGGCTCTGGGGCACGCCACAGGTGACAGTGCAGGCTGGAGGAGAAAACATTAATGGTGACAAAGTGGAGACGCTGGGTGAGGTAAGAGTCAAACCATGCAAGGGCAGGTCCATGAAGATTGAGCTGGGAGGATGGGGTGGTTGACAAAACAGCTTGAGGAGGACACGGAGACAGAACCCTGATTACACATGTCTAAAATGTCATTAGAGACTTTGACCAGGGCTGTCTCCATGTTGTGGGCAGCACTAAAGCTGTATTGGTAGGGTTCAAAGAGGGAATGGTGAGAAAGAAAGAAGCTAAACTGGGACACAATGATTTGTTCCCGGGCTTTAGAGTGGAATGGGAGGTTGGAGATGGTGTGGTAACTGGAGAGTAGGGATGGGTCCAGGGAAGTCTTTTTTCAGGGTGGGGTGATGACATCTGTTTTTAGACAACATAAGAACACAAGAATTAGGAGCAGGAGTAGGCCATTCAGCCCCTCGAGCCTGCTCTGCCATTCGATAAGATCATGGCTGATCGTCTGACCTAACTCCAATTACGTGCCCTAT
Organism: Hydrolagus colliei; assembly: GCA_035084275.1. Taxonomy (NCBI): domain Eukaryota; kingdom Metazoa; phylum Chordata; class Chondrichthyes; order Chimaeriformes; family Chimaeridae; genus Hydrolagus; species Hydrolagus colliei. The sequence goes on from CM068755.1 coordinate 276,169, forward strand.
CCCCATATCCCCTAATCCTCTATTTAAAAAAAACCTATCAGTCTTAGCCTTGAAAATGTTCAAGGACTGAGCATCTACAGAATTTATGGAATTCACTACCCTCTGAGTGAAGAAATGTTTCCTCAACTCTGTTCTAAAAGGCTGACCCTTAATTTTAAGACTGTGACCCCTGGTTATAGATTATTTTACCAGGGGAAAGAGTCCCTCATTTTCTGTTTTATCCAGCCGTTTAAGAATCTTATATGATTCAATAAGATCTCCCCTAATTCTTCTGTACTCAAGAGAATACAGCCCTAGTTTATTCACCCTATCCTCATAGGTTAGTCCCCTCATCCCAGGAACTAACCTAGTGAATCTACGCTGCACCAGCTCTAAGGCAAATACAGGTAAACCTCTATTTATGACAGGGTTGCATTCCTGAAAAACTGTATGTATATCGAAACATCCTAAATCGAAACGCGATTTCCCACGTGTTCCCATTATAGAACCAGAGATGCATTCTTTTCACAAAATTTTCAGACCTTAAACCCAGTAAATAACACACAAAACCACACAACATAACGCACAAATTAATACACATAGGCAAGAAGTGGTACTTGGGGTAACTGTATGGTATATTACGCTGGTTCTGATGCTCAATCCAGACACTCAGCATTCTTTCCATGTTTTCCATCACATCACTCCTATGTTTTGCTAATCTGCTTGCACCTGCTAACACATCTTGAACTTGCCAGTATATTGTCCTTATTCTGTTTTATCGTAACCATTGTCTATCTAGCTAGCCCTAAAGCCCTCCCGACGTCTGTACCTTTTTCACCAGAATCGATGCAGTTTATCACCTTCAATTTGGCATTTAACGTGATGACTTTGCGGGGTTTCTTTCCGCTAGCGGTATTACCGCTGCTCATTTCACTTACTGCTGTTTCTCCCGGACTTGCTAGAAGCACGATAGAGGCTGTAAACCGCTCGGGAATGTTCGGAAATTACTGTAATACTGGGTCGGTGTCGCTTCAAAATCAGTTGGCTTTTAAACAATGACGTGGCGACAAGCTATTGGCCAGTTCAAATGCTTGGATTTCCCGCATAAACTATGGACTGTGCATATGGACAAAAAGGATGCGTGAAATGCGACCGCGATATTCAAAATATGTACTGCGCGTGTGCCAAAAAAATGTTGGTCTTTAAAACAAATCCATATGTCGTATATCAATCAAAAGGTGTTACAAAATTATGGTTCTTCAATCGAAATGTCCTAAATAGAAGCGTTGTAAATCGAGGCTTACCTGTATATCCTTTTTTAAATAGGGAGACCAAAACTGCACACAATACTCTAGGTGCGGTCTCATCAAGGCTCTATACAGTTGCAGCAAGACTTCCTTATTCTTATACTCTAAACCTTTTGCAATGAACGCTAACATGTCGTTTGCCTTCTTAGTTGCTTGCTGTACCTGCAAACTAACTTTTTGCGACTGGTGTACAACGACACCCAAATCCCTCTGAACACTAACACTATTTAATCTCTCCCCTTCTAGAAAATAATCTGTTTTTCTATTTTTGCTACCTAGGTGAATTACTTCACACTTCCCCACAGTAAATTCCATCTGCCACCTACTTGCCCACTCCCCTAGCCTATCTATATCCCGTTGCAATCTTTTTGCATCATCCTCAGAGCTCACTCTCCCACCTAGTTTAGTGTCATCTGCAAATTTAGACACATTACATTCAATGTCCTCATCTAGATCATTGACGTAAATTGTAAATAGCTGAGGCACTGATCCTTGTGACATTCGACTAGTCACATCCTGCCAATTCGAGAATGACCCGTTTATCCCTACTCTCTGTTTTCTACCCATTAGCCACTCTTCAATCCATGATAATATGCTCCCATTAATCCTGTGGGCCTTAACCTTGTGCAATAGCCTTGTGTGTTGCACTTTGTCAAATGCCTTATTAAAATCTAAATATACTACATCTACTGGTTCCCCCTTATCTAACCTGCTAGATACATCCTCAAAAAACTCTTAACAGATTAGTTAAGCATGACTTCCCTTTTGTAAAGCCATGTTGACTCTGCCTAATCTTATTATGGTCTTCCAGGTATCCCATAACAACATCCTTAATTCAAGAATTTTCCCTACCACTGATGTCAGACTAACTGGTCTGTAATTCCCCATCGTTTCTCTTCCACCTTTCTTAAATAGTGGTGTTACGTTTGCAATTTTCCAATCACTGGAAACCATTCCAGAACCCAGAGAAATTTAGAAGATTAAAGACAAACCATCCACTATCTCAGTAGCCACCTCTTTTAAAACCCTAGCATGCAGGCCATCAGATCCGGGGGATTTATCAGTTCTTAGACCTAACTATTTACCTAAAACCAATTCTCTATTAATATTAATTTCCCTAAGTTGTTTGCTAACATTGTCTTCTTGGTTCCCCTATTGGTAGGTTTTCAGTGTCTTCTAAGGTGAAGACAGTAGCAAAGTGTTTAATGACTCTGTCATGTCTATGTCCCCTATTATAATTCCCCCTGTCTCTGCCTGTAACGGACCCACCAAGGGATGGAACAGTGCCAGTGGATAGGGAGTGGCTGATGATGTCAGTTAGGAGGGGACTCAGGAGATAAGGAGAGAGGTGGAGATTGGATCGAGGGAAAGTGTAGTAGGCTTCATTTTCGAGATAATAGCAGTGATGCAGGTGAGAGAGATAGGGTCAAAGGTGTATGGGGGTCAAAGATGTATGGGGGGGATGTGTAGGAGGTGAGGCATGAGTGAGAGATATTGCGGGGTAGCGGTACACGGGGTAGACGTGGTCGAATGGATCCCTCTCGATTTGGGATTCGAGGATGTCCAGAATCTCCTCACAATTGGATTTTGAGGATAGGATGGGTGAGGCATGGGAACATGAATGGAGAAGACAGTTAGTGGTGGAAAAGAGGAGCCTGGGGTTATCCTTGGCTTCTGGGATTATCTTGGAGAGAAGATTTAGCAGAGGCGAGGGGAGAGCAGTGGATCTTAGTTTGATCAAGCCAGATCTGCTGATGGAGTTGGGATTTGGTCCAGGCACGTATGGTGGCTTTCACTTGTGCCTTAAGGGATCGGAGATGGCTGGTGTACTGGGGAGGAGGAGGGGGTGAAGTGGAGGTTGAAATCACCTAAAATGAGAAGGCGTTCAGAGCAGAGGGAGAAGAAAGATAGGAGGGCGGAGACGTGTGTGAGGAAGATGGGGAAGGAGGGCTTGTGGAGGGACAATGGACAAGGAGGATTTTGAGGGGAAACTGGAGGGTTGGTAGTGAGTAAGATGCTCAAAGTAGGGGAAGGTTCTGGAGGAGTAAGTGGGAAGGCTGACGGGGGACCGGGAGATGAGAGCCACACCACTATCACAGCAGGCGTGGGGTTTGGTGAAAGGTTTGGCTGGGAGGTGTGACCTTGATCAGAGAGAAGGTGTCATCTGGGGTAACCCAGGTTTCAGTTAAGGCAAGGATGTTGATGTTTTGCTCGATGTTGAGGTCATGGATTGTGAGTGACGTTTTGGAGAGTCAGCGGACATTTTGTAGACTGATGCAGAGGAGGCAGTGGTGGTGAAGGAGTGTGGGAGATGAGAGGGGGGAATGAGGTGGATGTGGATGAGGGAGGCGAGGTTGTCCCCCAAGGGTGGGGAACAACAGACTTTGTGGTGAGAGTGGGGTGTAGGGCAGTTGGGGTCGATCAGCCAGTGGGCACACGATGGAGAATTTGAAGACTGAAGCAGAGGGAGACTGTGGAACGGTCAAGCAGGGATAGGAATCAATGTAGGTGGAGGGAGAGGAGGGTTGATCAGGCATAGTGGAGGGTAAGGGACAGGAACATTTTGAGGAAGCAACTCAGGTTGCGGCAGCCAAAGTACGCACACTGAGACCAGACAAAGGGTGTCAGCATGGCATGGTTAGCCGGCTGGGCTGGCAATGATCATCATGGGGAGAGGGAGACGGTGTAGTTTTCCCAGTGAGTCCAGGGCTGGGAATTCAAACAAGGTGGTTTGAGTGATGTAACCTGGTGGCTAGTTGCTGACTAGTTGAAACTGACAAAGTAGAAACTGACAAAATAGTCGTACATTGGAGTGTCAATTATATGATTATCTTAAGTCCTGACATGGGGCTTGAATCCACAACTTCTTGATTCATAGAGGCTAGAATGCTACTAACTGAGCCATTCTCTTCCTAAACACTCAGTGTCATCAAGCTCAATACCAGAATATCTGTGAATATTACATGCTTCCAACACCAATCTTTTTTTTGCCAGGTTCACTTTTGTTGCCCTGAGCATCCTGATCTGTATTAAGCAGATATGAGGTATGAGGCGTGTGGGGAGGGCTGTTTGAGGATGTGGGTGTGGAGGTGGAGGACGACGATGACCAAGGACAGATACTGTCAAACACTATTTTGCTTCATATCCCTGTTCAGATTCAATCTGCACCATCATTGCCATTTTGCTTCCGCTGTAGTATGGAGTTCCATTCCTGGAGACCCTACTCGCTCCTTTCTCCTAGGCTCCAGACCGCAGCGCCTTTGCATCCCGCAGCCTCACATCCCTTGGGATGATGCCGCCCCATTGACCCTCGTTCCTGGTCCCCCGCGTGCGCAATATGGCTTTGCCATGACCCGAGCTTCCCTCCCCCTTTTCAAGTTTTCCCTCCCAACCCGCCCTTTTCGTTATTCCTTCTCTACCCTTCTTTCTCTTCGCCCCCCTCGTTTATTGTCCCTGCTCGACCCTCCCACCGCTTCCCTTTGTTCCAGTATTGGAATCCTCCGTCGGGCTCACCATAGCACTCGGCGTTGGTTGTCCAATAGCAGCCACACCAAGTGCCCTGTCCCCCACCATCACCGCCAGCCCCACCGGACACAAACCCGGGGGGTCAACCTTATTCAGATCCCCACCCTCCCCGCCGACCATCCCAGCCCCCCCTCACACCCCTCGGCCAACTGTTTTTCCCGCATTGGCCTCCAAAATGTCCGCTCTGTCTGCAACATGATGTCAACGATCTCATCCTTGATGAGAACGTTGACATCATGGCCCTGACTTGGATCACCCCAGGCGACATTTTCCCCCTTGTTGAAGCCACACCACCCAACTACACATTCCACCATGCTCCTCGACCCAACCGGCATGGCGGTGGCGTGGCCCTTATTTCAAAGTCATCCCTCGCCCTATCCCCCTATTCCTCCGGTTCCTTCCCCTCTTTTGAACAGCTCACCCTCTCTCATTCCTCCCACAATTCTTTCAAAATCCTACTAGTTTATCGCCCCCCCAAACCCTCCCCCACTTTCATTTCAGATTTTTCTTCACTTTTAACCTCCCTTTGTGCCTCCTCTGATCGCCTTATCATTCTTGGCGATTTCAACCTCCATTTCACCCCCTCCTGCCCCATTTCCTCTGAATTTTCTTCTTTACTTTCGTCTTTCAACTTCTCCCTTCATATTAACACTGCCACCCACACCCACGGCCATTCTCTCGATCTGGTGATCACCCGAGGCCTCAACGTCTCTGGTGTCACCATCACAGACAAGGCCATTTCCGACCATTTTTTCATTTCCTGCAACACCTCTATCCCTCCCCCTTCCACCTCCAAACCCACCACCATCTTCTACCGGCCCTGGAAGAAGATTCCCCCTCAAACTTTCACCTCTGCCCTAGAAACCTCCGACCTTTTCCCACAATGGTATTTTTTCTGTACCGACCCATCCTCCGCCTCCACCGCCCTCCACAACTCCCTCTCCACTACCCTCGACACCCTGGCCTCCTCACCTCCAAAACCGTCTCCCATTCCCGATCATCACCGTGGTACACAACTCACCTCCGTTCCCTCAAAAGCCAAGTGAGAGCAGCTGAACGCACCTGGCTCAAATCTGGCCTCACGGTCCACCGGCAAATCAGGCTGGACCGCATCAAATTTTACCGCTCCGCCCTAGCCACCGCCAAATCAGCCTCTACTCCAGGATAATCCTGGAAGCGAAGGACAACCACCGCCTCCTCTTCGCCACCACCAACCAGCTCCTCCGCCCCCCCCCCCGCCTCACCTCGCAGATCCTCTCCTCAAACGATCGTTGCGAGGAGATGCTGGACTTCCTTGAGTCCAAAATTGAGAAAATCCGCTCTGCGGTTTCCACCCCCCACCACTCCTCCACCTCCGCGCCCTCATCAGTTACCTCAACCCCTACTCACCCCCCATTTCACACTTTCAACCCCACCACCCCGCTATCAGTCACAAAAACAATTACCTCCATGAAACCCACCACGTGCTCATTGGACCCCATCCCCACCCCCCTCCTCCGCACCCAGCTCCATTTGTTAGCCCCGCTCATTTCTGACACCATTAACCTTTCCCTCTCCTCAGGCACCGTCCCTACCTCCCTTAAAACAGCCACCATCACCCCTATCCTGAAGAAACCCTCCCTTGATGCGTCGCAACCATCAAGTTATCGACCCATCTCCAACCTCCCGTTTTTATCCAAGGTCCTTGAAAGAGTGGTTGCCTCCCAGCTCTGCACTTTCCTTTCAACTCATTCACTTTTTGAACCCCTCCAATCAGGTTTCCGCCCAATCCATAGCACAGAAACTGCCCTGGTTAATGTTACAAATGACATCCTAACCGCCTGTGACCCGGGCTCCCTCTGCCTCCTCGTCCTCCTTGACCTGTCTGCTGCGTTCGACACAGTCGATCACACCATCCTCCTTCAACGTCTTTACTCCCACCTCAACCTTCAAGGCACAGTCCTTGACTGGTTCCATTCTTATTTGACACACCGTTTACATTTTGTTTCTTCCAACGGTTTTTCTTCAAACCCCCGCACAGTTTCTCACGGCGTCCCTCAGGGCTCTGTTTGAGGCCCCCTCCTTTTCACCCTTTACACGCTCCCTCTGGGCGACGTCATCCGCAAACATGGGGTAAATTTCCACATGTATGCGGACGACACCTTTCTGCCTCATCCCTCAACCCCCAGACCATCGATGTTCTGACAGCATGTCTGTCCGACATCGAGTCCTGGACGAGGGACAACTTTTTGCAATTGAACGTGAGTAAGACCGAGGCCCTCCTGATTGGCTCAAGCCAGCGCCTCCGCACATCGGGCACTGCCAGCCTCAATATCCAAGGCTGCACTCTCACCTCACAAAGCCAATCAGGAACCTCGGCATCATGTTCGATCAAAAACTTTCCTTCCTCCCCCACATCCGCGCCTTGACCGGCACCGCTTATTTCCACCTGCGCAATATTGCCAGGCTCCGCAATTATCTTACACCCCGCGCTGCCGAAACACTTGTGCACGCGTACATCACCTCATGGCTGGACTACGGAAACTCTCCTCGTCGGCCTCCCCAGTTCCTCCATTCACAGGCTGCAGGCCATCCAAAACTCTGCAGCCCGTGTACTATCCCGCACCCGCCTCCGCGACCACATAACCCCCACCCTCGCCCTATTTAACCGATCTATTTTCCCCCTACAAGCCCACCCGGACCCTCCGTTCAACAGGACTTGGCCTGCTCCAAGCCCCCCACCCGAACCGCCCCACCATCGGAGGCCGGGCCTTCAGTTTCTCCGCTCCCACCCTATGGAATGCCATCCCTCAATCCCTCCGTCTCATTTCCTCCCTTTCCTCTTTCAAGGCCGGTTTGAAGACTTTCCTCTTCGATCGTGCCTTTTGTTCCACCCCGAACTCTTCTACCTCCCCTTCGTGTTTTACCCCTTCCCAAACACTCCCCTCTCAGCTCGGGTCACACGCCTCCTGTGCAGCGCCTTGGGACGTCCTCCCGACGTGAAAGGCGCTCTATAAATGTAATTTGTTGTTGTTGTTGTTGTTATTCTCCCCTCTTTCAAGGCACATCAAGAGTTAACTCTTTGACTGTGCTTTCAGTCATCCTTTCCCCTCCTCACCTCACCTGGCTCAGCTCAGCTCCAGTTCAGGTGCCCAGTGTGAAGCATTTTGAGGTATTATTTCTGAGTGTGAAAACGGCGATGTTTAAATGTGTTGCTTCTGAAAATACAAAATATTGCTTATGAGGCCAGTGGATGTTTTTGCAGCTCCCCTCCCCTGAAATAGATTTTGGTATTTTTTGCCTCAGTCCCTCAAGATATTCTGGGATAGAAGATTTTTTTGTTGCAATGTCGCTTCACCTGTTTGTCATTTCTCGTCTATATGTACTTCACAAATAATAATAATAATCCTTACATTTAATATACTGCTTTTCACATTTTCTAGACGTCTCAAAGCACGTCGCAGAATATATTGTAAGGTGAATTGACTGTATATCTTGACTGTTTGTGGAGCACTGCTGTGCGCAATTGGCTTCTGTATTTCGCCCACAAAATACAGAAGCCAATTGCGCACAGCAGTGTTCCACAAACAGTCATGGATTGAAATTACCAATTTTATTATTGTGTTTTTGAGGGATTATTATTAAGCATGTGGAGTAAGGAAACTTGCCCAAGATTTCACCCGACCTGCCTGGATTCAAACATAGGTCTCACTCTTGTACATTGTCTTCCTGGAAAATAAATCTGCAAATACATTTTCCTGTTTTTCAGATATCGTTGAATGTGTTCAGAATGGTCAAATCTGTAAATATGGGAGATGTGTGAACACAGAAGGCAGCTTTCACTGCATATGTAATGCTGGTTTTCAGTTGACAGCAGATGGGAGAAACTGCATGGGTAAGTGGCAAAGCTGTAATCCTGTCGGTATATCAGTGAGATATTGTGTCTAAATCTCATTACTGTATATCATATTTAAGAGTACAACAAAGTACTGTAGGAGTCCTGTAACTCAGTGGTTAGCGCACTTGCCTTGCAAGCGAGAGATCTTGGGTTTAATTCCAGGCAGGGTGAAACTTTGGGCAAGTTTCCTTACTGCACACACCTAATAATAATCCCTCAAAAAAAGGTTCATTTCAATCCATGGCTGTTTGTGGTACATTGCTGTGCGCAATTGGCTTTCGTGTTTCGCCCACAAAATATACAGTCAATTCACCTTACAATATACAATAGAAGCCCGTTTATTAGGGTCCGTCGATATGGAAATTTTACGATTTAGATATATCGATGGGCTCATATCGAGATATACCGATATATCGATATTTTCGGTGGTTTCATACTACACATGCGCCCCCCCTGCCATCTCTCTCTCTCCCCCCCCCCATCCATCTCTCTCTCCCCCCCCCACCCCAAACCGTTTCTCTCTCTCCCCCCTCCGCCATCTCTCTCTCACCCCCCTCGCCGTCTCTCTCTCCCCCACCGTCTTTCTCCCCCCCCCCCCCCGCCCGCTGTCTCTCCGCCCACCCCTTGCATATCTGTATATTGTATTTGAGGACTATGAATACAATATAGTGGCTTGCACCTCGGTCTGTGCATTGTGTATAGAGATGAGCATTCCGGGTCTTGTAGTTCAGTGCGCGCGCATTCAGATTTTTTCGATATATCGACTTTTTCGATATAACGATATTTTTGAAATGCCTACATCGCCATTTCTATATGAAAATTATATCGGATATAATCGCTGGACCCTACCGTTTATCCGGCACGCTTGGTGGATAATCGGGCGGCAAGTTGCCGAAAACCCAACACGAAAAATGTACTTAGTTTAAAACATACTAATGAACAATATACTAAATAGTAACAGAATATTGTATAGTTACTTACCAATAAAGATTTCAGCACATTCGGTAAAAAAATTGGTAAAAAAAGCACACATTGAGCGCATGTGCAAATTGAGCATACTCGAGATTGCTGGAATGGGGAATTGCCCCGAGAGGGGGTCAAGCAATCCGGTTAATTACGGATAATCGGGCTTCTACTGTATTCTGTGAAGCCCTTGAGACAGCTAGATATGAAAAGCGCCATGTCAAATGCAAGGAACATATATAGTATTTATAGTAAATGTGATTATTATATCTCGTAGGGTCCGGCGATATATCGATATATCGCTAAAACCCGATATAATTTTCATATCGATATGCCGATATAGACATTTTAAAAATATCGATATTTCGAAAAAACGATATATCGAGGTAAAAAATCGGGATGCAAGCACACTGAACTACAAAATCCAGAATGCTCATCTCTATACACAATGCACAGACCGAGGTGCAAAGCCGCCATATTGTATTCACAGTCCTCGAATACAATATACAGGTATGCAAGGGGTGGGGGGTGAGAGAGACGGCTGGGGAGAGGGGGAGAGATACGGCTGGGGGCAGGGGGAGATAGACGGCTAGGGGGGGGAGAGGGGGAGAGAGACGGCTGGGGGGGGGGGGGAGAGGGGAAGAGAGACGGCTGGGGGGGGAGAGGGGGAGAGAGACGGCTGGGGGGAGGGAGAGAGACGGCTGGGGGGAGGGGGAGAGACGGCTGGGGGGGAGGAGAGGTGGAGAGAGACGGCTGGGGGGAGGAGGAGAGGGGGAGAGAGATGGCTGGGGGGAGGGGGAGAGGGACGGCTGGGGGGAGGGGGAGAGGGACGGCTGGGGGGAGGGGGAGAGAGACGGCGGGGGGGGAGGGAGAAAGAGACCGTCTGGGGGAGTGTTGGGGGAGAGAGACGACGGGGGTGGGGGGTGCGAGAGAGAGACGACGGGGGTGGGGAGGAGAGGGGGAGAGAGACGGCTGGGGGGAGGGGGAGAAAGACGGCTGGGGGGAGGGGGAGAGAGACGGCTGGGGGGGGGGAGAGGGGGAGAGAGACGGCTGGGGGGAGGGGGAGAGAGATGGCTGGGGGGAGGGGGAGAGAGACGGCTGGGGGGGGAAGAGGGACGGCTGGGGGGAGGGGGAGAGAGACGACGGGGGTGGGGGGTGCGAGAGTGGGACGGCGGGGTGGGGGGGGAGAGACGGGGTGGATGTGATAATATACAGATAGATAGAGATGGGGGAGATGTGAGAGAGGAGAGAGGGAGAGAGACATAGAGACACACAGACAGAAAAACAGAGATGGAGAGAGTGAGAGACACAGAGAGAGAAAGATATTTACCTCTTGAGAAGATAGGCCCTGAATGCACGTGCACCCGGGATGCGCGCGAACCTCGAATGCGTGTGCGCATGCGCAGTACGAAAAAACTGAAAATATCGATATTTCGGTATATCTCGATATGAGCCCATCGATATATCTTATCGGAAAATTTTCCATATCAACGGACCCTAATATCTCGTCAACTGCTACATATCCATTTTCAGTTAGGAAGGACCACATTATTTTACAATGCAATACAACTTACATTTATATGGCACCTTTCATACAGTACCATCCATGGCCTCTCCCCACCTAACCCCCTCTGTGACCTCCTAACCCCCTCCCAACCTACCCGCCCGCTCAAGAGTTGATAATATGTGAGCTGGAGGTGGGAGCCGATGGGGAAGGGAAAGATGAAAGAGGTATATTTTGAGACAGGGCTTGAAAGAGAGGTGGGAGGGAGGGAATTAGAGGGATTCTGACATGGAATTCCAGAGAACGGAACAGTATGGTTGAAAGCCAATGGTGGAGCAGGTAGTGTGGGGACTTCGAGCAGGCCATTGCTCATTGAGTGAAAAAAGCAGTAGGAAGGTTTGAGGAGGGCAAGACTTGAAACTTGAAACTTAAACATGAGGTTCTTGAACTCGATTCACAGAATATACTGTAAAGTGATTTGACTGTATATTTGTGGGCAAAACCCAACAGCCAATTGCGAACAGCAGTGACCCGCAAACAGTTGTGGATTGAAGATTACCAATTTTATTACTGTGGGTTTTTTGGAGAGATTATTATTACGCGTGTGGAGTAAGGAAATTTGCCTGGATTCGAACACAGGTCTCACGTGACTGCTCTAACCACTGAGCTACAGGAGCTGATCTGAGGCTGGGGTCACAGCTGCTAGAAGATCCAAGTTCGTGACACAGGTTTGTATGGCCAGTATCTAGAACCCACTGTGATTGGTTGCAGAGAGGCCATCAACTGCTACTTAAACTCTACACCGTGAACTGGGGAACCATTGCTCAATAACAACAAAATTACATTTATATAGCACCTTTCACATCAGGAGGACATCCCAAGGCACTGGACCCAAGCTGGGGTTGGGGACGAGAAGTGTGGAGGGAAAGGGGGAAATTTGGGGTGACTGATGGGACCATCAAAGAGGAGGGTCTTGAGGCGAAACTTGAACGAGGCTAGGGAGGGTGCAAGGGACTGCAGGATGGAGTTCCAGAGGTTGGGAGCAGAGTGGCTGAAGGCTCGCCTGCTGATGATGAGGCGGATGGGTCGGGTGACATGGAGCAGGTCACAGCCTGCTGGGCAGAGGGGGCAGGCAGGTTGGTAGGAGGTTACAGAAGTACAGTGGGGAGAAGCCATGGAGGGCTTTGAATGTGAGGACCAGGAACTTGAATTGAATCCTCTGGGTGATGGGGAGCCAATGGAATTGGGTGAAGATGGGGGAGATGGGTTCACGAATCTTGGAGCGATAGGAGTCAAGGGCCGCAGAGTTCTGGAGTATCTACAGCCTATGGAGGGAAGAATTGGGAAGGCCGACAAGCAGGTCGTTGGCGTAGTCGAGCCTGGATATGATGAAAGCATGAATGAGGATCTCAGCAGCATAAGAGGTCCTCACCTTCCCTCACCTCCGCAATATTGACTGACTCTGCTACTACCTCAGTCAATATTGCGGAGGTGAGGGAAGGCAGTGCGGGTCATGGTTTGGATTGGGGAGGAAAGACAGTTGAGGATCGAATAAGACACCTAGGTTCCTGACTGGCTTGAGTGTTCCTGACACCTAGGTTCCTGACTGGCTTGAGGTTGAGTGTGCAACCATGGAGGTTGATGCTGCCAGTCTGATGTGCAAAGGCACTCACGTGAGCCAATCAGGAGGGCCTTGGTCTTGTTGACTTTAAACCATAGAAAGTTAGCTCTCATCCAGGACTTGCTTCAGCGACTTGGGACATCCCCCCGACGTGAAAAGCACTCTGTAAATGTAATTGTGTTGTTGTTGTTGATGTCTGACAGGCAGTCTGTCAGGACAGCAGTGGTCCTGAAGCCAACGGTAGAAAGATAGAGTTGGGTGTCATCTGCATACATGTTGAAGTTAACCCCATGTCTAAGGATGGTGTCACCAAGGTGGTGGAGCACGTAGATGTTAAAAAGTATGGGGCAAAGGACAGAGCCCTGGGTCGCCAATGGGAAGGGACGTGGCCTGAGCTGCAGAAAGAAAGATAATAATTAATAATCCTTGGATTTGATATACCGTATATCTCCGCGTATAAGGCACACTTTTTTTCACGTCGGAAGATCTCGAAAGTTGGGGGTGCGCCCTATACTCAGATACAAGAAATTTTGAGCCTCAGAAATACAGTAAACAGGAGGGGCGGCCGGCGCTGACAGCCGGGGTTTGGTCAGTGTCCGGCGGGGGTTGGGGGGGAGCGGGTGACGGGGCTTTGGCCTCGGCCGCCCAGGCAGCGGCAGCAGCAGCGGACTTCAGTGCTGTGCTTGCTGCCTGCCTTCTGCCTAACCCAGTCTGCCTCCCTCCCTCCCTCCCTGCCTGCCTCCCTCCCTCTCCTGCCTCCCTCCCTCTCTCTCTCTCTCCCTCCCTGCCTCTCTCCCTCCCTCCCTGGCTGCCTGCCTGCCTCCCTCTCTCCCTCCCTCTCTCTCCCTGCCTGCCTCCCTCTCTGCCTGCCTCCCTCTCTCCCTCCCTCACTTCCTGCCTGCCCGCCTCCCTCTCTCCCTCCCTACCTGTCTCTCCTGCCTCCCTCCCTTCTGCTGGCAATATCATCGAAAATGCTTCCATTTTTTTTCACCAAGAAAAGGTCAAAAGTGGGGGGGTGCGCCTAATACGCTTGTGCGCCTTATAAACAGGTATTTACGGTAGTCAGAGCTGCCAACCAGTACGTTTTTTCCGTATTTACTACGGTAAATTGAAGTAAATATGGCAGGACCATTTTTCTTGGTAAAATAGTTTTTTTGACCCAATAAAAAGCTCAGTACATGGGCACATGCATTCTACACACACAGGGCCCAATGGGAAACACATAAAAAACACATAAAACATACCTGGGGACAGGGGGAGTAAATTTGGGCCAGGATCTGCAGCCATCAGACAGTCTGACCTAGAGAGAGAGACAGAGGGGGGGCGGGGGTAATTCGGGGGTGGGGGGGGGGATGTCTGACGGACATACACAGAGATAGAGACACACCAGGAATAAATGCATGTTAACTGCATTTACCTTAATCCTAAGAGAGATGCGCTGTCATTGGTTAATTGCAACATCGCAACTAGGTCCTAGTGCTCTACGCTGTAGGTTCTGGAGAAAATATTTTTCTTAACTACAAAATACTATTTTTAGCTTTCACAAGTACTTTTTTTTGTTAGAAAAGATTGGCAGCTCTGTATAGTGCCTTCTAGATGTCTCAACCTCTTCACAGAATATAATATAGTGAATTGACTGTATATTTGCGGGTAAAACATAGAATCATAGAATTTTACAACACAAAAGGAGGCTATTCGACCCCTTGAGTCTGTGCTGATTCTGGAAAGAGCTATTTAAAGTCAATCTCACTCCCCATAACCCCGCAAACTGTCCTACCCAAATTACCATCCACCTCTCTTTTAAAAGTTATCCAATCTGCCTCTATCACTTTTTCAGGCAATGCATTCCAGATTTGAACAACTTGCTGCATGAAAAAAATTCTCCTTATCTTCCCTCTGCTTCTTTTAGAAACTATTTTAAATCTGTGACCTCGGGTCACTGACACACCTACTGGTGGAAATAGTTTTTTCCTGTTACCCTATTGAATCCCCTCATGATGTTGAAAACCTCTATTAGGTCATAACCTTCCCTGCTCTAATGAGAATAATCCTAGCCTCTCTAGCCTTTCCTCTTAACCAAAATTGTTTCTCATTCCTCCTACCATCCTGGTAAATCTCATCGGCACCCTTTCCGATGCCTTAGCATCCTTCCTAAAGTGAGGATGCCCTCGTTTTTCCCTTCATAGGAATGTATTTGCTCTGTCCCCGAACTAACTCCTCCTTGAAGACTTCCCATTGCTCTTTAGCTGTTTTAGCTGCCAATCTGTCTTTCCAGTCCACCTTGGCTATGTCCAGTTTTAACTCACTGAAATTATCCCTCTTTCAGTTGAGTATCTCACCTTTGATTGTTCCTTGTCCATAAGTAATCTGAATCTGATGATGTTGTGATCACTATTGCCCAGATGCTCTCCTACTGAAACCTGCTCCAAATTGTCCCACTTCATTCCCCAGAACTAGATCCAGCGCTGCTTCCTTCCTTGTTGGGGTGTAAACATACTGATCAAAAAAGTTGTCCTGAACACATTTCAGAAATCCTTCCCTCTTCTTGCCCTTTACACTGTTATTTTGCCCGTGTATGTTAGGAATAATTGAAGTCCCCCATTATCATTACTCTATTTGCTTTGCATCTTTTTGAAATCTGCTTGCAGTTCTGGTCCTCTATCTCCCTCCCAACTATTTGGTGGTCTATAGTATATCCTTCAGCTCCTTTTCTGTACCTTAACTGTAACCAGTTAAGATAAAAATAAAAACAGAAGTAAAAATTAGTTTTTTAGGCCCTCTGGGGCCTCATCCAAGCCAAAGCTGAATCCGTGTCTTTAATTAATATTGCCACCCCCCTCCTTTTATTCATATCCATATCGCTCCTGAATACAGGAATATTGAGCTCACATTCCTGCCCTTGTTTGAGCTCTGATACTGCTACTACATCATATCCCACTGAGGCAACTTGAGCCTGCAGCTTACCAATCTTGTTTGTCGAACTCTGTGCACACATGCACTCCAAGACAGACTTCGCTCGTTCTATATTTTCTTCCCGTCTTATCCCTCCTTTTTCCGGACTGCTGCTTTTTGCATTCCCACCCCCCTCAAAATTAGTTTAAACCCTTCCCAACAACACTGGATAACCTCCCTGCAAGGACATTGGTCCCAACCCTGTCTAGGTGGAACCCGTCCATCTTGTACAGGTTCCACCTGCCCTAGAACTGGTCCCAATGATTCAGGAACCTGAAGCCCTCTTACTATACCATTTCTCTAGTCATGCATTCATGTGCTTGATCCTGCCATTTTGAAACTCACTTGCCTGAGGCACTGGGAATAATACTGGAACTCCTCTCTATACATCATCCCAATGTACAGTAAAAGCTCATTTATCCAGCACCCGATCAACCGTAATTTCCGTATAACCGGCATCACAAAAAGAGGTCCGCATTCGATTAACCGGAATTTATCCAGAAAAATGCATGACTTTTTTTTTCGTGTTTTCGGCCAAATATCCAGCATGCGCTGTAACTAGCATTGGCCTGAGGGTGATGGATGCTTTTACTGTACATTGTTTTGAATATACATTGTTCTTGAATTAATTAATAGTTAGAAAAAATAATTAGAAAATTGGATTATTGAAGGGATATTAGCTGAGTACATTTTATATTAGTTGTTTAGTAAATATATAAATAAGATAATAAATAATTAAGAGAACACTTACTGGAGATGGTTGATGTGGTCAGTGGGCGGGAGGGGCCGGAGTCATTCAGATGAAGGGACGGGATTACCTGCCTCTTGTACGGATCCCCAGAGGGCCTGACCACATAAACCATCCCCAGTAAGTGTCTCTTAATTGTATTTTTATCTTATTCATATATTTATTCAACTTTTATTTTAATTTTCAATACTAGTTGTGTTGTTTTGGGTTTTTATTTAATATTAGTGTCAGAAAATTTAGACCAGAAATGTACTGAAGGAACGTAACCCCTACTGATAGCATTAGGGCCTATGGTCATTTAGGTTTTGTTATACGTTGTTTCACTTAAAATCACACATCCCCACATCCCCAACGTTAATTGAGGAGTCCCAGTACAGAGATCAACACCTTTGAGGTTCTACTCTAGTTTTTTCCCAGCTTCTGTTACTCTCCCTGCAAGCATCTCAGCCTTTTATTTCCCTCTAAACCCTCGGTGGCTGTGGGCTGACTACCTCCTGAAACGTTTGATCCATGAAATCCTCAGCCTCCATATATAATGGAATGACTCCAGTCTCTCTTCAAGTTCAGAAATCTTGAACTCAAACTGGAGCAGCCAGAGGCACTTCCTACTACATAATTGTCCAGGTTACACGTAGCATTCTCGATCATACATGACACATACTGTACATGCCACGGTTCTCAGCTGCCCAGCCAATGTTCACAGATATGATTTAAAATTATTGTCAATATTATATAATGTATATTTTACAACTTCACACCTAATTCTAATTCACCATTTCTCCAGCCATGCATTCATGTGCTTGATCCTGCCATTTTGAAACTCACTTGCCTGAGGCACTGCGAATAATACTGGAACTTCCAGCTCACTTTGGTTGGCTCTCAGCTCATTATTATGTTTCTTTCAGATGCAACATGGCCAGACACGTTCAGACCGGTCAGCCAGCAATTAACATCTAATTGATATCAGTATACTGCAGACTGCTACTATTATTTGTTAAGTTCATTTGTTAAATTTGTATTCAGTGAACCCCCCCCACAGCTGCTCCTCGTTAAGTTTAGCCACAAGTCAAATTTACCAATTCTATCAACTGTTTAAAGTTAGTACATGTACATACAGGTAATAAAACATATAAATACATGTACTAAAACAAGTAATTCCCACTCTCACCCAATTTCTTCTCACTCTGGTCTTGCCTCATTCTGGCCATTGCTTACTCCAGTCGGCTCTCAGTTCAATCAATGGCAGCCTATTGTGCACAAACAGTTGTCACCAAATTATATTTTTCTTTTTTTTCTTGTGGGATTATTATCAGGTGGCGTCCTTGGGATGTCCTCCCGATGTGAAAGGAGCTCTAAAACTGTAATTGTGTTGTTATGCTTCATAATAGTCAAGATGGAGGCAATGCTCACACATTTCATGCTGATCTGTGTTGCTCACCGGGAAGCTGGCAGGAAATCTCTTGTATCTGCCATCCACCTAGTGAGGCTCAAACCCGCGCTTGCCAGATGTCAATCGACCAACTAGTGACTATCTTACTTGGTGGGAGGTAAGCTATGTCTTCTGGGAGCTGAACTGGCTCCAAGGTGACATGCTAACAATGGAATGACATAATCATGCCCTGTCTCTAGTCTGCTCCTGATCCAGGAGAGCCCTGTAGTATTCCAGGGCTCTCACTGCTGATGATAGCACAGCCCAGCCCTCATTGGCAGGACCTGGAAGGGCAAGTTAGTCATTGGGAGCGCAGAGTCATTACACTCAGCTTCTGTTAATCCTGGAAGCCACAGCCCTAATAGCAAGCCATACGGTTTTAGCTGGTTAGACTCCCCCAAGTCTCTTGTCAACCTGTGCCTAATACTCCCCGGAATTAGGTAAGCAAGAGTGTCCTGCCAGGGAGCGCACATTCCATTCCAACAATTTATCACTGGGATCTCCATGTGTAGATGGAATGTATGGAAATCTCATCTTAAGCAGGTGATGGGTGTCTACATGGTCAGATACCCAGCTGAGCATTAAAAAAAAGATTGAGGAATCAAATTGAAATGAAGTCACAAATAATCAAATTTCCTATTACAAAAATTAAAATGTTATAAAAATGAATTATTATTTGTAATTGGATCTAGTTTGCTAAATCATCACATTGTTTCAGACCAGGATGAATGTTCCCAGAGAAACATGTGCATGAACGGGATGTGCATCAACGAGGATGGCAGCTTTAAGTGTATCTGCAAGCCGGGCTTTCAGTTAACAGCCAATGGACGGATTTGTGTTGGTAAGTTTATTAATCCAGTCACAAATTGTTATTCTACCTTCACATCTATTCCACGCTCTTCATTGTCATCTTCCTAAAACCTGCATTAAAATCTCAAGTATCTTCAGCGCCTTGCGACATACTCTCGTGAAAGGCACTCTATCAATATAATTTTATTGTTGTATTCAATGTTGTTATTCACGTTCTTGGTCACCACTTCAAAGAATTCAGCCACATAAGTTAGATGGAATCCTCCCTTTACAAACTGTGCTGAGGATCCTTGATCAGCATCTTCTCAATGTTGTACAATCATTTCTCCTACTGTAACCTTGAGCTGCTCTTCTACAGCCCACTATTTCCTGACTATTCCCTATTTTCCTTTCTCAAACAGTGGACTGATGTTTGTACCTGGGACAATCTAATTCTTAGATATAATAATGCTTTTTTTTGTAATATCTCTTACCTCTCTCCTTATTTCTCTCCTATACTTCACTTATTTCCAAATTATGTTGTGTTTATTTGGCACCTGTCACACTCTTTCTTGCTCTTGCTTTCTTCTTATCGTTTCCTTATCCGTCCAACTTCCCAAACCCTCTTTCACTTTATCCCACATGTTTACCAATGAAGGCCAGTGAAGAAATGGACAGATTCTCAGTATTTTTCTCATGTGTGAGCCCGTTAAGAGCAGAATATTTGAAGGTTACACACCCGGAGTAACTAACCCAATGCTTTAATGAGTTAGTTCTGTCCCGTCACCACAGGGACGTGGCTTTGAACCCAGGCCAGACCAAGTGAATTGATACCTCTGCCTTCTTTCTGCTGCTTGAGGGAAGTTAAGCCAGTTTGAACAGACTGAACCAGTGAGATCCAAAGCTGAACTGTGCCAAACATTCACCACAGATTTCACAATAGCTGTCATACAACGAAAACCGTAAAGCTGCTGTGTACAAATTGGAAAAATTAATGGTGATGCATTCCATGGTGTTCTGAGGTTGAGCTGAGCCACATTGTTGAGGACAAGTAGAATTATTCTTACCCATGCTGTTTCTGGCCTGGAAACAGGTTCTCAAAGGGTAAAACGCTTTCAGTTCCCAAACTACTGATACCTTTACATTGATGAGCACAAAAATCATTCTCAAAATATGAATTTAAAACATATCAGTCAATTTATCAAGAGAGTACAACACCTTGTATTTATACAGCACCCTTCACATGGGATAGCATCTCAGATTGCTTAACAATGGGAGAGTTTGATACAGAACCATGGAGGACAGGTACTGTAGGCATAGTCAAAAAAGGTGTTTAGGTGTGATCTAAGACGGTGATGGACGATGTGAGGCGGAGTACTGAGGCAGAGAGGGCTAGAGTTTTGTGGCCACTGAGCACAGATGAAGTGGGGTGTGAGCAGGTAAGTGGGAAACAAGAATATGAGTGGCTGAGGCCATTTCCTGACACAGACCGAGGGAAGGTTTCCTCTGGGGCTCTGTCTGAACTCGTTCTCCTCTGGCAATCGCTAACTGATTTAGCCTTTTCGCTCTCTTTTCTCCACAAATCCCACTCCTCCATCCTCGACTCCCTTGCTCCCCTCCTCTCCTGAACCTCCTCTTACTCCCGTAAATCCCCCTGGTACACCAGCAATCTCCGATCCTTCAAAGCACAAATGCGAGCTGCCAAACGGACCTGGACCAAATCCAAATTAATGGTCCATCAGCAGATTTGGCTGGATCACAACCCTTGCCTCCGCTAAGTCCTCCTTCTACTCCAAACTAATCTTGGAGGCCAAGGATAACCCCAGGCTCCTTTTCGCCAGGCCCTACCACTAACCGTCTCATCCATCCATCTTCCCATGCCTCACTGATCCACTCCTCAGTCCCAGTAGAAAGGTGACTGGGTAGAAGGTCCCAGTAGAAAGGTGACCAAAGGCGCGGTCGAAGAGATTGTCTTTAGCTATGATCTGAAACTGGGACGAGATGGGGCAAGCCAAAGGGAGTGAGGAAGAGAGTTCCAGAGCCTCGGGGCGTAGTAGCTGAAGGCACGGCCACCAAGGGTGGAGCGGAGGATTCGGGGGATATGGAGGAGGCCAGACCCGGTGGAGAGAAGGCAGTGGGTGCTGGTTTGGGGAGAGAGTTGATCAGAGAAGTATGGGGTTGCAGAGGAGTGGAGGGACTTGGAAACAAGGGTGAGGATCTTGAAGTCGATCCTCTCAGGGACAGGGAACCAGTGAAGTCTGGCAAGGACTGGGGTAATGGGGGAGCGAAGTTTGGTGTGGGCGACAGTTTTGAATCAGCTGGATTTTATGGATTGTGGTGGAGGGGAATCCGGTGAGGTGGAAGAAGGCGGTGCTGGTAAGGGACCGGATGTGGGGGAGGAAGGATTGGGGTCGAACCTGATACCAAGGTTGCTCACAGGTTCGGAGAGTTTTAGGGGCTGACCGAGAAAGTGGAGGAGGTGAGAGCTGTGTGAATGGAGACGTTGACAGGAGCCAAAGAGTGTGGCCTCCGTCTTGTCAACATTCAGCTGCAGGACGTTCGCGCTCATCCAGCTCCTGATGTCTGACAGGCTGACAGAACATCAAGGGACTGGGGGTCGCAAAGTGAAGTGGAAAAGTAGAGTTGGGTGTCATCAGCGTACATGTGGAAGCGTGCCCCATGTCTGCGGATGACATCCCCAAGAGGGAGCTTGTAGATGAGGAAAGGGTCGAGGATGGATCCCTGGGGCACCTCACAGGTAACTGGGTGATAGCGGGAGGAAAAACCGTTTATTGAAATGTACTGCTGGCGGGTGAGCAATAGATTGGTGGGGAGGGCGTTGAGGCAGCAGGTGGTGGGCTTCATTTAGGTGATGGTGCGTGAGAGGGAGGAAGGAGAGACAGGGGAGCAGGAGTGTAGGAAGGGAGTCATGGTAGGAGCTGATGACGGGGAGGGTGATAGGCACATAATGGGGGTGGTGGTGGGCGACGAGAGGTAGGAGGATGACGCTGCCTGGCGGATATCATGAATTTTGAAGGTGAAGTCCATGACCACCTTGCACTTCACATTTGAAGTGAAGATTGAGGATGCCTGAGGGTGCATGGAAGAGGTGGTGGAAAAAAGGACTTTGGGGTTATTATTTGCCTCCAGGATGATGTTGGAATAGTAAGCTGTTTTTGCACGCGACAAGGATCAGCAGTAGCTGTGGAGATGCTTGAGCCACAGCTGGTGGTGAACCGTGAGACCGGTTTTCTGCCACCTGCGCTCGAGCAGCCGGGTTTTGGTTTTTAGGTAGCAAAGGTGAGTGTTGTACCAGGGGGAGCGGGTGGGTTTGGAGATGGACCTGGATTTCAGGGTGATGAGGGAGTTGAAGGTGGAGGAGAGGCGATCATGGAGCAGTGGACAGCTGCTTCAAGATCACTGTGGGTGGAAGGCCAGAGAGGTAGAAGGTCAGAAAATGTGAGGGTCTCAGTGAGGGTATCAGGGGGCAGACTTGTCCATGGGCGTAAAAGTACAGTTGCGGGTTTGGTGAAGAAGAGAGGGATGCAAGAGGAGAAGGAGACAAGAAAGTGGTCCGAGATGGCCTTGTCCGAGATGCTGAGGTTGGAAATGTCAAGGCCATGAGTGATGATAAGATTGAGAGCGTGGCCATGGTTGTGGGTTAGTGGGTCGATGTGGAGGGTGAGGTTTAGGGAGGAGAGGAGGGCAGTGGGATAGGGAAGGCAGTCTCCACTGGCTCCCCATCCCCCAGAGGATCAAATTCAAGATCCTTGTCCTCACCTCAGCCTTGCCCCTGCCTATCTCTCCGGCCTGCTGTCTCCCTATCAGTCCGCCTGTGCCCTCCGCTCAGCAGGCTCTGGGCTGCTACATGTCCACCGCCCTAACCGCCCCCCTATCTGTGGCCTCTCCCTTCACCTTCTCTTCTCTCTTCCAGAAAATGAAACCTGCTCCCTCAACCCCATCCCGACCTCTTCAGCCTCTCTGCTACCACACTGTGGAACTCCAACCCGCAATCACTTTGCCTCACTTCTTCTCTTTCCTCCTTCAACAACAATAACAACAACAAATTACACTTATAGAGCGCCTTTCACGTCGGGAGGACGTCCCAAGGCGCTGCACAGGAGGCGTGTGACCCGAGCTGGGAGGGGAGTGTTTGGGAAGGGGTGAAACACGAAGGGTTCGGGGTGGAACAAAAGGCACGGTCGAAGAGGAAAGTCTTCAAACCGGCCTTGAAAGAGGAAAGGGAAGAAACGAGACGGAGGGATTGGGGGATGGTATTCCATAGGGTGTGAGCGGAGAAACTGAAGGCCCGGCCTCCGATGGTGGGGCGGTTCGGGCGGGGGGCTTGGAGCAGGCCAAGTCCTGTTGAACGGAGGGTCCGGGTGGGCTTATAGGGGGAAAGTAGATTGGTTAAATAGGGCGGGGCAAGGCCGTGTAAGGCCTTGTAGGTGAGGATGAGGATCTTGAACTCGATCCTCTGGAGAATGGGGAGCCAATGGAGACGGTCGAGGGTGGGGTTTATATGGTCGCGGAGGCGGGTGCGGGATAATACACGGGCTGCAGTGTTTTGAAGGACCTGCAGCCTGTGAATGGAGGAACTGGGGAGGCCGACGAGGAGAGAGTTTCCGTAGTCCAGCCTCAAAGTGATGTATGCGTGCACGAGTGTTTCGGCAGCGCAGGGGGTAAGATAGTTGCGGAGCCTGGCAATGTTGCGCAGGTGGAAATAAGCAGTGCCGGTCAAGGCCGGTCTCAAGACCTTCCTCTTCGACCTCGCCTTCTGCTCCCCTCCTAACTCTTCAACCTCTCCTACTCTCCTCCCCCTTCCCCCTACCCCGAACGTTCCCCGTGTGCTCGGGTCCAGACCTGACTATTCAGCATTTTGGGACATCCTCCTGACGTGAAAGGTGCTTTATAAATGTAATTTTGTTGCTGTTGTAACTGCGAGGAGATGGTGGATTTCTTCGAATGTAAAATTTAAGGTATCCGATCAGCTGCTTCTACCCCATCTACCACTACATCCCATTACCTCTCCCTCAGGATCTACCCCCAAACCAACAACAACAACTTCGATTTATATAGCGACCTCCACGTCGGACTGCGTCTCAATCATCCCGCATTACACATCTGTGACACTATCTCTCCCTTCACCTTCTGTGCTCTCATCCAGAAAATGAAACCTGCTCCCTCAACCCCATCCCTACCTCTCACCTCATCTCCCAGCTCCACTTCCTAGACCTATTCCTAACCGATATTATCAACCTCTCCCTATCCACTGGCACTGTTTCCACACCTCTAAAAACACTTATCAGGATACCCCATCCTGAAAAAACCTTCCCTGAACCCATCCCTACTCTAGCTACTGCACATCTCCAACTTCCAATTCTTCTCTAAGGCCCTGGAACAAGTTGTTGAGTCCCAGGTTCGTTTCTTTCTCTCTCGCCATTCCTTCTTTGAACCCCTCCAGTCTGGCACCCGTGCTGCTGAAAGCACGGAGACAGCTCCGGTCAAAGTCTCCAATGACATTTTAAACATCTGTGATCAGGGCTTTCTCTGCCTCCTTGACCTCTCTGCTGCCTTTGACACTGTCGAACACTACATCCTTCTTCACCTCCTGTCAGACATCAAGTCCTGGATGAGAGCTAACATTCTACAGTTGAATGTCAATAAGACTGAGGCCTTACTGATCAGCTCGTGCCAGCGCCTCCACACCTCATCCACCAGCAACATCAACCTCCATTGTTGCACAATCCACCAAGCCAGTCAGGAATCCTCAACTATCTTTCCTCCCCCACATCCAAGCCATGACCTGCTCTGCCTTCCCTCATCTGCACAACATTGCCCAACTACCTCAACCCCCAGCCTGCTGAAACCCTGTTTCATGCCTTCATTACATCCTGGTTCGAATACAACAATGCTCTGCTTGTCGGCCTTCCCAGTTCCTCCCTCCATAGGTTCCGGATCATCAAGAACTCTGTGGCTCGTGTCCTCCACTGCTCCAAGCCCCGTGACCCCATCTCTCTCATTTTTGCCTGACTCCATTGGCTCCCAGAGGATTCAATTGAAGATCCTGGTCCTCACAATCAAAGCCCTCCATGGCTTCACCCCACCCTATCCCACTTCTGCGACCTCCTAACCCCCTACCTACACATCGGCATGCGAGCTTTCAACTACTCTGCCCCTAACCTCTGTTATTCCATCCTGCAATTCCTTCTTCTCACCCCCTCTCTTGCCTCCTTGCCTCCCACCTCCAGACTCTTCTCTTCGACGGTCCCATTGGTCACCACAAATTCCTATCTTTCCCTCCACTGGTCCCGATCCGGACCCCAACTTGGATCTGAAACATTGATTGTCCAGCGCCTTGGGACGTCCTCCTGATGTGAAAGGCACTTTGCAAGTGTCATTTTTGTTGTTGTCTCCTGGAGGCCAACTGCGCAATGAGCAGAGCTGGGTATCAGCTGTCACTGAGCAGACACAGCTTCAAGACAGAAGTGTTGAATCGTACATCAGCTTTGATTGGAAAGCCAAGGCATGGCAACTGTGACATGGGGACAACAACAACAAATTACCTTTGTATAGCGCCTTTCATGTCAGGAAATAATTTGCTAATCATTTGGAAGATTTGCTTATGATCTTAGATTATGTGAGATTATCCATGTTATACTGTAACACAATTTCCCCTCAATTTACTGAATGAATTGTCACTGTTTTAAACAGATATCGATGAATGCCAAACCGCAGGAATCTGTATGAATGGACGGTGTGTTAACACAGATGGTTCCTATAGATGTGAATGTCCGCCAGGGTTGGTGATTGGACTGGATGGCCGTATCTGTGTTGGTAAGGAAACTGTTTAGATTAGCAACAACGTTCACAGGCAACGTTAACAATAACATTGCTGTAGTGATATCAGAAAGATAAGCTTTGCTGGTTAGAAATTATTAGGATCAAAAATCATGTTTCTTTGTTCCTGTGATCTTTGATGTTATTTTGTTTATATCTGCATAAGTATTCTACATTTCCCATATCTCCCAAGCTTCCTGCTGTTGATTGGCGAATAATCATTGCAGTTATTAGCTGATCTGCCATGTGCTGACTGTGTTTCCTCTCTGGTGCTGATATTCAGACACACACATGCGAAGCACCTGCTATGGTGGTTACAAGCAGGGCCAATGTGAGCGTCCATTACCCGGGGCCTTTACCAAATCAGCGTGTTGCTGTGCGAGCACCGATTACGCATTCGGAGAGCCCTGTCGGCCATGTCCAGCAGCAAACTCAGGTCAGTGCAACCCACTTATTGCCCTCCCATACTGTGCCCTCACTTATCATCAGAGAATGGATACGTGCTTCCCATCAATAATAATAATAATCCTTGCATTTAATATAGTGCTTTGCACGTCTTCTAAACGTCTCAAAGCGCTTCACAGAATATACTGTAAAGTGAATTGACTGTATATTTGTGGGCGAAACGCGGCAGCCAATTGCGCACAGCAGTGTCCTACAAACAGTTGTGGATTGAAATGATTTTTTAAAAAAAATAACTTGTATTCAGCGTCTCACTACAACTCCCTCCTCGTCGGCCTTTCCCTCTCTTCCAATCAGGTCTCCACGACCCCATCTCTCCCACCCTCGCCCAGCTCTATAGGTTGCCTATCCCCAGAGGTTAGAATTCAAGATCCTTGCCCTCATTTTCAAGGCAATCCTATAGAGCTGGGCGAGGGTGGGAGAGATGGGGCCTTGCCCCTCCTACATCTCCGAAATTCTACTAATCTGACCGCCCCTCCATTCAATGAGCTTCGGCCTACTCCATGACTCCCATCTGACCCACCCTACCATTGGGCTTTCAGCCTCTCTGCCCACTGTGGAACTCCAGCCCACAGTCCCTTCACCTCGCTTCCTCGGTTGCCTCATTTAAGGCCTTTCTCAAGACCCTCCTTTTGATCATGCCTTCAGCTGCCCTCCCACCTCTTTGCCACCCCTCACCCCTACCCAGCCCCTACGCCATACTCGGGTCCTGACCCCTGACTGTTCAGCACCTTGGGATGTCCTCCCGACTTGGAAGACGTTTTATACATGTAGTTTTGTTGCTGTTATTGTCTGTCACATGTGACATTGTCTCGGATTGGCAGCCTGGCTCAGTTTGTAGACCTCTGGCCTACGAGTCACAAAATTGTAGGTTTAAGCCCCATAAACTCTTACAGTTTACACTGCCATTCCAGTGGAGTGCTGGGAGTAAGCTATGGTGTCTGGGGTGCATGTTCAAGGTCCTTCGTGAAAGATAAGGGAGTTAAACTGCGGTCCCATTTCTAATCTAACCTTTCTTGCCAAAACTTTGGTATATGTTATTGTTAACTCATCTGCATGAACCACTCAAGTCTGTTTTCAGTTGTGCCCACAGCACAGAGATAGCGCTTGTTAAGATCACAAATGACGTTGTCTCTCTCTCGTCCGTCGTCTTCCTGAGGGCTCCCTCATCTCCTTGAATGTCTCCGTGTTCAACACAATCGACTTCTCCTATTCCACCTTCCTCCTTCGTCACCTGTCCTCCCTCATCCATTTAAGTGGGACAGCACTTGCATGGTTTGAATGTGAAGATGGTTACTTAAGTAACCATCTTCACTTCATCTCTGCAAATGATTTCTCATCCTGCCAATATCCGGTTGCCAGTGGCATATCCCAAGGCTCTATCCTTGGCCACCTCTTCTTCCTGATCTGTGTGTTTTTTTAGCAGTATTTTCCAGTGTATAATGTGAAGCACTATGAGACATTTCAAAAATGTAATTAGGCTCTACATCAAATGCAAGGATTATTATTATTATATCAAATGCAAAGTGAGGAGTGTGGAGTCCTATAGCTCAGTGGTTAGAGCACGCATCTTGCAAGCGAGAGACCTGGGTTCAATTCCAGGCAGGCCGAAATCTTGGGCAGATTCCCTTACTCCACATACCTGATAATAAACCCCCAATAAAAATAATATATAATAAATTGGTCATTTCAATCAACAACACCCTGTGACTCTGCTGCGCACAGTTGGCTGTTGCATTTTTCCCACAAATATACAGTAAATTCACTTTACAGAATATTCTGTGAAGTGCTTTGAGACATCTAGATGTGAAAAACACTATATCAAATGCAAAGATTATTATTATTATTAATTATTATCACTATTGAAACTCAGAACCCTTTCAATACATTTTCAAAAATACTCTTTCAAAATCATTGAATACGTCCTCCCGACGTGAAAGGCGCTCTATAAATGTAAATTGTTGTTGTTGTTGTTGAATACCGGAGAGGTGCTGGGGACTGGAGAAAGACAGATGTTACTCCTATTCTAACAAAGATAACAAATGTGCCCCAGGAAACTACAGACCAGTAAGTTGGATGTCCATTTGTGCGTAAAATGATGCGGACTATTATTATAATAATAATCCTTGTATTTGATGCAGCGTCTCAGCAGTCAATTGTGCACAGCAGTGCCCTTCAAACAGTCATGCATTAAGTGACCAAATTTTTTTTTTTTCTTGAGGGAATATTATCAGGCGTGTGGAGTAGAGAAACTTTCCCAAATTTCGCCCTGCCAGCAATTGAACCCAGGTCTCTCACTTGCGAGGCGAGTGCTCTACAACAACAACTTGGATTTAAATAGCACCCTCCATGCCAGATGGCGTCTCAGAACACTTCATAATAATGGATCCCAGGGCCGAGATTTTAGTTTTTAGCCGAAGAAAGGTCTTTAGTAGTGAGCTACAGGACTGCACACTCCTGTATTTAGGATAAAATCATGGGATAAAATCCTGGAGCATCTGGACAGAAATAAAATCATAAATGATAGGAAACATGGGTTAATAAAGGGAGGTCTTAACATCTAATTTACTGGGTTTCTTTCATGGTGTAACACAGGAGCCTTCAGGCTGGATTTCCTCATGCAGGAACTCCTTCTGAGTCCAAAACTGGGAAATCCACTTGGGGGTCACTGCCCTTCCAGACCTCACTCCAACTCCTACCCATCCCGTGTTCCACACCTTCAAATCCGTTTCTCCACCATCCCTTGTCATGGATCCTCCATGAAGCCCACCACTTGCTCCCTGGCCCCCATCCCCACCCCTCTCCTTACCTCCCAGCTCCAGCTCCTTGCCCCACTACTTGCCGACACATTGAACCTGTCCCTTTAATCCTGCATTGTTCCCACCCAATTCAAAACAGCCACCATCACCCTGATTCTTAAGAAACCTTCCCTCGATACGTTGCAGCTCTGAAGCTACTGACCTATCTCCAACCACCTCTTCCTGTCAAAGGTGCTTGAAAGAGTCGTTGCCTCCCAGCTTCGCTCCTTTCTCTCATCCCACTCCCTCCACGAGCCCCTCCAATCAGGTTTCAGCGCTGCCCACAGCACGGAAACTGCTCTGATCAATGTCACAAATGACATTCTGACCATCTGTGGTCAGCACTCCCTCTGCCTCCTCATCCTCCTCGACCTGTCCGCTGCCTTTGACACCGTGGACCATACAACCCTCCTACACCGCCTTTCCTCCCACCTCAACCTTCAAGGTTCTGTCCTTGACTGGTTCCGGTCCTACCTTTCACACTGCCTACACTTTGTGTCTGCCAACGGCTTTCCTCCAGCTGCTGCACTGTCTCGTGCGGCGTTCCTCAGGGCTCTGTCTTTGATCCCCTCCTCTTCATCCTCTACATGTTCCCCCTTGGTGACATCATCTGCAGATATGGGGTAAATTTCAGACCCTGAACTGTCCTTCCTCCCCCACATCCGCACCATTTACCTCCCTTTCTCTCCCCCTTTTCCTCCTTCCCTCCCTCTTCCCTCTTGTCCCTTTCTCCCCATTTCTCCCTGTCTTTATCCCCCTCACTTTTGCCTCCCTCTCCTCCCTTGCCCTCTTTTCCCCCTTTCTACCCATGCCCCATTCCCGCGACTGTTTGTGGGACACTGCTGTGCACAATTTGGCTGCTGCATTTCCCACAAATATACAGTGGATGGATGGATGGATGGATGGATGGAGGGAGGGAGGGAGGGAGGGAGGGACAGACGGACGGACGGACGGATGGATTACCAACACTGCCTTCCACCTTCACAATATCACCAGACTCTGCCACTGCCTCACCCCACAGGCTGTCGAAACCCTAGTCCACGCGTTCATCACATCAAGGCTCGACTATGGAAACTCTCTTCTCGTCGGCCTTCCTGGCTCTTCTCTTCACAAGCTGCAGATCATCCAGAACTCTGAAGCTCATGCACTCTCCCAAGCTCCACAGCCACATCACTCCCACCCTCTCCTGGCTCCCCATCCCCCAGAGGATTGAATTCAAGATACTCATTCTGACTTTCAAGGCCATTCATGGCCTAACCCTCTCCTATCTCTCTGACATGCTGTCCCCCTATGAACCTGCCCGACTCCTCTGTTCAGCGTGCTCCGGTCTGCTCCATGTCCCCATCCTACCATTGGTGGACGGGCTTTCAGCCTCTCTGCCCCCACACTCTGGAGCTCCATCTCACAGTCCCTTCGCCTCACTCCCTCCCTTGCCTCCTTCAAGGCCGGTCTCAACAGCCTCCTCTTTGATCGTGCCTTCTGCTGCCCTCCCAACTCTCTCCCTCCCCTCCTAACTCTCTAACGTCCCTACCCCCACCCTGCCCCTCTCACTTGACCTGACTGTTCAGCACTTTGGGACGTCCTCCCGATGTGAAAGGCGCTCTATAAATGCAATTTTGTTGTGGTGAAGGTGAAGGTGGTAGATTGTGAAGTTGAGGTTACAGGAGGATTTGAACATGCTGTACTTTGGAATTGGGCAGATTGGTTGCAGATAAAGTTCAATGTGGAGAAATATAAAATACTTCACATGGGGGAAAAATTGACTAATATTTGAAAGGGGCAACACAACAACAAAATTACATTTATAGAGCGCCTTTCACGTTGGGAGGACGTCCCAAGGCGCTGAACAGTCAGGTCAAGACCCAACTTGGGCTCCTCCATGAATGATCTTGAAGGTGAGCACGAGGATCTTGAATTCGACCCTCTGGGGGATGGGGGCAATGGAGCCAGGTGAGGGTGGGAGTGATGTGGTCGTGGAGCTTGGTGCGGTGAGGACACGAGCTCCAGAGTTCTGGATGATCTGCAGCTTGTGAAGGGAAGAACCAGCAAGTCAATATAGATCATGACAGGCTATTTCATCTTGTTCAGAGAAGTAAAACTAGAGAAAACAGCTTGCAATTGAAGGGAGGTAAATTCAGAACAAATATACACAAACACTATTTCAGAGAATGAATAGTGAACCTATGGAATAGGCTACTTAGGGAGCCGGTTGAAGCAGGTAAGTGTTGAATCTTTGAAACAAAGATTTAGATAGTTTTGTTTTAGAAAATAATATTATGGGATATAGTACATAAGTAGTTTGAAACATGCGTTCAGGTGACCGTCAGGAAGATGAAATGCAAATCAGATGGGCCTTTTATTTAAATTTGATTCAAATTTTCATTTAGCATTTCTTATGAAAAGTAATATGAGCTGCCCCAGTTACACTTCACCTTCAATCTAGAGCTTTTGTTTGGTATAAAAACTATTGTATCATTTGTAACTATTATCATAGGTTTAATAAGCCCTGGAGATGGAACAATGTTGTATGTTGTGTAGACTGTTGTGCAGACTACCCAGTTAGATATCTATTAAAGCTACAAGAGTAACCCAGAATCACAAGACAAAGCCCTTCGGGCCTAAGACGTTCCTTCCACAGCACACGCACCACCCGTAGGAGCATTGAGCTGCTTTTTAAATGAATCCAGTGCCCTGACCTTAACCTCTGTTCCTGGTAACCTGTTCCAGTCATTGATCAGCTTCTGGGTAAAGAAAAATTTCCTGGCAACTGCTCTAAAACTGTTCTATACAACTCTCTGTGTCCTCGTGTTCCATTGCCTTATTGCATCTTAGAACAGTGCCCAAGGGACGTCCTCCATTCATGTAATTTTGTTGTTTTATCCTAAAAAAGTAATGATCTGGGTTTAGTGTTTTGATCCCATTTAAAATGTTATAGGCCTCTCTGAGGTCCCCTCCGAGTTGTCTTCTTTAAGATGGAAGAGCCTGAGCTTGTCTAATCGTTGCTCACAGCTCAATTCTCTAACAACAAAATTAGTTGTAGAGCGCCTTTCATGTCGGGAGGACATGAAAGAGACTAACACTGGGAACCATTCACGTTGCTCTCCTCTGCACTACTCTCTGACCTGGGCAGCTTCAGAGCTGACAAACTGAAGTGCCCAGAGATGAATGTTCAGAGGATGATGGTGTAGCGCCCTTTAACTGCTTAATGTAGTGCTAATACCACCCTCTGCTGGGAGAAGATAACATTACGGGATCGAGGTGGGCTACAAAATATTAATCCAAAAGGCTCTAATTGGGACGAGAGAAACTCTCTCTATTTTCAATTTGTGTCTAGAGATCTTTAATGCCCATTGGAACCGAAAGACAATGAGTTTGATTTTGAGTTTTGAGTGCAATAAAATTTAATTTGTAATCCCAAGATCAGAGGTTGTCTCACAGAATGATCGAATTCAATAAACTATTCAGGAATTTCACTGTTTCTGTTGTGAAAAAGAAGATGTAAAATTGATGGAAGAGACTAAATTAGAAATAAACACTAACAAAATGAAATAATATATAGTAACACATTCTGATTTAGTCACTACAGTAATTCCTGTGAAGCACTTTGATACACTGCCTTATGGCAGTGTATCACATGAGGGGCTACATTTGGAAGGTTAATGTTACAATAATTGAGTTTTCCCTGGCTTTATTTTATCTAATATTTTAGCTGACAATCTGCCCAGGAGCTCCTGCAGTGTAGAGACAGTATCAGCATAGCGGACTTGTAAACACTATCTACAAAGCCTGAGAGTGTCACTGCTTACAACAACCCTGATTTTGTCATGCAAATTCTCATAGGGTAAAAAAGTGAACTAATGTTTGATAATTAAATAATAAAATCTCAGTATGTTGGCTTACATGTGTAATGGTAATTACATCCAATATGTGTATTATCAACCAACCAATTTACAAGTTGTAGCAAATTACAATATTTTTGCAACCTCCAGTAATTCAATGTACTGTACTGTACTGTATATCGCTGTGAAGAATTTACTGAGCGAGAAGACCAAGGTCCATCAAGTTTGCCATCTACCTTACTCACAGTCGCTTGAGATGTTGTGTCCAAAACTATACACTGCATCCCTAGATATTATTTTGTAGCAAAAATCTATCTATTTCTTGAAACAAACAACATAGCTCAGTGGTTAGAGCATTCACCTCGCACGCAAGGGACCTGAGTTAGATTCCCAGAAGGGTGAAACGTAAGTTCCTTACTCCACACACCTGATAATAATCCCTTAAGAAAAAATAAATGAAATAATAATTTGGTCACTCAATCTACTACTGTTTGTGGGATGCTGCTGTGCGCAATTGACTGCTGCATTTCGCCTAGAAATATTCAGTCAATTCACTTTACACGGCATTCTGTGAAGCTCTTTGAGACAGCTAAGCAGTACATCTCCACAAACAACTTTTCCTTCCGCTCTTACCCGGTTACCTGTGGGGTACCCCAGGGATCTATCCTTGGCGCCCTCCTCTTCCTCATCTATACGCTCCATCTTGGGGATGTCATCCGCAGACATGGGACACACTTCCAC
Organism: Hydrolagus colliei; assembly: GCA_035084275.1. Lineage (NCBI taxonomy): Eukaryota > Metazoa > Chordata > Chondrichthyes > Chimaeriformes > Chimaeridae > Hydrolagus > Hydrolagus colliei. The sequence goes on from CM068755.1 coordinate 309,543, forward strand.
ATGTACGTGGATGACACCCAACTCTACTTCTCCACTTCACTTTGTGACCCCAGTCCCCTGATGTTCTGTCAGCCTGCCTGTGGAGCTGGATGAGCACAAATTTCTTGCAGCTGAATGTTGACAGGACGGAGGCCATACTCCTTGGCTCTCATCAACGTCTCCATTCCCATGGCTCTCACCTTCTCCACCTTCCCGGCCTGGCCCCTAAAACTCTCCGAACCTGTGCGCAACCTTGGCGTCAGGTTCAACCCCCAACTGTCCTTCCTTCCCCCACATTTGTTAAAGGCAAATCTTGCCTTACAAATCTGATAGAATTTTTTGATGAGGTAACGGAATGGGTGGATAATGGTAGCGCAGTTGATGTAGTTTACATGGACTTTCAAAAGGCATTTGACAAAGTGCCACATGAGAGACTTATTAAGAAATTAAAGGCCCATGGCGTAAAAGGGACAGTGGCAGCGTGGATCCACAACTGGCTGCGAGACAGAAAGCAGAGAGTTGTAGTGAGCGGCTGTTTTTCAGATTGGAGGGAAGTGAGCAGTGGTGTGCCACAGGGATCAGTTTTGGGACCATTGCTGTTTGTAATCTACATCAATGATCTGGACTTGGGTGTACGGAGTACAGTTTCCAAGTTTGCAGATGACACTAAGTTAGGGAGAATAGTAAACAGTGAGGAGGATAGTAGCCATCTGCAAGAGGATATAGACAAATTGGTAAAGTGGGCAGACACATGGCTGATGAAGTTTAATGCAGAGAAGTGTGAGGTGATGCATTTTGGGAGAAGAAATGAAGGGAGGCAATATAGGCTAGATAGTACAATTTTAAATGGTGTGAAGGAACAGAGAGACCTGGGGATTTGTGTTAGTGACTCGTTGAACGTGGCAGGACAGGTAGACAAGGCTGTTAAGAAGGCATATGGGATACTAGGCTTTATAAATAGGGGTATAGAGTACAAAAGTCAGGAAGTGCTGACTAACCTCTATAGGACTTTGGTGAGGCCTCAGCTGGAATACTGTGTTCAATTCTGGTCACCACACTACAGAAAGGATGTGAAGGCATTGGAAAGGGTACAACGAAGATTTACTAGGATGGTGCCAGGATTGAGGGACTTCAGCTATGAGGAGAGGCTAGATAGGCTAGGGTTATTCTCTCTGGAGCAGAGAAGATTGAGGGGAGACCTAATAGAGGTTTATAAGATCATGAGGGGTTTCGACAGGGCAAATAGAGAAAAACTATTTCCACTCGTGGGTGAATCTGTGACTCGTGGTCACAGATTTAAAATAGTTTCAAGGCGCAGTAGAGGGGAGCTGAGGAGAAATTTTTTCACTCAGCGAGTTGTTCGAATCTGGAATGCATTGCCTGAAAAGGTGGTGGAGGCTGATTCGATAACAACTTTTAAAAGGGAATTAGATCTTTATTTAGGAAGAACGGGTTTATTAGGCTATGGGGAGCGGGCAGGGCAATGGGATTGAATCGCTCTTTTCAAAGAGCCGGCACAGACTAGATGGGCCGAATGGCCTCCTTTTGTGCCGTAAAATTCTATGATTCTATGATTCTATGATTCTATCCGGTCCATTACCAGCACCGCCTTCTACCACCTCTAATGGATCACCCATCTCTGGCAATACCTCACCTCAAAAGTCACTGAATCCCTGGTCCATGCCTTTGTTACGTCTCAGCTGGACTACCGCAATGCCCTCCTCGCCGGTCTCCCCGAATCCAGCTGATTCAAAACTCTGCCGCCCACGTACTCACCCGCACCAAGCTTTGTTCCCCCATTACCCCAAGCTTTGTTCCCCCATTACCCCAAGCTTTGTTCCCCAATGGGGGAACAAAGACTTTCTCTTCGACCGTGCCTTTAGTCACCTTTCTACCCCTGCCACTGGCTCGATCCCGGGATCCGCTATTGTGAAGCGCTCTGAGACGCCGTCTGGCGTGGAGTGCGCTATATAAATCGAAGTTGTTGTCGTTGTTAAGATATTGAGATATTTGTTTCGCCCACAAATATACAGTCGGTTTTCTTGCTCTCCTTTCCCCTACCTCACTATCTTAACAACAACAACAACTTCTATTTATATAGCGCCCTCCACGCTGGACAGCGTCTCAGAGCGCTTTACAATAGCGGATCTCGGGGCAGGGGTAGAAAGGTGACCAAAGTCGCGGTCGAAGAGAAAGGTCTTTAACTGTGACCTGAAACTGGGAAGAGAGGGGGCGAGGGGAAGGGAGTGAGGAAGGGAGTTCCAGAGCCTCGGGGCGTAGTGGCTGAAGGCACGGCCACCGAGGGTGGAGCGGAGGATTCATGGAACGTGGAGGAGGCCAGACCCAATGGAGCGAAGGCAGCGGGAGCTGGTTTGGGGAGAGAGGAGATCAGAGAGGTAGGGGGCGCAGAGGAGTGGAGGGACTTGAAAATAAGGGTGAGGATCTTGAAGTCGATCCTCTCAGGGACAAGGAGCCAGTGAAGTCTGGCAAGGACTGGGGTAATGGGGGAGCAAAGCTTGGTGCGAGTGAGTATGCGGGCGGCAGAGTTTTGAATTAGTTGGATTTTGTGGATTGTGGTGGAGGGGAGACCGGCGAGGAGGGCGTTGCAATAGTCCAGCCGAGAGGTGACAAAGGCCTGGACCAGGGTTTCAGCGGCTTATGGGGTGAGGTATTGCCGGAGATGGATGATCCGTCATAGGTGGTAGAAGGTGGTGCTGGTGAGGGACTGGATGTGGGGGAAGAAGGACAGTTGGGGGTCGAACCTGATGCCAAGGTTGTCCATAAGTTCAGAGAGTTTTAGGGGTTCGGCGGGAAGGTGTAGGAGGTGAGAGCTGTGCGAATGGAGACGTTGACGAGAGCCAAAGAGTATATATCCACAAATTAGGCAAAGCTGCTTCATTTGCATTAAACTTGAGACCTCACAATATGTCATATTACATTTAAGATAATAGTATACGGCGAGTCCATGTCACCTCACAGAACTGCGTGGAATCAGTTTCCTGCTCCAGATGTCAACTGGTTTAACTATTTGCTTTTTATTTCAGATGAATATCACGCCGTGTGCAGCGGTGGACCTGGTATTACAATTGATGGGAGAGGTAACAGTTTAATGTAATAACTTGGTAGAGTATATTGTGTTAAAAGCTGTGCTACACATTGCAGCGATGTTAATGCATGGATTCAGTTATAACATGTTTATAGCACTGGAACCCATTAACTGTGCAGGCACAGCCTGTCTGCTCTATTAATTGGTTAACATCCAGGTCAGGAGCTTCCTGATTTATGCGTACACAGCACCCAGGGTCCCAGGAACATGGCTAACACTCCATCTTGTCAACTTGCTGGATCTTCAGTTTTAAAGCTATCATGGTTTGTGGTTATTGTTGTCTGTAAAGCAGTGAAATCAACAGCGTTTCAGCTCCTGTGAACCTTTAGCCTCTGTTTATATCAGTTTCAAACCCAGTTTAATAAGGTTCCTAAATATAAACGTCAATACATTCATAATGACTTACATTATAATAACAATATTCAAATTGAAAAACAATATTAATTTACACTTTTTAATGAAGTATTTAACCCCCGCCCTCCCAACACCAATGTAAAATTCTGATGGTTCTTTTCTTGCCAGTTTAATTCAGGTTGAAGTGTTTCTGTAACGTGTACGGAAACTTGTGTAAAATGTGGATATTCTGACAGATTCTCCCTTTTCTCACAGATATAAACGAATGTATGTTGGATCCTGATATTTGTCCCAACGGAATGTGTGAGAATACCCGGGGAAGTTACAGATGCGTTTGCAATTCTGGTTATGAAGCTGACATAACTGAGAAAAAATGTGTTGGTACGTATGAAGCAACAACAACAAAATTACACAAGGAGGACGCTTATTGAAAGCTTATGAATTATAAAGTAGGTTAGACCATTTCATTGTTCAAACCATTAATATGAGAGAAATTCAAGGAGCTTCAATTGGTTATATTATAATAATTAGCATTTATATGAAACTTTCACTTCAAAATAACCCCCAGAAAAAGCAATTTATAAAACAAAACTGATTTGAACTCCAGAAGAAGGCAACCAAACTCCCTTCGTTACGTCAGAATCGCGAAAGTGTGGAAGATGTGGAATACAGTGTGACCCACTTTAGCTGGTTAACCCCAAACACTGGGTAAATCAGACAAAACAATTCATTTATGTTCTTACTTGTTTCAAATATGCTAATATGTTAATTTGGACAAAGTTCCCGTTTCTTCTGGCAAAATGGTTGCTGCAGAATGTGCTGACTCAGGTTTCTGTATGTGGAGCAGCTCCATTCAGCAATGAATGACTTCAGGATGGAGATGGGAGGAGTCTAAGATTGATTGACAGCAGACTCCAGCCTGCTGCTAATTATTTCCCTTCCGCCCAATGGGAAATGTCACAGCGCTGCTGAGCAGTAATGATATCTTACTTAATTCTGTGAAATACAGGATTTGAACTTTAACTCCTAGGTTACAATACTTGGTGTCCAGTTTGGTTAGTTAGCATTGCTTCAAATTAAAACAATATTATACAATATATTATATATTATATATATCCGGGGCCTATTGGATGGAATAGTATTTTAGTTACCCTCAAACACTCTTACACTGGACAATACGACTGGATTAAAGGCTTCCACTGTATCTGAAAAAACGCATTAAAATATTTGTAAAAATAGTATTTTTGGTGGAGTATAAACTCCCATAATAATAATCCTTGCATTTGATATAGCGCTTTTCACATCTTATCGACGTCCCAAAGCACTTCACAGAATATGCTGTGAATAAGTGAATTGACTGTATATTTGTGGGCGAATCGTGGCAACCAATTGCGCACAGCAGTGTCCCACAAACAGTCGTGGATTAAATGACCAATTTTATTATTGTGGGTTTTTTGGGGACGGATTATTAGGCGTGTGGAGTAAGGAAACTTGCCCAAGGTTTCGCCCTGACTTGCCTGGATTCGAACACAGGTCTCCCCAGCTTGGTTACCCCAGCTTGTAAGACAAGTGCTCTAACCACTAAGCCAGAGGCTTCTCCACATATTTTCTTTGACCTAAAGAAGACAGAACTTCTATACTATTCCGTAAAATAAACCAATACTTTTTCTGACTGCAAAGAAACCGGGATGACGACACTATAATCTCCCCAGAGTCTCAGGCCCTATCATGTGGGAGTCCCGGACAGAGGCACAGGATGGCAGAATAGGGGCAGGGATGGGGGCATTTGGGGAGAGAGCAGCTCAGTTCAAGACACTGGACACTAGAGGGGGAGACAGTGGGAGCCAGAGGGGGCCAGAGGGGGAGACAGTGGGGGCCAGAGGGGGAGACAGTGGGGGCCAGAGGGGGAGACAGTGGGAGCTAGAGGGGGAGACAGTGGGAGCTAGAGGGGGAGACAGTGGGGGCCAGAGGGGGAGACAGTGGGGGCCAGAGGGGGAGACAGTGGGGGCTAGAGGGGGAGACAGTGGGGGCTAGAGGGGGAGACAGTGGACAAATTCTCAAACGCCCTCATGATTATTATTATTATTGTTGCTGCTCTCCCTTTTTTCGTCTGATCCAATCCTAAATCCTCACCTATATAAACAACACACCCCTTCCCAGTCTCCTCATCTTCCTACAGATTGATTTCAAGGTTCTCAATTATAAATCACTTCATGGCCCAGTACCTCCTTGTCTATATGATCTTCTCCTTCCAGATTCTTCCATTCAATCCCATGTATTCAACCAACAAGTACCTTCCCTCCCAGAGCCACAATTGGCGGCTGAGCCTTCAATAACTTTGCCCCTCACCTTTGAAACTCCCTTCTCCATCTTAAATCCCACCTAAAAAGCTATCTATTCAACCTTGCCTATGGTCACCTCCTCTTCTTCCCTTGGACAGCATTGCACTCTGAGATGTTTGCTGTACATGTTGTGCATGGTCACGAGGCTAGAACCAGTGCATTTGTTGTCTGTTCATTTCCATTGGCAAGTAGCTGACCTTTGATCCTATCTTGCACCGTCAGATGGAGTGTGATCCTCCACAATCACTTTACTTTCTGCCAAATGATGTAAATTGACTTGTTCTGTGGCAACCACATGCTCCATGTTCTCATTTGTACATTGTTTATTCTAGATATTGATGAGTGTTTCCGAAAACAACTTCTGTGTGACAACGGCCTGTGCAGAAACACACCCGGGAGTTATACCTGCTCCTGCCTAAAGGGATATGTGTTTCAACCCACGTCTGAGACGTGTGAAGGTAATATTTATTTTATCAAGTTGTTTCCATGGCAGATTTTATTATTTACTTATTAGCTCGAGAGATCAGCAGAGTTGGTTGATGGAGATGGAGGGAGGGCTGGGTGTTGGGTACAGGTATCTAGCCTCTAGATTCAGTCAGGTTTAGGCCACTGATGAGAATGATCATGGCTATTGTATGTTATTGTACCAGTTCCCACAGGAGGAGAGGCTACAGGTCTGTTCACAGTGTTGGCCACTGTTATCACCTTGTCAATCACATCACTAAGCTTTTGGTTTGAGACTGCTCTGGCCCCAGAAGCTTGCTTCAACACAGCTGGAATTACAAATAATAATCCTTGCATTTGACATAGGGCTTTTCACGTCTTCTAGATGTCTCAAAATGCTTCACAGAATATATTGTAAAGTGGATTGAACGTATATTTGTGGGCAAAACGCGGCAGCCAATTGCGCATATTAGTGTCCCACATGGATTGAAATTACCAATTTATTATTGGGTTTTTTGAGAGATTATTATTACATGTGGAGTAAGGAAACTTGCCCAAGGTTCCACCCTGACCTGGAATTGAACCCAGATCTCTCGCTTGTAAGGCACGTAATCTAACCACTGAGCTGCAGGACTCCACTTGTAGGACACCAGATTGCAATCATATAATAGAATAGGATTATACAGCACAGACAAGGCCGTTCAGGTCCATCATGTCTGTGCTGGCTCTTTGAAAAGAGCTGTCCAAATCAATTCACTCCTCCACTCTGCTGCTCCAAAGAGAATAATCCTAGCTTCTCTATCCTCTCCTGACAACTGAAGTCCCTCATTCTTTGTCTCCAGCTGAGGCCTAACCAGTGTTTTATATAAAGATTCATCATAACTTCCTGATTTTGGTATTCTATGCCCCTAAGCCTAGAATGCTTTTTTTAAAACAGAATCATCTTCCCATTGTCTCCTGTTGGTCAAAGTGATCTTTTCCAGTTTCCCCTTTTATTTGGCAATCAGGATCTTCCATGTTGAGTGGAGAGCCCGTCCACTGAGACAGACAGAGCCTGATAGTGTATCCCTGTGAGGCTGCTCCAGGCCTCCACATTACCATATTAAACCGTTTATATCCACTGATTTTCACCGAATTTGACAATCAGTTTTGACAGAGCTAGATAAACTAAGCTAGTGTTGGCTAAATTAGTGTAAACTAAGCTAGCTAAACTAGTGTAACTCTTCTGACAAAGGGTCGTTGTTAGATTCAGAAGAAATGGGAGTTTTCTCAAAGGAACGATCTTCAGTCATCATAGAGTTTTATGATCTTTTTATTCAGTACTACATCCCAGTTATAGTACAGGCACTCCTCTTGTGATTCGAATAGTTACTTGTTAGTTCGAACCGTAGTATCTTGGAGGACAGCCAACACATATATACTCAGTTGGCTTTCTTTGTCCTACAGGACCCAATCAGTTAAGACAGTCTTGCCCAACCAACATGCCCATATTAGGAGCGTTATCCAATGGTCACACACAATTGCTATATTTCTACAATACACATTATCTGGTCACAAACTTCTGATCTGGTCTAAATCAGTCTAGACTGCCACATATCATTTGTTTTGTCCAATCAACGTGCCCATATTAGGAGCGTTATCCAATGGTCACACACAATTGCTATATTTCTACAATACACGATTACCTGGTCACAAACTTCTGATCTGGTCTAAATCAGTCTAGACTGGCACATACACACAAACGTGTTGTTACAGAGTCACACACAAAACTGCTACATTCCAACAATCCCCCCTTTTGTGACTCTGTCACAACAATCTAAACATAATACTGTTGATGTTGCTTATGTAAAAGCGACAACGAAACACCTGGTGCAACAGAAGCCCAAACGATTAATGCAAACTTTTATACATTGTATTATTACACAAAAAATTAATAACAATGCTATCACAATAACTAGCACGTGCATGAACCAGGCTCCCCATCCCTCCAACCAGGCTTTCCACCAGGCCGGAAGGGGATCGCCGTATCTAAGCCTATTTACTTCTCTATGCATGTGAGATACTAGATTGGTAATATTTTCAGACTCATCAGGGATATAGGTCGTTACAGAGTCACACCCAAAACTGTTACATTCCCACAATCCCCCCTTTTGTGACTGTCATAACAATCCAAACATAATACTGTTAAGATAAAGGGGGAAGGGCTTGGTGAAGTATCCTTATAGTCGGGGTGATACCATCCCGAAAACTGAGTCGAGGAATAACCAGCTGATTCCAGCTGTTTGGGCAAAACTGGCCCATTCGTGTCCATTTTCAATTCAGTAACATTACCAATATTGTTTTGAGACAATAACCACTGTGATCATCATTGTGACATTAAAAGGAACAACCACAAACCCAACATTTTGTACGATTTGTGGCAATGGAGGTTTTAAGTGTCATTAACAAATAGGTATTAACTGCCACATTGTGCTTAACGATAGCGTGGGCTTCGCCCTGTTGGGACGTGGTTACCGTTACCATCCCTATGCATATTGACAGAAATGAAAGTATTCTAAAGTTTTTTTTAAAAAAAACTTATCAACACACAGTGCTTAAACAATACAAGTTCTTAAACAGTGGAGCGTTTCACATGTGACGCGTGAATCCAAGCCTTCCTTCCTTCCACTTTTACTGCAGCAGGAGTTGTCAGCGACACCATGTAGGGACCTTCCCACTTAGCACCTAACAGATTTTTATGTATCTTCTTGATATACGCTCGTTCTCCCGGGACCAAATCGTGTCCTCCCTTTGGTGAATCTCCCCAAGCCGCCGACACCTGTCGAGAAGCAGGACCTACAGCATTTGTTAATTTCTTCAGCGGCATTCAACAGGGCTCGCTGCATTCGAGAGGAAAGACTTTCAAAACGCTCCCGATTTGATCGAGGTTTATGTATCTCATCACAGCCATCATCATGATTTTGCTTATTTGAAAACGCTTTAAAGTTGCCGCCACTCCCATTCATTCGAACACGGCACGTTTTAGCCCAGTGACCTTCTTTACCACATCTGCGGCATTTGCCAGGTTTATGTCCAAAGGATGACTGTCCCGCTGAAGTTCTCTCTCCTCGTTGAAATGCTCGTAGTTGTACCCCTTGGTCCCTATCGACTTGGATACAGCGTGCAACCAACTGACCGAACGTTACTCCTTGTTCTTCCCACAGGGGCAACGTTAATTTTACCAATTTTGATATTTCCCCTTTGAGTCCGGCCATGAAAGATGGTTTCAAAGGACCCTCCTCGTTAGCATCTAAGTCTGCATTTTGCATGTCGTTAGCCAGTCCCGAATGTTCAATCCACACAGCCCTGAAGCGCTCATCAAACTGAGCAACCGTTTCGGTCGGTTCTTGGGTACAGCCTGATATTTTCTTCTAGTCCACCCGGGCCGGACCTTGATTTCTCAGCCATTGTCTGATCGCTCCCCATCCAGCGTTCAAATTATTTCCATTTTCGCCCAACGCGGTATAAACTTGTTGTTGCAATTCTTGGGCGTTTCGACCGGTTGCCATTACTGACAAAACTTGCACACCATCTTGAGGATGCAGCCGATAGATGGTACGTATTCGGTTAAGCTCTTCCCATGTTTTCAATGACCCTTTCTTTGGGTCTGGCAATGCTTTTGACCATTTGTCGATTCTGTCCGGATCGGCAGGTTGGTGTTCATGAAAAGGTACCCAAACAGCTCCGAATGCCTGAGCCCCACCCACCGGACCGACGTTCGCCCCTTCTTCGGGTTGTGCTGCCGGCAGACCTGCTGGTCCCTGTCCGCGCCGGGCACGATATCGGGTGACCATAGGTCTCAATTGCGGTGGACGGTTATCATCCCCCCAAGGGTCCGGTAGACAAGTCGACGGGTCCCAAGGATCACACTCATAATCACTGGCATACTCAGGAGGTAAAGATGGAATAGATGCATGCAACACATTTAAAGATGGATATACTGATTGGTACGGTACCGATGGAGCGCTCGATGTTTTTACGCCCTTCTCCTTTTGCTTAAACAGTTCAGTTTTAAGCTTTTCAATTTCAGCTTGCTTTTTACTCAATTGTTCTGCCATTGCATTTAATTGTTCCTTTGCTTTCTTCATATCTGTATTGTACTGGGTATTACGCATAATTTCACTCCGTTGTCGTAGCTGACTCATGACAATCATCGCCAACCTTGTCTGGTTGTTCCCCTTTGAGCGGGTAGTTTTTCCCCATAATTTTTGTATATTGGGTAAAGACCACTGTCCTGTTCCCATGTTATATTTATTTTCCAAAGTCTGCTGGAGCTTAAGTAAGTTCATATTTTTCTGGAAGATTTGTGTTAGTTCGCTCAACATTTCGGTTTCAGACACGTCCGGAGGTGCCTGCCCTCCTTTGTGTAAAGTGTTTTTTTCACTTTTTTTTTCTACCATTTTTACCAATTTTTCTTGAGGCCGTAGGCAATTTCAACGCCGATAGAGGATTACACCCCGAGGATCTGAATGGGCTTCTCAAACTTGGTAATTTTCTAAAACCTAAAACCCGCTTGTACAACGTCTCCTAAGGATCCAAACTCAAACAAAAGAGATATTTCTTACGTCGAGATCACGTCTGACCGCACTTTGTTTTCTTGTCTTCTGCAAATCCGGTTCTTTCTTTAAGAATCACGAGAAGGTTCAAACAGCTCCACACGTGCCGAGGAATTTTAACAAAGATTCCATAACTTTATCTGGGGTAGCCCGTGTTCCGCCCTTGTTAACCAAGTCGTACACCTTTACCGATTCAACTGAGGTAGACCGTGTTCCGCCCTTATCAATCAAGTCATACACCTTTACCGTTTCTGGGGTAGACCATGTTCCGCCCTTATCAATCGAGCCATACACCTTTACCGATTCACCTTAGGCAATCCGTGTTCAATGTCTGTCCTTGTTACCTTCTGTGATCCTGCCGACTACGCCAAATTGTTCCCGCGCAGGTTCGTATCCTGCCGACTACGCCAAATGTTAGATTCAGAAGAAATGGGAGTTTTCTCAAAGGAACGATCTTCAGTCATCATAGAGTTTTATGATCTTTTTATTCAGTACTACAGTCGTGGAGCCGAAACGTTGACTCACTTTCTTTTCTCCATAGATGCCTGACCTGCTGAATTTTCCCAGCTCTCTGTTTTTGTTTCAGATCTCCAGCATCTACAATATTTTGGGTTTTGTTTAGTGTAAGCTAAGATAGCATCAACTAAACTAGTATAAGCTAAACGAGTTTAAGATCAACTACAACAAAATTACAACCACAAAATTACATTTGTAGAGTGCATTTCATGTCGGGAGGAATTAGTGTAAGCTAAACAAGTAACAAAACACAAAATCCTGGCAGATGCTGGAAATCTGAAATAAAAACAGAAATGGCTGGAAACACTGAGCTGGTCAGGCAGCATCTATGGAGAAAGGAAAGTGAGTCAATGTTTTGGGTCCATGACCATTTGTCAGAAACTGTTTCTGTTTTAAGGTATCAGCCTCTGTGAGTATCAGCTACGCTGGTGTAAGATAAACTGGTGTGTTGCTCAGCACATTCAGTCTGATTAATGCTGGAGATGGTTCTGTTTTACTCATTTTTTGTGAGACACAGTCAGACTCTGTCCCTGTGGCAGCATTCCTTATCCAGCTGTGATTTATTTGACTATGATTATGCTCTTTACCCCTCACTTAGCTTCTCTGAGCTACAGTCTCCCATCATTATAATGCCCATTGCAACATATTCTATTTTAGCCCTGGCCTTTTATTGTGTATGAGGTCTTGTCTCAGGAACTTGTTTACAACAAAAGCCTATTAAAAGTTTCACATTTACATTAAAAAGTAAATCACACAAAAATGAGGTGAAAATTCAATATAATTTCCATCTAGCTCCACAAACATACAAGGCAGTCTCAGCCTTTTATGATCTCTTGGCAGCATTGGTTTTTTTTTAAAAAAAGTCAAGATTGGATTGAAGCCAGTTTAAGCTTTGGATTCCAACAAATATCTCTGGAATTTCAAAATGTAGGTGGGATACATGGAATGCTCAGTTTGGTTTGGATTCTCTTAAGCATGTCCAACACCTGGCTGACTCCCAAAATAAAGAGTTTGATTTTGTGGGTGATACAATAAGATGCTAAACAACAGTCCTGTGTGTGAAAGATTATTTTCATTTTGATTTATTCTCATCCCTTCCTGAAGCTGAATATTAATAAACTTCATAGCCATAAAAAGGCACAGATAGAGTAAGAAATCACAATGTGCAACATGGCAGCACTAACATAGATGCTTTGCTGAGATAGTTGAAGTTTATCTTGCTGAACTTCATCCATTTCATTAACAGATACCACGTGATACAACATGGTGAAAATGTATTGATCAAAGATAAAATAGCTCATTACCAAATATCTAAATGGCTGATGTAGAATTCTGAATCTAGATTTGTATTGAATCCAGGTTAGAACTCTAAAGTATGAAGAAAGCTCTGCCATTACAAAGAAAGATGCGTTGTTACAGATTTTGGAACCAATATCCACGGAGAATTGTAGAAGATTTCAATAGATTAGAAAGGAAATACTTCACATTCAGCTCCAGTGTGGAATGCTTCCTCCTGACGTTATTTTTCCTTTGATCACATGACTTGCGGATCAGACTGAAACTGCTGAGCAATACACTAGTTTAGCTTAAACTGTACTACTTTGGGACGTGTGGTCAGAGTACGCGCCTTGCAAGAAAGAGACCTGGGTTTGACTCCAGGCAGGACAAAACCTTGGGCAAGTTTCCTTACGGGATTATGCCTGGTAATAATCCCTCAAGAACAAAACTCAATAATAAATTGATCATTTCAATTCACAACTGTCTGTGGGATCCTGCTGTGCACAGTTGGCTGCTGCATTTAATCCACAAATATACAGTCAATTCTGTGAAGCGCTTTGAGACGTCTAGAAGACGTGAAAAGCGTTATATCAAAATGCAAGGATTATTATTATTAGACAGTGGTTTAACTTGTGATTACAGAATCAAAGCGCTTCACAGAATATACTGTAGAGTGAATTTGTGAGTGAAATGCAGCAGCCAATTGCGCACAGCAATGTCCCACAAACATTCATGGATTGAGTGACCAAATTATGTTTTTTTCTTGAGGGATTATTATCAGGCATGTGGACTAAGGAAACTTACCAAAGGTTTAAGAATCAAACCGAGATCTCTTGCGAGGCGAGTGCTCTAACTACTGTGTTACAGGACTCTGAGCTGCAGGACAAATCAGCTACAAGGCCACATGTGGCAAGAATGTGATGAATGATATAAAAAAGGGGTGAAAATTTAAATGGACATTTAAATGTACTGCTCATATAATCTGTATCTCCTTCTATTTCCAGATGTTGATGAATGTGAGACTAATCCATGTATCAATGGGAATTGTAAGAACACAATTAGTTCCTACTTATGTGAGTGTTCTCCAGGAAGTACCCTTGACGTCTCTGGAAACCTGTGTATTGGTAATGACACTTGCTCTGATTTAAAATTTTGCTTTTTTTCCAATTATGGAATAAGTTGATTCAGTTTATTTATCCAGAGAGTTGTTATGGCCTGAAAGGGTGGAAACAGATTCAATAATAACTTTCCAAAATAATTTGGATAGATTCTTGAAACGGAAAATAAATAATTTACATGGCTATGGGGATAGATCAGGGGAGTGTGATTAGTTGGATAGTTCTTTTAAACAGTTGGTACAGGCACGCTGGGCCGAATGGCCCCTTGGCCCTTAATATTCTATCACTTAAACCTGAAATGTTGTATTCGTTTGGATTATTGGCAAATAAAAATGTAGACATACAATGTGAGTTACTCAGAGAAACAAGAGTTTACTAAACTTCTAGTGATTGTGACTTGAAGACTTGTTAACTGAACACTGGTAGTGAGAAGCCATCTTGTCTGTTCATATTTTTAAAATTACGTGTGAAGCTCTTTCTATTTCACAACAGCAAATCGCTATTTTGATCAAAAATGCTTCATCCTGAGCTCTGGTGAGTTAACCAACCCCAGCTCGGCAGCATTGGAGTCACTTCTACCAAAGCAGCTCATCTCCAGTCTGGCTTGCAGTGCGCTAACCTGGGGGTTATCTAGTAGGTTTATGTTATAGTGGCTGTCAATATGACTATATGGGTTATATTTAATGCAATATGTATATTTTGTTGGTTACAGAGACAGTTAAAGGAACGTGCTGGTTGCAGATCATCAATGAACAATGTGAAGTTAATATCAATGGAGCCACACTGAAGTCCCAGTGCTGCTCCACCCTGGGTGCTGCCTGGGGAAGTCCCTGCACATCTTGTAAGATAGGTAATGGCTATTCCAACAATAATAATCATGTTTGGATTTGATGTAGGACTTACACAAAAAGTTCTTAAAAATGAAGATTGTTTGAGAATTTATTAAATTAAAGATCTGCATAACAGAGTAGGATTTCTGCCCACATCTCACTGATTGTCACAGTTTCCTGTACTCTCCCTTACAGGAGAGTTTCACTTGACAGTTATCCTTTTGTTTCAGACAGCGTCTGTCCTAGAGGCTACACACGAGTTAATGGAACTATCTGTGACGGTAGGTAGTGCTGTCCTTGTTATTCTGTTTTTTGCTTCTGGGAAATGAATAATGCATTTGACATAGCTTTTTTCACATCTTCTAGACATCTCAAAGTATTTCACAGAATATACTGTAAAGTGAATATTTGTGGGCGAAACGCATGAGACAATTGCGCTCAGGGTGCATTTAAATCTAAATGCCAAGATATGTGCTATTTTTTAGTCAAATATAAAAGGAAGAATTGGAAGGAATTAAAAAAACATTGTTGTGATAAACCATGTATTGAAGCAATAGCTTGTCTTATCAATGGCAAGCTTTGTAGTTTTAGTTGGTTAGACTTCAGCAGTTACCTCATGCACTCTCTGGGGTCCCCAAGGATTGGCTCTTGCCAACCTGCACCTAATCTTTCTGGAATTAGAGGATACAGCCCTCCAGGGACAGAGTTCACATTCCAAACTATTTCCTTGAATAAGTGGAATGTGTGGAATTCTCATTTTGGTTTGGATACTTTTAAGCATGGTGCTACCCAGCACCCGGCTGAAAATGAAAATCTAAGCCATAAGGATGTCATTTACCTTTGATGTGTTCAAAGTCTGTGGCCAAGAATGTGTCAGTGATTAGACTGACTTGTAGCCCTTTATAATTTACACCACTGAACAATACAGACCACTTCAATAATGATAATCCTTGCATTTGATATAGAGATATATAGAGATATTGCATTTGATATATAGTCTTTGAGGCAGCCAATTGCACACAGCAGTGTCCCACAAACATGAGTGACCAAATTATTATTACCTCTGGAAAGTGATCTGCCAATCAATTAAAAGCTAGGTTCCCACACTGCTTGATAACATAGGAGTGTGGAGTGAGGAACTTGCTTAAGGTTTGGTGCTGCTCGGGAACTAAACCCACGCACCATTGGTTGTGTGGCAGGTGAGTTAATCACTACACTACAGATCTCCAGTGTGAACTGCCTGTACAGTAAGAACCCATTGCCATTAACACTTGATTTGGATATTGCTTGCGGGATGAAAACCTTTATATATCAACTTTACCAGTGTACTTTAGTCTTCTAAACTGAACAATCCAGTCAATATTTAGATAATTGGTTTCTTGACCTGCACACACTTTTCACATCCTTGCAGCTATAGTATAGGACCTGTTAAATGTTGAACATCCCTCGTCTCTCCGCCTGCTTTTCCATCTTCAGGTGGCGCCTGAAGACTTTTTGATCGTGCTTACAGTCACTGTCTGGCTCGGCCTTGGGTTTTGCCATTGTGAAGTGTTCTGAGAATCTGCCCGGTGTGGAGGGTGGTATATAAATTCAAGTTGTTGTTTAATGTGTATGACAGAATAATTGTGATGCTGATCCCTTTCACACTGTGCAGATGTGAATGAATGTAAAGTCTTCCCTGGGGTCTGCAACAATGGAGACTGTATCAACACAGCTGGATCATTCCAGTGTCTCTGCTCGAATGGCATGAGCCTGGACAACAGTGGCCGCACATGTGTCGGTATGTAGAGACACTTGTTACAATCCCAACAACAACTCAGTGTTACATAGGACACGGGTGCAGGGACTTTAACATGAGGCTTCAATGATTGGCTCAGTGAAACCTGGTGTCAATCACCTGATGGACTCAAGTCTCATGGTATAAAAGACCAGCGGCTGAGGTCAAGGAGACCAAGCGTGGAAGGTCAATGTTGAATTGAGATTAACAACTTGGAAGCTATGTAGAGTACCTTAGTGTACCTTAATCATTGTGGAACCCTAACAGGTAGGAGCAGTTGAAGAAAGATTTTATGGGGTCACAAGCAGTTACAGAAACCTCCTGATTGTCTGGTTTATTCTACTTCAATAATATCACTGTGCAGTCCCTGCATTGCAATTCCCTCATCTACTATATTAATTATACCTTCAAATAATTCAATAAGGTGATCAATGACCTCCCTTTCATAAATTGATGCTGATTGCACTTATCTTCTGATTGTATTTCCCTTTTACAGGTGACTAGTTACTTCACATTTTTATGGTTACAATTTTTGTCAAGTTGCTAGAGTTTCCAGATTGTAGTATTTTCCCAAATGACTCACAGCCTTTGCACTGTGCCCTGGCAGATCTGCGTTTGGAATACTGCTACTTGAGGCATGACGATGAGGAGGAATGCACCATACCAATGCGGGGACGATTTCGGATTGATGCTTGCTGCTGTTCTGTGGGTGCTGCCTGGGGCCCAGATTGTGACAGATGCCCAGAGGAAGGCAGTGACGAGTTGCAGGCCCTGTGTCCTCGGGGGAGAGGCTTTTCTAGAAAAGGAGAAATTGGTGGAAAGCCTTTCTACAAAGGTAAACTCATAGCTTCAAAAATAGACATTCTGTGTTTTCAAATATAATAAAATCTAATTGAAGCATCGGCGTTAGCAAATTGATGTCCATGTTCGCTCAATGCTGAGCCATATGCTCTATATTCTATGAAGCGCTTTGAGACGTCGATATGTGTGAAAAGCGCAAGGATGATTATTATAATTATTATAAAGATTTTAATCTCAGCCGCAGAGGCTACCTGTGTCTCAGTGACCCTGGCCTGCGATAGGGACACATCAGCCTCAGCACCTGCTGGTGATTGCAGTACTTGAGAGACATGTGTAAAGACTCTCTCGTTGTCAGATCTCTGGGTAGGGAATTTGCTCGGACCATGTTCAGATTTATAGATGAAGAAAGCTTATAGAATTGCTTATAGAGTACAAAAGTCAGGAGGTTATGATGAATTTCCACATGTATGCAGACGACACCCAGCTGTACTTTTCTGCCTCATCCCTCAACCCCCAGACCATCGATGTTCTGACAGCAAGTCTGTCCGACATTGAGTCCTGGACGAGGGACAACTTCCTCCAATTGAACGTGAGCAAGACCGAGGCCCTCCTGATCGGCTCAAGCCAGCGCCTCCGCACATCGGGCACTGCCAGCCTCAACATCCAAGGCTGTACTCTGCACCTCACAAAGCCAGTCAGGAACCTTGGCATCATGTTCGACCATAAACTCTCCTTCCTCCCCCACATCCGTGCCTTGACCGGCACCGCTTATTTTCACCTGCGCAACATTGCCAGGCTCCGCAACTATCTCACCCCCCGCGCTGCCGAAACACTCGTGCACGCGTACATCACCTCACGGCTGGACTACGGAAACTCTCTCCTTGTCGGCCTCCCCAGTTCCTCCATTCACAGGCTGCAGGTCATCCAAAACTCTGCAGCCCGTGTACTATCCCGCACCCGCCTCCACGACCACATAACCCCCACCCTCGCCTGTCTCCACTGGCTCCCCATCCTCCAGAGGATCGAGTTCAAGATCCTCGTCCTCACCTTCAAGGCCTTACACGGCCTTGCCCCGCCCTATCTATCCGATCTACTCTCCCCCTACACGCCCACCCGGACCCTCCTTTCAGCAGGACTTGGCCTGCTCCAAGCCCCCCGCCCGAACCGCCCCACCATCGGAGGCCGGGCCTTCAGTTTCTCCGCTCCCACCCTGTGGAATTCCATCCCCAATCCCTCCGCCTTGTTTCTTCCCTTTCCTCTTTCAAGGCCGGTTTGAAGACTTTCCTCTTCGACCGTGCCTTTTGTTCCCCCCCGAATTTTTCGACCTCCCCTACGTGTTTCACCCCTTCCCGAACACTCCCCTCCCAGCTCGGGTCACACGCCTCCTGTGCAGCGCCTTGGGACATCCTCCCGACGTGAAAGGCACTTTATAAGTTGAAGTTGTTGTTGTTGTTGTTGAATATTTATAAAATGCTGGTTAGGTCTCATTTGGAGACTGTGTTCCATTCTGGTCACCACACTTTACGAAAGATGTTGGAGAGGGTGCAAAGGAGATTTAGCAGGATGGTAGGAATGAAGGACCTTAGTTATGAGGAGAGGTTAGCAAAACTAGGATTATTCTCGCTAGAGCAGAGAAGATTAAGAGATGATTAAATAGAGGTTTGCAAGATTATGAGGGGATTTGATCAGTTGAACCAGGAAAAACTGTTTCCGCTGGCATGTGGGTCAGCAACCTGAGGACACCGATTTAAGATAGTTGTTAAAAGAAACGGGGGAGGTTAGAAAAAATAATTTCACCCAGCAAGTTGTTTGGATCTCAAATGAATTCATAGAATCATAGAATCATAGAATCATAGAATTTTACGGCACAAAAGGAGGCCATTCGGCCCATCTAGTCTGTGCCGGCTCTTTGAAAAGAGCGACTCAATCCCATTGCCCTGCCCGCTCCCCATAGCCTAATAGACCCGTTCTTCCTAAATAAAGATCTAATTCCCTTTTAAAAGTTGTTATCGAATCAGCCTCCACCACCTTTTCAGGCAATGCATTCCAGATTCGAACAACTCGCTGAGTGAAAAAATTTCTCCTCAGCTCCCCTCTACTGCGCCTTGAAACTATTTTAAATCTGTGACCACGAGTCACAGATTCACCCACGAGTGGAAATAGTTTTTCTCTATTTGCCCTGTCGAAACCCCTCATGATCTTATAAACCTCTATTAGGTCTATTACCCGAAAGGGCAGTGGAAACTAATTTAATAACAATGTTTAAGAGAGAAGTAGATGGGTATTTGGGGAGGACAAGAATGCAGGGCTTTGGACAGAAAGCGGGCAAGTGGGATTGAGTTGGACAGTTCTTTTCGGAGCTGGCACAAACATGATGGGCCGAATGGCTTCCTTCTGTGCTGTATAATTCTATGATTCTATTATTGTCAGTTAGTCAGTCAGAGAGTTGAAGGTGGAGGAGAGGCGATCATGGAGCAGCTGGACGGTTGCTTCGTGGAAGGCCAGAGAGATAGGATGTCTGAAGATGAAGGGTGTTTGTGAGGGTCTCAGGGGAAGCCTTTTTGATGGGCGGAAGAGTATGGTTGAGGGCTAGGAGGAGGAGAGATGGATGCGAGAGGAGAAGGAGATGAAGAAGTGCTCTGAGTTGGCCTTGTCCATTATGCACAGGTCGGAGATGTCAAGGCCGTGAGTGATGAAGAGGTCGAGGATGTGGCCATGGTTGTGGGTTGGTGAGTTGATGTCGAGGGTGAGGTTTAGGGAGGAGAGGAGGGCAGTGAAGTCGGTGGATGTAGTGCAAGGGGAGTGTAGGTGGAGGTTGAAGTCGCCCATGATGAGCAGATGTTCAGAGCAGAGGGACGGGGAGGAGAGGATAGTGGAGATGTCAGAGAGGAAGGAGCCAGGGGTTTAGGTTGGTGGTAGAGCAGAAGAATTTCAGTGGAAGAGAGGGATGGTAGAGGGTGAGGTGCTCAAAAGAGGGAAAGCAGCCAGAGGAATAGGGGGAAAGATCAACGGAAGCTTTGTCGATGAGGGCTTCCCCGGAGTAGCTTGGAGCGGAAGCGGAAGAGTGAGGAGGGTGGAGAGTAGCGTCCGGCGATATATCGATAAAACCCGATATAATTTTCATATCGATATGCCGATATAGACATTTCAAAAATATCGATATATCGAAAAAAAACTATATATCGAGGTAGAAAATCGGGATGCGAGCACACTGAACTACAAAACCCAGAATGCTCATCTCTATACACAATGCACAGACCGAGGTGCAAAGCCGCCATATTGTATTCACAGTCCTCGAATACAATATACAGGTATGCAAGGGCTGGGGGGTGAGAGAGACGGCTGGGGGTGGGGGGTGGGGGGGTGAGGGGGAGAGAGAACTGGGGGAGAGAGACGGCTGGGGGGAGGGGGAGAAAGATGGCTGGGGGGGGGGGGGGAGAGAGACGGCTGGGGGGGGGAGAGGGGGAGAGAGACGGCTGGGGGGCGGGGGAGGGGGAGAGAGACGGCTGGGGGGGGAGAGGGGGAGAGAGACGGCTGGGGGGAGGGGGAGAGAGACGGCTGGGGGGAGGGGGAGAGAGACGGCTGGGGGGAGGGGGAGAAAGACGGCTGGGGAGAGAGGGAGAGAGACTGCTGGGGGCGGGGGAGGGGGAGAGAGACGGCTGGGGGGGGAGAGGGGGAGAGAGACGGCTGGGGGGAGGGGGAGAGAGACGGCTGGGGGGAGGGGGAGAGAGACGGCGGGGGGGAGGGGAGGGAGAAAGAGACGGCTGGGGGGGGGGTGGGGGAGAGAGACGACGGGGGTGGGGGGTGCGAGAGAGGGATGGCGGGGGGGAGGGGGAGAGAGACGGGGTGGATGTGATAATATACAGATAGATAGAGATGGGGGGGATGTGAGAGGGGAGAGAGGGAGATTGACACAGACAGAAAAACACAGAGATGGAGAGAGTGAGAGACACAGAGAGAGAAATATATTTACCTCCTGAGAAGATAGGTCCCGAATGCGCGCGCACCTGGAATGCGCGCGCACCTGGGATGCGCGCGCACGCGCGCGCACGAATGCGCACGCGCATGCGCAGTACAAAAAAACTGAAAATATCGATATTTCGGTATATCTCGATATGAGCCCATCGATATATCTAATCGGAAAATTTTCCATATCGACGGACCCTAGTGGAGAGTTGGGGAAGTTATGTATGAGGGAGGGGGAAGTTGTGTTTGTCTGAAATTTGTATTTGCAGATACCTGAAAATAAGAGGGAAATGGGATTTGCCATGTACAATAACAGGGAGGCTTTGCCATAAGAAACTCTCTGGGTGACCAATCTACAAACTGTTGTTGATCTATTGCATATGTGTATGTTTGTCTGTGTGCGTTTTCAGAGACAATAATTTTCTAGACTTTCATTTTTCTCCCACCTCCGCTCTCCCTCCACAGGTCACTCACTTTGACTCATTATTATTATTTTTATTATTAATAATAATCCCTGAAAAAAAATGGTGATTTCAATTCACGACTGTTTGTGGGACGCTGCTGTGCACAATTGGCTCCTGCGTTTCGCCCCAAATATACAGTCAATTCACTTTACAGTATATTCTGTGAAGCGCTTTGAGACTCTAGAAGATGTAAAAAGCGCTGTATCAAATGCACGGATTATTATTATTATGGAGGCAGTTTGTGCGGAGGGAATGAATGATGGGACAGCTGGGGTGGTTGCTCTGGGACAACCAGCACCAGGAGCAGCAGAGAGAAATGGTGATGGGGTCCAGGCGAGCAGGACACAGACACAGACACTAATTGACAATCATTAATACTGACAATGACTTACACTAACACTGACTGACACTGATTGACACTAACACTGACACTAACTGACACGGGGCATCAGATTCGACCTATAATTATTCTTCCAATCGGTTCCTCTCTGTCCTTCTGGCCTGGACCTAATCACCATTTCCCTTTCTTCCATCTCCGCCACATTGCCCGTCTCCGCCGATATCTCAACCCTAATGCTGCCAAAACCCTGATTGTGAAGCACTTTCCGCTGGACCTGTTCCAACGCCCTACTCGCCAGTCTCCCCTCTGCTACCATTCACGAAATCCAGCTAATACAGAACTCCGTCGCCACATTCTCATCTGAACCGAACTTCGCTCCATGATTACCCTAATCCTCGCCAGACTTCACTGGCTCCCTATCAAAGAATGGATCAACTTCAAGATCCTCATTCTTGTGTTTAAATCCCTCCACATTCGCATACAGCTCCCACCCCGCAGTATATGGATGTGTGAGTGTGCAATATACTATCGGGTTCTGGATGTCGTGTGAAGAAGCACCGCCTCAAGGTCTGGTTTCTCTCTGCTGGTGTTTCTTTGCCTCTATGCTCTGCCCTGCTTGGTCTTTACTCAACTTATGTAGTTCTCTCTCTTTCTCTCTCCAGTCACAGATAACAACCCTGTCCACCTCAGGACATACAGCATACAACTGCAGGCGCTTGCTTCTGTAATTGACCCTTCCCTGCCTGTAAGACAGAACGACTGAAACCCAGTAGTTCTGGACAACGGAGGCAGGCTGGAGATCTCGACTTCCACCTCGAGATACTCCTCAACTGTTGTGTTGAGTCACTCTTTTCCTCCTGTCTTTATACTTCTCCACCAGCCTTGCTTACTCTAAAACAAATTCCCTCATTGGTTATCCTGATGATCGTCTCTTGATTCCAGGTGATGCTTGCCCAACTCTCTACTTCAACTTTGTTATCCTTTTGTGTCTCCTTGTACCCTCCCTTACCTCATCCTTTAATTGGCTTTAGTCAACCTCTTCTAATCGTCTCTACATAATTGATTCATGACACTCTGCCTATTCTTCTCCTACCCTCATGATCTTTCCTAATTTTCCTGTACTTGCCTTGATGGCATCATCCACAGACATGGGGTTAACTTCCACATGTATGCAGATGCCACCCAACTCTATCTCTCTGCCTCGACTCCAGGACTACTACAACAACAACAATAACTTCGATTTATATAGCGCCCACCATGCCGGACGGCGTCTCAGAGCGCTTCACAGAGTGGATCCTGGGACCGAGCCGGGACTGGGATTGAGCCAGGGGCAGAGGTAGAAAGGTGACCAAAGGCATGGTTGAAGAGATGTCTATCAGACATCAAGTCCTGGATGAGAGTTAACTTTCTACAGTTGAATGTCAACAAGATAGAAGCTCTAGGATTGGCTCGTGCCAGCGCTTTCATGCATCAGGCACTGGCAGCATCAACCTCCATGGTTGCTCACTTGACCTCTCCAAGCCAATCAGAAACCTAGGTGTCTTGTTCGACCCTCAACTGTCTTTCCTCCCCCAATGACTCTGCCTTTCCGCATCTCTGCAACATTGCCCGACTCCACCACTACCTCACTCCCAAAGCCACTGAAACCCTCATCCATGCCTTCAATACATCCCGGCATGACTATGCAAATGCCCTGCGGATTGGCCTTCCCAATTACTTCTTCCACAGGCTGCAGATGATCCAGAACTCTGCGGCCTGTGTCCTCTACCGTTCCAAACTCCATGACCCGTCTCCCCCATCCTCGCCCAACTCCATTGGCTCCCCATCACGCAGAGGATCCAATTTAAGATCCTGGTCCTCACATTCAAGCCCAACCTTACATCCGTGACCTTCTAACCCCTTACTAACCTGCCCGCCCCCTCCGCTGAGTAGGCTCAGGTCTGCTCCAAATCCCCCAACCCATCCACCCCACCATTGGTGGGCGAGCATTTGGCCACTCTGCCCTAAATAACTAGAACTCCATCCCGCAATTCCTCCGCCTCATCCCCTCCCTGGCCTCCTTCACATCCCACCTCAAAACTGTCCTCTTCGATGGTCCCATCAGCAACTCCTAATCCCCACTTCCCTCCCCACCCTGTCCTCAGCTCGGGTCTGACACAGTGACTGTCCAGCACCTTGAGACGTCCTCCCGACGCAAGTATAATTTTGTTGTTGACGTTGGTGCCTCCCTTTTCCCAGACCTTGAGATGGTTCTCCCATACAATATTGAGTGTCTGCAGATGTTGTCCACACCTTATCTCGGCAGCTGGTACCAGTCTGTTGTTTCCCAATCAGCAGTACATGACTAGCTGCTAACAAACCCTGTCAGGCCAAGCATGGCCCTTCAGCATTCATCTGGGCGCTTCTATTGATGTTATTCTGTTACTATTCTGTTGTCAACCTATATTACAAGTCCATGACTCTATATTAGTATGTCTACTTCTACTGTTTTACACAATAAAGAAAAAGAGATTACATATTTGTATAGCCATACATTTACAGTATCAGTTAGTGTCAGTTTACTGCTAAGGATTTGTTAACCTAGTTGTGCTACAGACGCCTGCTCTGGTCACTACCCATGGTCCTGATGCTCTTCTGTAAAATGTGTTTGACAGTAGTTGTTTGTGAACAGGATCTGTAGTTGTGGTTTCTCTCTCCAGATATCAACGAATGCCGAACCATCCCAGATATTTGTCGTAATGGAAGGTGCAGAAACACAATCGGGAGTTTTAGATGCAGGTGCCACAGCGGCTTTGCCCTTGATTCAGAAGATAGAAACTGTACAGGTATTTACCTTCCATCAACAACAACACAAATACATGGAGGATCACAGGGAGAGGCTTATCTGGTATCTACCTAGTCATGGCACTTGGCAGGTTATCAAATGACCAATTAGTGACTTGGTGGGTGGTGGGGGTGGAGGATAGGCAGCGTCTCCTTGGCACCGGAATGTTGGATTGAGCCAGAGCTGTGGTGATCTCTAGTCCCAGTGCCTGAGCCACTGGCTCCACCAACTGTTGATGACAACCTAACCAGCCTGGCTCATTGGCAGGATCTGAAAGGGCAGGGATGCTTCCCACTCAGTTCCTGTTAATCTTGTAAGCCAAAGTTCTAATTGGTGGGTGATCCTCACTGGACAAGTAGTGGGAAATCTTGCCAGACAGGGCTTTAAATGCCAGGTAACACGGTTTTAGTCGATTTGACTCAGTGGGGGCAGGTGGCTGGGGACAAGCTTACCAAACTGCAAATAAAAATACCTGAATGTGGATGTTCATATTAAGCATTAAGAAGTAATAACCGCTGAGCATTATATGGTGAGAGAGATGAGACTTCTTACTGCCTCCAACAGCAACAAAAACAAAATTACATTTATAGAGCGTCTTTCATGTTCATGTACTCTCCCGCACTAGGCTTCGCGACCACATCACTCCCACCCTTTAGGCGCTGAACAATCAGATTGGGACCCAAGTAGGGTGGGAAGGGTCGAGGTACGGGAAAGGAGAGAAGGAAGGGAGAAGAGGTAGGAGTGGAGCAGTAGTTGAGAGACTTTGACCTATAGACAATGTAAAACAACAACAAAATTATATTCGTATGTCTCCTTTCATGTTGGGAGAACGTCCCAAGGTGCTGGACAGTCAGTGTTTAAGACCTGAGCTGGGGTCGGGATCGGGGAGTGTGGAGGGTAGGGAGGTGACCAATGAGACCATAGAAGAGGAGGGTCCTGAGGCAGAACTTGAAGGAGGCTAGGGAGGGGGCGAGGCAACAACAACAACAACAAAATTACATTTATAGAGCGCCTTTCATGTCGGGAGGACGTCCCAAGGCGCTGAACAATCAGGTGAGGACCCGAGCGGGGTGGGGGGAGGGTCGGGGTAGGGGGAAGGAAAGTAGGAGAGGGGGAAGACTTAGGAGGGGAGCCAAAGGCGCAATCGAAGAGGAAGGTCTTGAGACCGGCCTTGAAGGAGGGAAAGGAGGAGGTGAGGTGAAGGGATTGCGGGATGGAGTTCCAGAGTGTGGGGGCAGAGAGGCTGAAAGCCCGGCCACCGATCGTTTAGTGGTTAGGGCGGTGGACACGGAGCAGGCCTGAGTGCTGAGCGAAGGGGGCGGGCAGGCTGATAGGGAGACAGTAGGTTGGAGAGATAGGTGGGGGCAAGTCTGTGAATGGCCTTGAAGGTGAGGACGAGGTTCTTGAATTCGATCCTCTGGGGGATGGGGAGCCGGTGGAGACAGGCTGTGGAGGGACTGTTTCCCCTGGTAGGAGAATCTATAACCAGGGGTCACAGTCTTAAAATTAAGGATCAGCCTTTTGGAACGGAGTTGAGGAAACATTTCTTCACTCAGAGGGTAGTGAATTTATGGAATTCACTACCCCCAGAAGGCTGTGGATGCTCAGTCCCTGAACATTTTCAAGGCATTTCACATTTCACTAATAGATTATTTTTTTAAAAACTAGAGGGATTAGGGGATATGGGGATAGGGCAGGTAATTAGTTAGGTCAGAAGATCAGCCATGATCTTATTGAATGGCGGGGCAGATTCGAAGGGCTGAATGGCCTACTCCTGCTCCTAATTCTTATGGTCTTATGGTCTTATGGTCTTAGGCGTGGGTGGGAGTGATGTGGTATTGAAGCCTAGTGCGGGAGAGTACACGAGCTGCAAAGTTCTGAATAATCTGCGTATATAAATGTTTCGGCAGCATGGGGGTGAGGTAGTGGCGGAGTCTGGCAATGTTACAGGGGTGGTGGAAGGCTGTACCAATCATGGCGCAGATATGAGGGAGGAAGGACAGTTCGGGGTTGAACAAGATGCCCAGATTCCTGACTGGCTTTGAGAGGTGGCGAGAGCAGCCTTGAACACTGATGTTGTCAGCGCCTGAGGTGTGGAGGGGCTGACGCAAGCCAATCCGGAGGGCCTGCGACTTGACGTTAAATTGGAGGAAATTGTCCCTCGTCCAGGACTCAATGTCGGACAGACACACAGTCACAACGTCAGTAGTCCTGGAGTCGAGGGTGGAAGTGGACAGCAACAGACCATAATATTATGCTTCTTTAAAGCTTGTCATTTCTCGTTAGCATCAAATGAACAAATCAATTGTTCCCATTTCCTATAATAAAGGGAATAATTTTAATGTAAAACCAAAGTTGGTCTTCCCACTGACAGCGATAGTCGGAGGAAACAACGGTCATAATGAATTAGCTAAGTGGGCAAAAGAGTCCTGTAGCTCAGCAGTTAGAGCACTCAACTCGCAAACGAGAGGACCCAAGTTCGCTTCCTCAGTAAAGCAAAATCTTAGGCAAGTTTCCTTACTCCACACGGCTCTGTTTACGTAGCAATAAGTAGGAACACGGCTGTTAGTCGATGGGCGTATCAGTGTTACTAGGGGTAATAGTGCATCTCAAAAAAAAGGTCATTCAATCCACAACTGTTTGCACGTCACAGTAATACACAGTCAAATGTATTTTGGTATATTGTATTATTCGATGATGTTCTTTGAGATGCCTCAATGAAGTGATCAATGCTGCATCAAATGTAAAGATTATCATTTATTATTATACAGTTGGCGTTTAATTAGTCAGTCTCTCAGGAGATCTAAATATGGATAAAATTCTGCAGATGCTGGAATTCTGAATGGAACACAGAGGTTGCTGGGAAAATTCAACAGGTCAGGCCGTATCTATAGAGAGAGGAAAGTGGGTTAGATTCCTGTGGATCTCTGGTCTGAGAGAATATACGTCTCAGTTAAAACAGTCTTTCATTCACCTGAGAAAAGCAGCTAGTTTGGGAATGAGCATTTCAGATCATAATACCAATTTATATACAACAAATATATACAATATACAACAACTACATTTATCCGAGCATCGGGAGGACGTCCAAACAACTATTGAAAAATAATCTTTAATTATCTTTGGAATCTAAAGCTAAAATCTTTTTGGTGAATTGCCAGAAATACAATGTATATTCAATGCCAGTTTGTTTCTTTACATCAAAAAGCGACATGTTACCCCATGTTAATGCAGGCTTGTTCCCTGTGTAGATATTAATGAATGTCACATCTCACCGGACCTGTGTGGGCCTGGACACTGTGTCAACACCCCAGGCAGCTTTGATTGTGAATGTTTTGAAGGATATGAAAGTGGATTTATGATGATGAAGAATTGCATGGGTGAGTTACACACGATTGTATACATATACTGTATACAGTATATTGCGCGTATATATATTGTTTTACAATACCTAATGATGTGACCATATCTCAGTCTATATCCACTGTAAATCCCATCAATTCTGTTTGATAACATGACCTCTTGATCACCCTCCTACAAACCTCCCAGACACCCTTGCCTCCATCATCTCAGGCATCGCCTTCTCCTGAAAGTTAGCGGAGTCTCTTTGGAGAAATACTGGTTTCATGGTGACATGTTTGGCAATGGAATGTCCGAATTGAGCCAGCCCTATCTGGTGGTCTCCGTAGTCCATTTCCTAAGCGCAGCCTGGCATATTAGCAGGACGTGGAGAGGCAAACTAGGTGCGGGAACTCTTCCCACTCAGCTGCTGTTGACCCTGCAGGCCAATGTCCTAATCAGAAGGGTGAGTTGGACAAGCAGCAGGAAAGCTTGCCAGTCGGTGCTCTCAATGTTCGCAAGCAATGCAGTTGTTGCTGGTTCGACTACGGTTACCCCAACACACACTCTGGGTCCCCAAGCCTTGGCTCGCGCCAATCTGTGCCTAATACTTTCTGGAATTAGTTAAGCAAGATGCGCATTCCATTCCACCTATCTATCTCTGGGATTTCCATGTGGAGTCTTGTAGCTAAGCAGTTAGAGCACTCACCTCACAAACACGAGGACATGGGGGCAGGATAAAATGTTAAATTTATCATTATTCCCCACGCCTCTGGTTACCTAGCAGTAAATAGGAACCTGTTTGGTAGGCGATTGGTAGATCATTCTTTCAAGGGTAATGATCCCTTCCACAAAATAATAATAATGATAATGTGGTCACTCAATCCACAACAGTTTATGGGACACTGTTGTGCACAATCAGCTGCCCCATTTCACCCACAAAATATACAGCCAATTCACTTCACAATATATTCTGTATATTGTCTTCAAGAGGTTATAAGGCACTATATCAAATGCAAGGATTATTATTATTTTATTATCTTAGATGGGATGCATGGTACTGTTTAATTTGAATCCTCTTATGCAT
Source organism: Hydrolagus colliei (assembly GCA_035084275.1). Taxonomy (NCBI): domain Eukaryota; kingdom Metazoa; phylum Chordata; class Chondrichthyes; order Chimaeriformes; family Chimaeridae; genus Hydrolagus; species Hydrolagus colliei. Next base: position 338,703 of record CM068755.1, read on the forward strand.
GTCAATGGGTTTTTGCATATGCATTAGCACTTAGCTGAACCCAAAATAATTTGGAACTGATGTCCTCTCCCGTATAGGGTTCTGCAAGACTATCAAACCTCTTCAAACTGCCCACCACCTCTGCTCAGCAGGCTTTGGCCTACTTCACATCCTCCGCCCTGCCCTCCATTGGCGGTCAGGCTTTCAGTCAATCTGCCCCCACTCTCCAGAAATCCATCCTGGAGTTACTTTGACTTGTCACCTCCCTCACCTCTTTCAAAGTCTATTTTGAGAGCTTCCTTTGGTCATCTTTACTCTCTCCACCCCCTCTCTTCCACCGTCAGCTCAGATACCAAGCCAGCATTGTCGAGTACTCTGGTACATGCTACTGATGTGAAAGGTGCTTTGTAAATATGAATTGTAATGTGGTATTTTCAGATATTAATGAATGTGAGCGAGACCCTCTGCTGTGTCGGGGAGGCAACTGTGAAAACAATGATGGGAGTTTCAGTTGCGTGTGTCCTCATGGCCATGAGGTATCCCCGGACGGGAGATCGTGTAGAGGTGAGTGAGGTGCTGCCGAGTACAGTCAACACAACAAACCAGTCAGAGCTCGAGCCCTATGCTGAGTGAGCTGAACTCAGCTTGGGTGCAGGCTGTGTCTAATGGGGACTAGCTGTATGTGATGGGGATGCGGGGTGGGAGGGGGTTTAATGGGGATGGACAGTGTTTAATGGGGATGTGCTGTGTGTAATGGGGACAGATTTTGTGTAATGGGATGGGCTGTGTGTAATGAGGACAATTTCTTGTGGAGTCCTGTAGCTCAGTGGTTAGAGCATTTACCTTACAAGCAAGAGACCCGGTTAGGATGGAACTTTGGCCAATTTCCTATCAATTTCCATACATCTGATAATAATCCCTCAAAAAAACTATAATAAATTGGTCATTTCAGTACACGACAGTGTAATGGGAAAGGAAGGTAACAGGGACATAATCTGATCAGTTGCAAATTAATTGTTTTAGATTGTTTATGTTGTAGCGAGGGTATGAGCTCAATTGGTATCACTGTCACCCAGGTCAGATAATAGTGGGTTCAAGCCCAACATCAGGACACTGTTCACACAGTCGGGGCTGATCCAGTCCTGGGAGCGCTATATTATCAGAGGTCTTTGAGGTATAAGGTGTTAAACCAAAGGTTTGTCTCATATTTGTCTGTTGGATGGTGTATTTGTCTGTTGGATGGTGTATTTATCTGTTAAGGTGGATGCTAGAAATCCCATGACACTATTCAAAAAGGGAATGGATTTTGTCCCTTGTTCTGATTGACAATCCTCCAGATAAAGTTAGACACTCACATCCTGTTTGTTTATGAGACATTGCTGGGTATAATTTGCCTGCCACATTTTTCTATAAATTTGCTTTATATTAAATCCTGTGAAGTGCGTTTGAGGCACCTGTAATAATGCACTGATCAAATGCTTGGACTATTATTGCAGTGTAATTCCCTGTGTTATTATTTGCTGTGTAAGCCACTGTGTATTATCACTCTGTGCCTGTAGATATTAATGAGTGTGAGCTGAGTGACAATCTTTGTAAGAATGGTCGATGTGTCAACATGATTGGAAGCTACCAGTGTGCTTGCAGTACCGGTTACCAAGCAACACCGGATAAGCAAGCCTGTGTGGGTAAGATTTTTATTCATTAATTTTGTAAGAAAATACATTCCTCATGCTGTTATTTATAGAAACACCTGATGTGGGTTACCTTCTCTTCTCTGTACACAGCTTGTTGGCCCCTGCGTTTTCTCCTTCTGTCACTATGTCCAACCCACAGAATCATAAAATATTAGAGGACAGAGGACAATTGATTGGCCTGTCATGCTTGTCCCGGCTCTTTGGAATAATTACCAACAAGCTCTTCTCCCCCGTTCTTGCTCCATAGCCTTGGAGTAAGTACGATTTCAATTCCTTTTTAAAAGCTATAAACCAACCTGTTTCCACCCTTGCAGACAGTGCATTCCAGACCGTAACAACTCTCTGGATAAAAAAAAACACCTTTTCTCCCCTCTGCCAATTTCATAAATCTATAACCCCTGGTTATCGAACCATCCATCAATAGAAATAGTTTCTCCTGATCCACTGTATTAAAACCCTCATAATTTTGAACACCTCTACTGTGAGAGATCTGGGTTCAATCCCCAGGGAAGGAGTGAAACATTGGGTAAATTTCCTTAGCTCAGTGGTTAGAGCACTCGCCTTACATTGTTTCATTTCAATCCACGACTGTTTGTGGGACACTGCTGAGCGCAATTGGATGCTGTGTTTCACCCACGAATACAGTCAATTCACTTTATAGTATATTCTGTGAAGCGCTTTGAGACGTCTAGAAGACATGAAAAGCGCTATATCACATTCAGATTATTATTATTATTTTTATTACCTGTTTACTTAGCAGTAGGTTGGAACCCGGTTGTTAGTCGATAGGCGGATCGCCTTTCCAGAGTAATATTTACTTTAAAATAATCACTCTATCCACAACTTTTGTGGAACTTTTTGTACGCAATTTGCTGAAACATTTTTCCCACAAAATCTACACTTTACAGTTTACTCTGTAAAGCGTCTTGAGACGTTTCTAAGACATGATAAGGCACTTTATCAAATGCAAGGTTATTTAATATTAAATGTCTCCTCAACCTTCTCTGCTCTAAGGAGAATCATCCCAACTTCTTAATCTCTCTACATAACTGGAGTGCCTCATCCCTGGTACAGTAAAAGCCCTTTTTTTCCGGCAGGCTTGGGACCTGGACAATGCCAATTAAAGCACCTGCCGGATATTCAGCTGAAAACACACAAAAAAACTTTTTGTTTCAATGCATTTTTCCAGATAAACTCCGGTTAATCAAATGCGTACTTTTTTTGGCGATGCTGGTCATACGGAAGTTATGGTTGATCGGGTGCTGGATAAATGGGCTTTTACTGTACTATTCTTGTAATTCTCCTCTGCACCCTCTCCAATATCGTTCCTAAAGTGCAGTGCTCAGAATAGGACACAATAATCCATCAGAGGTCAAACCAGAAATTTGTAGAGATTCGACATAACTTTGTTGCTTTTATACTCTTAAGCCTACGGAGATTTACTATGGAAACTCCCTGCTTGTCGGCCTTGCTGGCTCTTCCTTTCACAAGCTACAAATCACCCAGAACTCTGCAGCTCATGTCCTCACCTGCACTATGTTTTGTGACTACCCTCGCCCGGCTCCATTGGCTCCCCATCCCCCAAAGGATCGAATTCAAGATCCTCATCCTCACTTTCAAGGCTATTCATGGCTTTGCCCCCTCCAATCTCTCCAAATTGCTGTGAACCTGCCCGTCCCCTCCGTTCAGCGGGCTCCGGTCTACCCCATATCCCCTGCCCGACCCACCCTACCATCAGTGGCCGGGTTTTCAAACGTCTCTGCCCCACATTCTAGAACTCTATCCCACAGCCTCACTTCCTCCCTTGCCTACTTCAAGGTCGATCTCAAGACCCTCCTCTTCAATCGTGCCTTCTGCTGCCCTCCCAACTCTCTCCCTTGCCTCCTAACTCTCTCCCTGCCCTCCCCACTACCCTGCCCCTCCCACTTGCTCGGTCTCAACCCGACTGTTCAGGGCCTTGAGACGTCTTCCCAATGTGAAAGGCGCTCTATAAATGAAATTTTGTTGTTGTTATTGTAAGTCTCCATTTATAAAACCAAGAAACACATTTTTTTTTAATCAGCTTTGTCAATTTGTCCTACAACCTTCAAAGATTTGTTCCTGTTCCTGACCCAATAAAGTGTACCATTTATCATATATTGCCTCTCCTCATTCTTCCCCTCAAAATGCTCCACTTCACACTTTTCTGTATTAAATTCCATCTGCCACGTGTCTTCCCATTTCACCAGCTTGTCTATGTACTCCTGCAGTCTCCTACTATCCGCCTCACAGTTCCAAGTTTTTTGTCTCTGCAAGCTTAACATTTTGCTTTCTATACCCAATTAATTAATATATATTAAAAAGAGCAGTGGTCCTTGTACCGATCCTTGGGGGACACCACTTTATACCGCTCTCAGATATAAAATACAACTCCTTCAAGACCCTCCATGGCCTTGCTCCTTCCTATATGACCTGCTAACATATCAACCTGCCCACTCTGCTTCTGCTCAGCAGCCTCTGGCCTACTCTACGTCCCTCTCTTCCCTTTATTTCCCCTTAGTATCATCTTCCACAACATGGGACCACTTTCTGTCAAACATCAAGTCCTGGACAAGTTACACCTTTCTCCAACTTAACATCAACAAACCTGAGGCTGTCCTCTTCACCTTGGCCTATGGTGTGCCTCAGCTCCCTTTATACATTTCCTTCTCATTCTGACCAAGTCTGCCTTCCCCCAACACTTTTAACAATAGTGATGAGTTGTGTAGCAGTGCTTGTCTGGGGCGATCTGATTGTCTACCTTTCTTTCTGTTGTAGACATTGACGAATGTACAATATTGAATGGGGGATGTGAAACGTATTGTACAAACTCGCGAGGCAGTTATGAGTGTAGCTGCAGGAGCGGCTACGCACTGATGCCCGACCAGAGGTCCTGCACAGGTGAGCGGATGGGGAAGAGGGGGGTAAGGCTGTGGGGCAGGAGGGGGTAAGGGGGTGTGTGGAAGGGGGTAAGGAGGTGGGGAGATGGGATAAGGAGGTGGGGAGATGAGGTAAGGAGTTGGGGGAGAGGGGGTAAGGAGTTGGGGGAGAGGGGTTAAGGAGATGGGGCCAGAGGGGATAAGGGGTGGGGGAAGTGGAGCCCTCATTCAGCCCTCACCAGTGAAAGGTTGGACCTCCCTGCTTCATGTGAAATAATCTTTGTAAGAGTTTAGATTCTGTTTGAAACCTGTTGGGTTGTGGCATTCGTTGTACAGTACAAGTTTTCTGCACATGAGGTCCTGTACGGTGCATTCCTGGAGGGAAAGGATGGTCTACCATAGCTTTAATAATCATACTTTGCACAAGTCATGTCAACTGATATGATTTGTGTGAGGTTTACTCTAGTGATGAGGTATATGATATCAGATGTTTGCCTTGTCTGAATATCTTATCTTCTTGTAGATATTGACGAGTGTGAAGACAATGTTGATATCTGTGATGGAGGGCATTGTGCCAATGTTCCTGGGGAGTATCGCTGTCTGTGCTACGATGGATTTATGGCATCTGAAGACATGAAGACTTGTCTAGGTCTGCCTTCGTTGTGTTTTATTTCTATCATTGACTTAATTTATATCCAACAATATCAGGAAGCATTGAAAGTCATGTCACTGATTTGTTATCACTGATCAGCCAATGAGCTGAATAAGGTTTCTCAAAGTGCTGAGGTCTGTCTGCGGAATGCTGCAAATCAATTCCAATTTCTTTTGTGCAGATGTCAATGAATGTGAACTTAATCCAAACATATGTCTGAGTGGCAGCTGTGAGAACACAAAAGGATCCTTCATCTGTCACTGTGAGCTCGGATACTCTGTGAAAAAAGGGACAACTGGCTGCACAGGTAATCAATCACTCCTTATTGCAGTTAAAGCCTGTTTATCCATGACCCAATCAACTGTAACTTCCGTATAACTGGCACCTCAAAAAAAAGGTCCCCATTTGATTAACCAGATCTTATCTGGCACAATCACGGTGGGCATTTAATGAGTCGATTGTCACACGAAAGTACAGTACGATTAGTTCTGAATGCTGCCAGTAGTGGCACTTCCGGTTTTTCATCTTAAAGGTACACTGTTTTTTCTCTCCCTCTCTCCTTTTTCTCTCTCTTCCTCTTTTTTTTCTCTCTCTCTCCCTCTCCTTCCTTCCTCTCTATCTCTCCTTCTCTCTCTTTCTATCTCTCCCTTTCTATCTCTCCCTTGCTTTCTTTCTTTCTTTCTTTCTTTCTTTCTTTCTTTCTTTCTTTCTTTCTTTCTTTCTTTCTTTCTTTCTTTCTTTCTTTCTTTCTTTCTTTCTTTCTTTCTTTCTTTCTTTCTTTCTTTCTTTCTTTCTTTCTTCTCTCCCTCCCTCCCTCCCTCCCTCCCTCCCTCCCTCCCTCCCTCCCTCCGTGAAGCTACGTATTGTCTGTGTGAAAGAGAGAGAGGGAAGGAGAGAGAGAAAGAAAAAAAAGAAAAAATCGACAGTACCATACCCCTTTAAGAGGAAAAAAAAACTCTTCCATCTGCCATTGTAGAAGTTTGCTTTGTGATTGTGTGCTGTGTTTATAGACTGTAATCAATATTTATTGCTTTATTGGTAAGTATTCATACAATATTCTGTTATTATTTAGCCTATTATTAATATGGTATGTTTAAAAAAAAGTTATGTTTTTGTGTGTTCAATCGTTTCATAAAGCTGGAGCTTCTGTTAGCTGTAGTATTCTGAAAGATGTACATGATATTAACATTATATCTAAAACTGAGGTAATATTTATATTTATAACCTTCAGGGCACGCTGACCATTTTAAAATTACTGTTTTCAGCTTATGAGCTCCAATCACAAAGTTTGTTACCATTTCCTTACCTTACCCCAACTCTGCCTCATCCATAATCCTTCTGACCCCAGTCTGACCCGCACCCTGAGACAGTCTGACCGTCTGTCAGTCTGACCCTCACTGTCTGTTAGGAACAAGTTAACAATAATTCTTCATTCATTTAATTACTAATTTAACTTGATTCCAGCCATCCTGAAAACTGTCTGGTTTATTCCGGCATCATTGTATTTGGGAAAATGAAATCTTGCTTTATTTCTGTTGCCCACTGGCATCTGTTTATGTTTCAATCTGCTCTGATATTAAAGTTGAGTGACTCATTAAATCAGCATTCCACAGAGGAACGTCATGCCTGCTAGTTATTTGTGGTTCAGGACAGTTTTGACTTCTTGGTCTCCAGCTTTTGTTTTTGTGCTGTTTAAGTTTTCATAAGAACAATAAAAGACCAATACGTGTTTCCAATACAGAATGAAATCCAGATCAGGCCTCCACTTCTCAGATTTTAAAGAAAGAATTCTGTTTTGTCTGGGTGATTTATGAAATGGTCTGTTTACTTGGTTTCCCATTCTAAGCTGAGTAAACAAACCTTGGATTCATTATGTTAGCCTCGCCCAACTCCAGCTACATTTGGCCATCGCCATGTCCCACAGGAGCTACAGCAGACATTGGCCTGAAAGCAGCATTACAAACACTCGTCTCGATCTTCCTTGAGGAACACTGCATTTTGAGGAATTTCTCCTGTCATCACATTTGATTTTTCCATGTGAGTGTTTTGTGTACAATATAACGACGCCCTGGATTCTGTGTTAATGACACACCTTGTAAAAAAAAACCTGTCTATCTAAACCAGACAGTCTACAGACTAATTAGCAATACTGCACTTGCTGCATTGTATTTCAGCTCGTTGTGCCCGTGCGGGCTCATTGAAAGAGCCATCAAAATTAGTCCCTTGCGACCTTGGGACAAGACCTTGCGGTCTTGTCCTCCTCAAATAACTACTTCTCTCTTGAAAGTTGTTATCAAATCTGCTTCCACCAAGCAATGCATGCTAGATCGAACAACTTGCTGTGTGGAAAAAAATCTCTGGTTCTTTTGACAACTATATTAACTCTGTGTCCCCAACCCACTCACCAGTGGAAACAGTTTCTCGTTGTTCACTTTATCAAATCCACTCATCATTTTTGAAAATTATCATCTCAGAGCGCTTCCCAGTAACGGAACCCCATGCCAAGCCAGGGGGAGAGGGAAGAGGGTGACTAAAAGTGTGGTCAAAAAGAAAGGTCTTTAGCCGAGACATGAAAGTAGGAAGAGAGGCGAAGGGAGTGAGGAAGGGAGTTCCAGAGCCTCGGAGTGTCGTGGCTGAAGGCAAGGCTGCCGTTGGTAGAGCAGAGGATTCGGGGCACAAAGATGAGGCCAGACCTGGTAGAATGAAGGCAACGGAGTACTGTTGTGAGGAGAAAAGAGGTGAGAGAGGTAGGAGGGTGCAGAGGAGTGGAGGGATTTGAATACAAGAATGAGAATCTTGAAATCGATACTCTCTGGGACAGGGAGGAGCCAGTGCAGTCTGGCAATGCGGGCGGCAGAATTCTGAATGACTTGGATTTTATGAATGGTGGCGGAGGGGACACCGGTGAGGAGGGCATTGGAATAGTCCAGCCAAGAGGTGACACGGGCAGATTTCGGTGGCTTTTGAGGTGAGACCGGCGATGCGTTGGAGATAGAAAAAAGATGATGGAAGATAGTGGTGGTGGTGAGGGTTCGAATGTGGGGGAGGAAGGATAATTGGGGGTCGAACCTGATGCCTAGGTTACGTATGGGTTCGGAGAGTTTTAAGGGCATATCGGGTAGGTGGAGGAGGTGAGAACCGTGCGATTGAAGACATTGACGAGAGCCAAAGACATTGGCTTCCATCTTGTCAATATTTAACTGAAGAAAATTCAGAAAAAAGGACTTTAGAGTTGTTTTTTGCCTCTAAGATGATTTTGGAGTCTAAGGTTGTTTTCACACTCGACAAATAACGCCAGTAACTGTGGAAATGCTCGAACCACCCTTGGTAGTACAGATCAGCCAGATCTAATTAAATGGCGGAACAGGCTCGACTGGCTGAATGGCCTAATCCTGTTCCTGTGTTCCTATGTAATGTGGGTATAGGGGGATCACCATAGGAGAACCTGCTGATTACCTGCTGTGGATTTGGAAGTTTAGCAACATTCAGCCAAATCAGCATTAATATTTCATCAATTTATAATAATGCAATAATCATTCAATTTGATATAGTGCCTTATCACAACTACTGCACATTACAAGATATACTATAAAGTGGAGTGATTATTGTTACTAATGTGTCCACAAACAGCCACAAAATGAATGACCAATTTTATATGTGGACTGGTTGGCCAAGTGATGCCATCAGATTTTTAATATTCATCAAAACAGACATCAGCACTTTGAGTCTGTAGCCCTACCCCCAGCCCCCTCACTAACAGCCCCTTCCCCACCAGCGCCATCCCCTAGCCACCTCACCACCAGCCCCAGCCATGTCGCCTTCAATCTTCTCTTTTCCAGCGTGAACATGCCCAATTTACTTAGTCGTTCCTCATAGTCCAGTCCCATCCATTCTCTCAATCATTTTCTTTGCTCTCTGTATCTTCTTGATTACTCTTTAATATTATTTTTGTACTGCGACAACCAGAACTCTGGTTGTCGCAGTACAACCAGATTACTCTGGATTACTCCACTATTCTGACTTGCTATTAATCTTTTGATACATCCCAACATCTGGTTTGCTTTACTCACTGTCATAGAGCATTGTTATGAGAGATTCAATTTGCTGTTAATCAGAACCCCCAAATCCTCTTAATTTTCCATACATATTATTTTCCTTCTGTTCAAATGGTCCCTTCCACGATTTTTCATCCCCGTCTGAAGTACAGGTCTGCCTCCGCTTGACGAAGGGGTTAGGAACTTTAAAACCCTTCGTTATGTGAAAATTCGTTAGGCGAGAGGTAGTTTTCCATTATTTCTTATGGGAAAAAATCAGTTTGGTTCCTAGCGCCAACATTTTCGGGTTCTAACACTAGAGTTTGGCACTAGGACCCAGTTGCAGTGTCGCAATCAACCAGCCATGATGTCACCTCTCTCTTAGGATTAAGGTAAATAACATGAATTTATTGTTTTTTAAATTCTTTTTGATTGTGTTATTTGAAAATGTATTGTTTTTGTTAGGTTATTGTGTTTTTTTGTGTGTTTAGTAAAAGAACAAGCAACTTTCTCCCCCTGTTTTCCATAAGTCCCTGTATTTGCCAAGCACGGTTTTACTAACCACAGGGGTTTTCAGGAACGTATCCCCCGCAATTGGGGAGGGGGAACGTATCCCCCGCATTAAGTTTGTTAACTGAGGCACACTAAAGACTGAGCGTGTGTTGCTGGGGCAGCCGGGAGAGACGCTCCACTAAGACTCATGAGAAGCTGCCCACGAGAAGCCTGTGAGATTTAAGTGTATGCAAACATTCCTTATAGCGAACGCAGCCTTCGTTAAGCGGAGAAGTGGTACAAATAGAAACCTTCGTTATAGTGAAAATTCGTTGACTGAATGTTCGTTAAGCGGGGGACACCTATACTTTATATTTCTCCACATTGAATTCCATCTGCCACCGATCTGTCCAATACCCAATTTTGTTCAAATCCTCCTGTAACCTAAAACAAAACACAAAATACTACAGATGCTGGGAATCTGAAATAAAAACAGAAGTTGCTGGGGAAACTCAGCAGGTCAGGAAGCATCCATGGAGAAAGGAAAATGAGTCATTGTTTCAGGTCTACAACCTTTCATCAGAACTGGGGCTTGTTTGGAGGGAGAGGTTTCTTAAGGACGTTAAAGGGGGAGAGGCAGGACATGGAAGACAAAGGAGAGAAAGAAGACAATAGAAAAGGAAAAAAGAGTTTATTAACTGATGGGTTGAATATGTGTTAACGACTTCAGAGGGAGAAACAGAAGGGGGTGGGTTTAAATGAAACCGGGGAGAAGAGGTATTTAGTGGTGATGTAACCTATCTTATTCAGTTTCACAATCTACCACCTTCATTACCTTGGTGTTATCTGCAAACTTAGTCACTGTGCTTGCGACTCCTAATTTCAAATTTTTAATAAAAATATTAAACAAAACACCTCGCAAAACAGACCCTCTGGTAACATTTTCCTGGTCTGATAATATTCCCTATAGCACCACATGCTGGGTTCTTCCAGTCAACCAGTTGTATATCCATTAAATATGCCTGCACTGATTGCTTTCTTTACTTTCTTTACCAGCCTCTCAAGAGGAATTGTATCAAAGGCCTTACTGAAATCCAGATATGCAACATACACAAACTTACTTTTACCAAGCTCCCTTACCAAGACAGAGGCCCTCCTGATTGGTTCGCATCCGCACCTCAGGCACTGACAACATCAGCTTCGAAGGCTGCTCTCTCTACCTCTCGAAGCCAGTCAGGAATCTGGGCGTCTTGTTTGACCCCGAACTGTCCTTCCTCCCTTACAGCCACTCCATGACCGGCACAGCCTCCCACCTCCGCAATATTGCCAGACTCCGTCACTACCTCACCCCCCCCCCACGCTGCCAAAACTCTCATCCATGCCTTTATCACTTCCAGCTAGACTACGGGAACTCTCTCCTCGTCGGCCTCCCCAGCTCCTCCCTTCACAGGCTGCAGATCATTCAGAACTCTGCAGCTCGTGTTCTCTCCCACACCAGGCTTCACGACCACATCACTCCCACCCTCGCCCGTCTCCACTGGCTCCCGGACACCCAGAGGATCCAACTCAAGATCCTCGTCCTCACTTTCAAGGCCATTCACGGCCTTGCCCCGCCTGTCTCTCTGACTTACTGTCACCCCATCAGCCTGCCCACACCCTCTGTTCAGCAGACTCAGGCCTACTTCGCGTCCACCGTCCTAACCCCACTACCATCGTTGGTCGGGCTTTCAGCCTCTCTGCTCCCACCCTGTGGAACTCCATCCCGCAATCCCTTCTCCTCACTTCTTCTCTTTCCTCCTTCAAGGCCGGTCTCAAGACCCTCCTCTTCGACCGCGCCTTCTGCTCCCCTCCTAACTCTTCCACCTCTCCTACTCTCCTTCCCCTTCCCCCTACCCTTTCCCCCGTGCTCAGGTCCCAACCTGACTGTTCAGCGCTTTGGGACGTCCTCCCAACATGAAAGGCGCTCTATAATTGTCATTTTGTTGTTGTTGCCAGCGCCTTGGGACATCCTCCTGAAGTGAAGGGCACTATACAGTGTAATTTTTTTTATGTTGTTGTTGCTTCTCACACTGTCAAAGAAAACTAGTAAATTAGATTGGCACGACCTTCCATTCATGAATCCTTATTGGTTGTCCTGGGTCACTTTTGTTACCTTTCTAAAAAAAATAGGAGTAATATCAGCGTTTCTCCAGTCACTCGGCATCTCTCCAGTATTCAGTGATTTTTGAAAGATTCGTGACAGCGTTTCTGCAACTTCCTACCTTAGAGATTCCTCAATCTCTGCGGACCTGCCCTTGCCTGCTTCGACTCCTACCTCTCTCATCGCCTACACTTTGTCCCACTAATGGTTTATTTTCTGGCACCCGCACTGTCACCTGTGGTGTTCCCCAGGGTTATGTCCTTGGCCCCCTACCTTTCAATATCTATGTGCTCCCACTTGGTGACATTATACACAGACATGGGGTTAACTTCCACGTGTATGTGGATGACACCCAACTCTATCTCTCTGCCTCTACAACAACAAAATTGCACTTATAAAGCGCCTTTCACATCGGGAGGACATCCCAAAGCGCTGAACAGTCAGTCTACCCTCGACTCCAGAACTACCACTGTCCTGACAGACTGTCTGACAGACATCAAGTCCTGGATGAAAGCTAACTTACTACAGTTGAATGTCAACAAGACCGAGGCCGTACTGATTGGCTCGCGCCAGCACCTTCTTGCATCAGGCGCGGCAGCATCAACCTCCATGGTTGCACACTCAACTTCACTAAGCCAGTCAGAAACCTCGGCATCTTGTTCGACCCTCAACTGTCTTTCCACCCCCACATCCAACGAATTACTCATTCTGCCTTTCCCCACCTCTGCAACATTTCCCCTCACCGCCAAAGCCGCTGAAACCCTCATCCAGCCTTCATTACATCCCGACTCGATTATGCAAATGCCTTGCTGGTCGGCCTTCCTAATTCCTCCCTCCACAGACTGCAGATAATGCAGAACTCTGCAGCCCATATCCTTTACAGTTCCAAACTCTGTGACCCCATCTCCCCCATCCTTGCCCGACTCCATTGACTCCACATCATCCAGAGGATCCAATTGAAGATCCTGTTCCTCACATTTAATGTCCTCCACAATCTCGCCCCACCCTACATCCATGACCTATCCCCTTACCAACCTGCCCGCTCCTTCCGCTCAGCAGGCTGTGGCCTGCTGCACATCCCCCGAACCTACCCACCCAACCATTTGCGGGCGAGTCTTCAGCACTCTGCCCCCAACCTCTGGAACTCCATCCAAAGTCCCTTCTCTCGCCCCCCACCTCCCTGGCCTCTTCAAGTCTCGCCTCAAAACTTCGATAGACCTCTTCAATGGACCCATCGCCAAGTCCTTATTCCCCCCTTCCACTCCCCCCCCCCCCCCCCCCCCCCCCCCCCCCACCGTCCTCAGCCCGGGCTTGAAGCATTAACTGTCCAGCGCATTGAGGCATCCTTCTGATGTGAAAGGCGCTATACAAATGTCATTTTGTTGTTGTTGTTAGTTCCTTAATGATCCTCGGATGCCATTAATGAGGCTCCTGAGATTTATTTACCTGTTTACACTGCTGTTTGGCAGTTATTCTGTCGAATAGGGTCCCAACTTTTCTCTATGAGATCCTTGAGATCTCTTTCCAGATTAGATAGGTTGCCCCTCATTCGCATTTTCATTCACCCAGGCCAAGGCAGAACATCTCACTCCCAACACTCCTTGTGCAAAACTTTGTCATTTTTAATTTTCTTACTGAATATTTTTTGTTCACAGATATAAATGAATGTGAGATTAGTGCACACAACTGCGATCAGAATTCCATCTGCACCAATACCCCAGGAAGTTTCAGATGTGAGTGTGGAGAGGGCTGGTCAGGCGATGGCATCATGTGTTCTGGTAAGAAAATCTGTGCTGAGCTTGTGAGGTAATAACAATAAGGAGAATAAGAAACATGAATAATTATTTCACTGAGCATTTTTGTTCATTTAAAGCAAACATTGCAGGGACAATCCAATTTATAATAAGAATTATTAATCCAATTTAGGTGACAATTGGTTGCATAGAATTAGGAAGAGCAATACAGCAAAGACGTTGGCCATATGTCTGGTGTTTACACTCCACACCAGGCTTCCCACCTCCTCCCCTCAGCTAGTGACATCAGCAACATTTATGCACATGTGCACAAGACACAGGAAGTGTTGACAGGAACAACTTGATCACCTGGAAAGTGGCCGTTGTTTATGGTGGAATGGGGGGAATATGTGGATGATGGCAGCCCAACCATGCTCACTGTAAGGAGTAGTAAGGAGACCTGCTTTATAAGCCGACCTGCTGTCAACATGGTCTGACTGGATCACTTTGTGTCATGGTTTTGGAGATTTTTTTAAAAGTTGAACTTGTATTATTGTAGATTCTTTTCCCATTAATCTAACACTTTTTTTATATAAAGATGTGGACGAGTGTTCAAATGGAACCCATAAGTGCAACACCAATGCCGAGTGTACAAACACAGCAGGTTCCTATCGCTGTATGTGTAAAGAGGGTTACAAAGGAGACGGCCTGATGTGTACCGGTAAATCAGACATTTCATTTGCTTATTCGTCTCAGAACCTTGAATGAATATAGTAACTTGAGATAACAAACAGTAAACCAAATGATAGTCCTTCAAATGCATGTTCTTGATAAGTAATACACACCATCACACATAAACTCTAGCTGTAGATTAAGTTGATGTCCTCACCAGCCCAGTCTACAGGAGGCAATCCCAGCATCCATGTCAATCTATTTGTGGTAATATTATCCATTGATTTCATGGAATTGAATGTTTCATTGTGAGGAATCTTTGACTTGACTTGTCCCTGTGCTTGATTCTGACTAATGTTCCTGCCATATCAACTCTATATTTCTGGGTTATCACAGACATTGATGAATGTGCAGAAAACGTGAACTTTTGTGAGAATGGTCACTGCCTGAACGCCCCAGGTGGATATCGTTGTGAGTGTGACATGGGCTTCACACCAGCTGCTGACGGCAAAGCCTGTCAAGGTATGTGGGGGGAAGGGGGTGGGGGCAGACAGCCAGGCACGGACGGACAGACCGACCGACAGACAGACGGGAGACAGACAGACAGGAGATAGACGGGAGACTGGGAGAGAGAGACTGAGAGAAGGAGAGCGACTGTGAGAGAAAATATATTAGTCCTCCCACTGAGTATAGATAAAGACAAAATGTCTGTCTGTGTGTCAATCTACAATCCATATTGGATCCTCTTGGTTGCAAGTGAAGCTGCAACAATAACAACAAAATTACATTAATAGACCTTCACATCGGGAGGACATCCCAAGGCGCTGAACAGACAGGTTGGGACCCGTGCAAGGGAGAGTGGCAGGGTAGTGGGGAGGAGAGGGAGAAAGTTGGGAGATGGAGGGAGAGAGTTGGGAAGGCAGCAGAAGACACGATCCAAGAGGAGGGTCTTGAGACCGGTCTTGAAGGAGGCAAGGGAGGGAGCGAGGCGAAGGGACTGTGGGATTGAATTCCAGAGTATGGGGCAGAGAGGCTGAAAGCCTGGTCACCAATGGTAGGGCGGGGTGCATGAAGTAGACCGGGGCCCACTGAACAGAATGGACAGGCAGGTTCATAGGGAGACAGCAGGTCAGAGCGATAGGAGGGGCAAGGCCGTGAATGGCCTTGAAAGTGAGGGTAAGGATCTTGAATTCAATCCTCTGGGGGAAATGGAACTGAGTGAGGGTGGCAGTGATGTGGTCGCGGAGCTTGGTGCGGGAGAGGACACGAGCTGCAGAGTTCTGGATGATCCAAGGCTTGTGAAGGGAAGAGCCGGGAAAGCCGACGAGGAGGGAGATTCCATAATCGAGCCTTGATGAGACAAATGTATGGGTGAGGGTTTCAGTAGTCTCAGGTAAGGCAGTGGCGGAGTCTGGCACTGAGATGATGGAAGGCAGTGCTGGTCATGGCGTGGATGACGGGGAAGAAGGACAGTTCAGGGTCAAACAGTTTCCTGACTGGCTTAGAGAGGTGGACAGTGCATCCTTGGATGCTAATGCTGCCAGCACCTGAGGTGCGGAGGCGCTAACGCGAGCCAATCAGGAGGCCCTTAGTCTTGCAGACGTTCAACTGGAGAAAGTTGGCCCTCGTCCAGGACACAGATGTCAGACAGTCAGGACGCCAGTAGTCCTGGAGTTGAGGGTGGAAATGGAGAGATAGAGTTGGGTGTCATTCACAAACACATGGAGATTTAACTCCTATCTGAGGATGATGTCACTGAGGGGGAGCATGTAGAGGTGAAGAAGAGGGGACCAAGGGCAGAGCCCTGAGGAATGCTGCATGAGACGGTGCAGGGGCTGGGGGAAAACCTGTTGGCGGACACAAAGTGGAGACGGTGTGAAAGATAGGACCGGAACCTTCAAGGTTTAGTGGAAGAAGAGGTAGTGAAGGAGGATTGAGTGGTCCACATTATCGAAGGCGGAGGATAAGTCAAGGAGGCAGAGGGAGCACTGGTCACAAATGGTCAGGATATCATTTGTGACCTTGACCAGAGTAGGTTCCTTCGCTTCCACCCTAAACTCCAGAAGCCCAATTGGAAGGGCTCGTGGAGGGAGTGGGATGAGAGGAAAGAGCGAAGCTAGGAGGCAATGACTCGTTCAAGGAAGTTTGACAGAAAAGGAGGTTGGAGATGAGCCAGTAGCTTGAGAGCTGCGTAAAGTCAAAGGAAGGTTTCTTAAGGATGGGGGTGATAGTAGCTGTTTTGAGGTGGGAACGATACAGGATGAAAGGGATAGGTTGATTGTATCAGCAAGTAGTGGGTCAAGGAGTTGGAGCTGGGAGGTAAGGTTTGGGGTGAGTGTGGGGTCAGGGAGTAGGTGGTGGGCTTCATGGAGTTGGTGATGACAGGATGGGGAGACAGGATCAAAGGTGGAAAAGGAGGGGTGGATAGGAGTCAGGAGTGTGGTGGGGAGGTGCGGAGTGGGTGGAAGTTGCAAGGGTGATGACAGTCTGAGCGGATTCCCTCGATTTGGGATTCAAGGAAATCCACCATCTCCTCGCAGTGGGAGTTGGAAGAGAGGATCTGTGAGCCGGGGGAGCCGGTTTATCATGGAGAACAGGAGCCTGGGGTTGTCATTCGCCTCCAGGGTTATCCTGGAGTAGAAGTGTGATTTGGTGGAGGCCAGAGTAGAGTGGTAGGTTTTGATGTGGTCCAGTCAGGTGGACCGTTAGCCCGGATTTGAGCCAGGTGCGTACAGAAGCCTGCACTTGTCCCTTGAGCGAGCGGAGGTGGTTGGTGAACCAGAGTGAGGTTCGAGAGTAGGAGGCGATGAGGGAGGCAGGGGTGGATAGGAAAGGGTGTTGTGAAGGAGAATGAGTGTGGAGGTTGGATTGGTGAGGGAGGTGGGCCAGAGGGGGAGGAGTTCAGAGGGCTCCAAGGCAGTGGAGAGGGATTGTGGAGATCTTCTTCCAAAGTTGGTAGAAGATGGTGATAGGTTTGGAGGCAATGGGAAGAGGGATAGAGGAGTTGAAGGAGATGAAATGATGACATCCGAGATACTGAGGTCCTGGGTGATCACCAGGTCAAGCGGGAGGCCGTGAACGTGGGTGGCGGAGTGGATGTGGAGCGAAAGGTTGAGAGAGGAGGGAGGAGAAGTTTGAGGAGGATGCATAGCTATGTGTGTCCTATAGCTAGTCCTATAATAATCCTTGCATTTGATATAGTGTCTTATCATGTCCCTGAGACTCAAAGCATTCAACAGAATACTGTACACTGCAAAGTGAATTGACTATATTTTGTGGATAAAACACTGCTCCTGTCTCTCTTCTAGATATTGATGAGTGCCAGTTCCCAGATATTTGTGTGTACGGACGATGCCAGAATCTCCCAGGGCTGTTCAGGTGTGAGTGTGACGTGGGTTATGAGCTGGATCGAAGTGGTGGTAACTGCACAGGTGAGCTGCTCCTTGTAATTCTCACTGCCTCTGACCTGTCACTCTCTCCCACCCCTTGAAACCCCCTGTAAACACCCCAAACATTGATCATCAATCTCACCCTGCCAGTGTTCTGGAACATTCCCCTCACGCACCATCTTGGACGCAGAGATCAAGGCTCCCTTCTACATCCTTGTCCTTCTAGGCCTCTCCGTCACTTTCAGCACCATTGATCATTCTATCCTCCTCACTGCGCTCTGCTGACTCTCCATCTCCACTAATGGTTTCCATCCCATCCTCTCCTTACAAAGTCACCTACACAGTACCAGGGGCTCTATCCTCAGCACTTCTACATGCTCCTTGTTGGGACTAACTTCCTATATTTGGATGACACCAATATCCAGTCTTGTTTCCAGCTGTTGTACCGCTGCCTGTCAGACACATGGTCTGAATGTGAGAAATTCCTGTAGCTCAGCAAGACACCAGCTATTCTCCTGAGTCTTGCCAGTGTCACTGTCTGGCAGTGTCTCCTCATACCACCACAACGCCCCACCCTTTCTCTTTCCCCCCTGTCTTGCCTCTCCTCTCGCCCCTCCCTTGCTCCTCCCGCCTCTCTCTCTTCCCCTCTCCCCCTGTCTCTCTGCCTTCCAGCTGTCTCATTCCCTCTGTCTCCCAAACTCTCTCCCAGGTTTGGGCCACTATCTGCAGTGGCAGGAGCTGGTGGTTGGTTGCTAAGGAAGCGGTTGGTAGGAGATGCTCTTGCCGACCTGACAGACTGTAATAAAGGCTGTGTATCACAACCACTGGGTCCTACCCTGGGAGTACGTTTCATCAGGGAGGGTGAGAGTGGGTTTTGGAATCGTGGAAATGGTCAGGGGGCCACACAAAATCCCCCACCTGGTCATCTGCTGGACCTAGGGTCCGGCGATATATCGATATATCGCTAAAACCCGATATAATTTTCATATCGATACGCTGATATAGACATTTAAAAAATATCGATATATCGAAAAATCGATATGTCGAGGGAAAAAATCGGAATGCCGCACACTGAACTACAAGACCCAGAATGCTCATCTCTATACACCATGCACAGACCGAGGTGCAAAGCCGCCATATACATAGTCCTCGAATACAATATACAGGTATGCAAGGGGTGGGGGGGGGGGGGGGGTGAGGGGGAGAGAGACGGCTGGGGGGAGGGGGAGAGAGACGGCTGGGGGAGGGGGGGGGAGGGGGAGAGAGACGGCTGGGGGGAGGGGGAGAGAGACGGCTGGGGGGGTGAGGGGGAGAGAGACGGCTGGGGGGTTGGGGGGCGGAGAGACGGCTGTGGGGGGGAGAGAGACGGCTGGGCGGGGGAGGGGGAGAGAGACGGCTGGGGGGGTTGGGGGGGAGAGACGGCTGCGGGGTGGGAGGGGGAGAGAGACGCTAGGGGGGTGGGGGGTGTGAGAGAGACAGCTGGGGGGGGGGAGGGGGAAAGAGACGGCTGGGGGGGAGAGAGATGGCTGGGGGTGGTTGTGGGGGGGGAGAGAGACGGCTGTGGGGGGGGAGGTGGAGAGAGACGGCTGGGGGGGAGGGGGACAGAGATGGCTTGGGGGGGGGGGAAGAGAGACGGCTGGGGGGGAGGAGAGACGGCTGGAGGGGTGGGTGAGGGGGAGAGACGGCTGGGGAGGGGTTGAGGGGGAGAGAGACGGCTGCGGGGGGGAGGTGGAGAGAGACGGCTGGGGGGGGTGGGGGGGGTGAGGGGGAGAGAGATGGCTGGGAGGGTTGGGGGGGAGAGACGGCTGCGGGGTGGGAGGGGGAGAGAGATGCTGGGGGGGTGGGGGGGGTGAGAGACGACTGGGGGGGGAGGGGGAAAGAGACGGCTGGTGGGGGGGGAGAGAGATGGCTAGGGCGGGTGGGGGTGGGAGAGAGACGGCGGCAGGTGGGGCGGGGGGAGACGGGGTGGATGTGATAATATACAGATAGAGATGTGGGTGATGTGAGAGAGACACACAGACAGAAAAAAACAGAGATGGAGAGAGTGGGAGACACAGAGAGAGAAAGATATTTACTTCCTGAGGAGATAGGCCCCGAATGCGTGCGCACTCGGTATGCATGCGCTTGCGCGCGCATGCGCAGTACGAAAAAACCGAAAATATCGATATTTCGGTATATCTCGATATGAGCCCATCGATATATCTAAATCGGAAAATTTCCATATCGACGGACCCTAGACCACACTGGCTGGAGGATGGGGTAAAGTGTTATATCAAATCCAGGGATTTATTTTAACTTCTGAAATAAACCCTGTAATGGGCTTCCCTGGTGTTATTAACACAAATCTGTAAAACCCACCATATTAATGTAACCGGTTTCGCTTTCCTTTGTCTCTCGCAGACACCAACGAGTGTGCGGATCCTGTCAGCTGTATCAATGGGATTTGTGTGAACACCCCTGGCAGCTATGTGTGTAACTGTCCAGCGGAGTTTGAGCTCAACCCAACTGGTGTGGGATGTGTGGGTAAGTCATAATTCATGTCAAATCATCCTCTTCAGTCTGGCAGTGGGTCTTTGCTGTGAGCTGGAGCTTCTCCTCAAGGGGCTGGCTACAGGAGGAGCCAGGGTGAGGTCGAGTCCCTCATGAGTTAGGCTGATGGCTGCTTACCACTCACATAACCATAAGCAGTCAGAAGCAGACATGTCAGACCATTAGTCAGTGGAGCACAGCAGACAGCAGGGTGGTCCTCTCCTGTCTGATGTTCAGTGAAACAAATAAGTTGATAGACTGGCTGTAAGTAAGTTAACAACAATAACAAAATTACATTTGTATAGCACCTTTCACGTCAGGAGGATGTCCCAAGGCGCTGGACAGTTACTGAGGACCGAGGTGGGGTGGTCGGGGGAAGGAGTTGCTGATGAGTCCATCAAAGATGAGAGTCTTGAAGCGAGACTTGAAGGAGTCCAGAAAGGGGGCGAGATGGATGGACTTTGGGATGGAGTTCCACAGTTTGGGGGCAGAGTGACTCAAGGCTCGCCCGCCAATGGTTGGGCGGGTGGGTCGGCGGGCGTGGAGCAGGCCAGAGCCTGTTGAACAGAGAGGTGGGCAAGTTGTGGAGGGCTTTAAATGTGAGGACCAGGATTTTGAATTGGATCTTCTGGATGATAGGGAGCCAATGGAGTTGGGCAAGGATGGGGTCATGGAGTTTGGAACGGTAGAGGACATGGGCCCCAGAGTTCTTGATTATCTGTAGCCTGTGGTGGGAGGAATTGGGAAAGCTGACCACCAAGGCATTTGCATAATCAAGTCGGGATGTAATGAAGGCATGGATGAGGGTTTCAGCAGCTTTAGGGTTGAGGTAGTGGCGGAGTCGGGAAAATGTTATGGAGGTGGGGAAAGGCAGAGCGAGTCAATGCTTGGATGCGGGAGAGGAAAGACAGTTGAGGGTTGAACAAGGCCCCTAGGTTCCTGACTGGCTTGGTGAGGTTGAGTGTGCCTTATGGAGGTTGATGTAGCCAGCACCTGATGCAAAAAGGCACAAACCAATCATTAGGGCCTCAGTCCTGTTGACATTCAACTGTAGAAAGTTAGCTCTCATCCAGGACTTGATGTCTGACAGACAGTACATCAGGACAGTGCTTGTCCTGGAGTCGAGGGTAGAGGCAGAGAGATAGAGTTGGGTGTCATCCACAGACATGTGGAAGTTAACCCCATGTCTGCGGATGATGTCACCAAGTGGGAGCATATAAATGTTGAAAAGTAGGGGGCCAAGAACGGAGCCCTGGGGGAGAGGTTGAGAAGGACAAGGAGGCAGAGAGAGCCCTGATCACAGATGTTAAGAATGTCGTTAGAGACTTTGACCAGGGCTATCTCCGTGCTATGTGCAGCATGGAAGCCAGATTGAAGGAGGGAGTGGTGGGGGAGGAAGGAGTGAAGCTGGGAAGCAATGACTCTTTCCAGGGCCTTGGAAAGGAATGGGAGGTTGGAGATGGAGCAATCATTAGAGAGGAGGGATTGGTTGAGGGAAGGCTTTTTTAAGATGGGGATGATGACAGCAGTTTTTAGAGGAGTGGGGACGGTGCCGGTGGATAGGGTTGATGACATCAGTTAGGAGGGGGATGCCAGGAGATAGAGCTGGGAGATGAGGAGAGAGGTGGGAATGGTGTCAAGGGAGCAGGTGGTGGATTTCATTTTATGGAGGAGAATGAGAAGGTGGGTGAGAGATAGGGTGGAAGGTATGTAATGGGGGTGGGAGGAGGATGGATCCTGGGGCAGAGGTAGTGGGGAGATAATGGAGTATGGGGTAGAGGGCTGAACGAATCCCCTCGATTTATGATTCGAGGAAATCCAGCATCTCTTCGCAGTTATAGTTGGAGGATAGGATGGGTGAGGCATGGGAAGGTGGGCGGAGGAGGTAGTTAGTGGTGGAGAAAAGGAGCCTGGGGTTGTCCATGACCTCCAAGATTAATTCTGAGTAGTGGGAGGACTTGGCGGAGGCTAGGGCAGAGTGGTAGGCCTAGCTAAATTTGCCAGTGGACCGTTCAGATTGATTTGCTCCAGGCTCGTTTGGCAGCTCGCACTTGTGCCTTAAGGGATCGGAGGTGGCTGGTGTACCAGGGAGATTTACGGGAATAGGAGGCAGTTCGGTGGGTGAGGGGGCGAGGGAGTCAAGGATGGAGGAGAGGGAACTGTGGAGGAATGATAGAGAGAAGGGTAGGTCATTTAGAGAAGGATAGGAGTCGGGGCTGTTGGAGGGAGAGGAAGGTTGAATGGGAGTAGTAGAGGGTTGGGGTCAAGGTCAGGGGAATTTTGTTGAAGCAGCTTGGGTCTATCGCGGCAGCCAGAATGTGCACGCTGTGATGGGTGTGGATGGCGAGGGTCAGCGAGGCATGGTTAGCCCACTGGGCTGGTGTAGGGCCACCAGCCCAGGAGGGGGAGGCTGATCAGTTATTAAGTCTAGGTGGGGAGAAATTAAAAAAACGCGGGCGTGACGTCACGGGCCTGTGATGCTTGATTGGCTGAGGCCTCGGCGGGTTGGGAGATGGAGTCAAAGGTGCTTTGGGCCGACTGTGTGAGGCCCAGATGATCTCCGGAACCTCGGGGCTTGCGTCGCCATTGAGATCGATGAGCTAAGGGCCATTGGTGTCTAGTTTAGCTTTGCTACTTGGCCTCTCAGTGTCAGATGGAGCAGCGGAGACCGGATCAGTGAGCTGATCACAGCGAGGCCTATACAGGTCTGGTCTGGAAGTCCTGCTAATGTGAAAATGTTTCAGACAAAAATCGGAAGCTTGTGGAGAAACATTTGCTTTTAATTATGTTCAGGATGTGGATGCTGAACAGTTAATATGAGTATTCCTCAGATTTTATACAATGCACAGTGTGCTGTGTATTTTGACATAATTAAAAACAAATGTAGAGATGTTTGGAATTGTGGTTGCACAGCAGAGCTGAGTGAATAACTGAGTGTAAGCCTTGGGGAATTTAACTGTTACCAGAACAAAACTAGACTTGAATTTCAACAAATAAATTTCTGGACGAGCTCCTGAACAGCCCCAGGAAATAGACAGAAAGAGGCTCTACATTCTACAAGGCAAAAAACTGCAGACGCTGGAAATCTGAGATAAAAACAGAAATCACTGAGAACCCTCGACGGATCAGGCAGCATCTATGGAGAGAGAAATATAAGTTAACGTTTCAGGTTGATGACCTTCAGTCACTTCCCTTTCTCCATAGATGCTGCCTGACCTTGCTGAGTGTTGCCACCGACTGCTGTTTTTATTCTACAATTTAGAAGTTTTTTCGCATAATAATTCATAACATCTCAAATCTGTGTTTTTACAAAATGGAAGTCACTTACAGGAATTCAGGAATATTTCTATCAATTTTGGAATAAGGAAAGTTCCAGCATCGCCTTGTGATCAGGCCGGTGTGTTCCAGCACAATATCAGAGACCAATTACTGACTATGTCACCTGCACACATATCACTTGATTCAAGCTCACATCTTTAATATAATGAGACAGGAACAGAGGTCATCAGCCTCCTGCACCCAGTGATGGACTGACTTGCTCTCGGGCTGCTCTCTCCCCACACCAGACAGAGCCCCAGACCGTGTGTGGAACAGGTGCAGTTGCAAAGTAAATAAGACATTTCTAACATTTGTGTAGAAAACTTCCCTGTGAGCAGGAGGCTGGTAACCACAGGCACATCAGATTGAAGAAATGCATCTCTTGCCTGGTCCAGTGTAAGGCTGTGCAGTGTGACCATCACTGTCATTAGCGATCAGTTGTAGATGTTCGTGGATGAAGGTGTCAGTTTAGATTGGGATTGGCTGTTACTGCTCTTGGTGTGTAGCTTGTGGCCTTGGTCTTTATTCTCCACAATAGGAGGCTAGCTTTACCAGAGAGAGTGAGCAAACTACTGTATTAAGTGTACTCCTCACACACAGGTGTGACATACACACAACTGTGTGACATACACACAACTTCTCACACACACACACAGCATCTCACACAATTATTACACAAAGATAATATTCTCAGTAACATCACTAATGGTTCAAATGTAAGGATTGTTATTAATGTCATTAATAACCTGAATGTGTGATGCTCTTCTTGTTACAGACCTGCGCCTGGGCAAGTGTTTTGTGGAGTACAGACTGCGAGGTGATGAGACCCTGTCCTGCAGTAATGAGATTGGATTTGGAGTGTCACGAGCTTCTTGCTGCTGTTCTCTGGGCCGAGCCTGGGGGTTCCCATGTGAATTGTGTCCCAGCATTAATTCATGTAAGAACACAGAGAATTACTGTGAGAATGATAGCGGTTTATGCCCAGCTTCATGTAAACACTGACATTGTGTCAGGTCTCATTGGACTCTTTGTTGGACAATGACCAGTTATTTTTGTTTCAACATATGTAATACAACAAAAACAATGACACTTGTATAGAGCCTTTCACATCAGGTGGACGTCCCAAGGTGCTGGACAGTCATTGTTTCAGACCCGAGCTGGGTCGGGTACATTTTTTATCACATGCGAAACGCATAACAGAATAATACCACGAGGAGAACGGGGGGAAATAAAGCCTCCATTCCTTTCAATTGCTTAAGTCATAATAAAGCATGTTTCCTGCTCACTAGGGTTTATTTTATTCACAGTTTAAATACCATGAACTATTATTAACTATTATTTTTCATTATAAAGATGTTGGTGTGATTTGTCTGCTGTGAGCTGTGCTGGTGACCTTTGTTGGCTTCTGTTTTCAGCCGATTACAAAACACTGTGCCCTGGAGGAGAAGGCTTCCGCCCCAACCCCATCACTGTCATCCTAGAGGGTAACTAGCACTTCCTCTTTGTGTCCTGTTCTTATTGACCAGCCCAGCTGCACTGGCTACACCAAAACCTCTCTCTCTCTTTCTCTCTCTCTCTCCTTGTTCCACAGATATCGATGAGTGTAAGGAATTACCCGGTCTCTGTCAAGGAGGGACGTGTGTCAACACCTTTGGTAGTTTCCAATGTGAATGTCCTCGCGGTTTCCATCTAAATGAAGAGACTCGAGTATGTGAAGGTACAGTCAGCACCAAGTGAACATCACAGAGAATTTCATCCCATCACAGCTTTCATTACAGTCCCGGCTGAGGGTGGGGTGGTGATTAGATACATTATACAGTAAAACCTTTGTTATCGGGCACCCTCGGGACCTGACCTGTGCCAATTAATCAAATACGCTGGATATTCGAGTGGCAAGTTGTCGAAAATCCAACAATTTTTAAAAACTTATTTTAAAACATAATACAGTAGAAGCCTGTATATCCGGCACCCTCAGGAACTGGCCAGTGCCGGTTAAAGCGCGTGCTCGATATTCGGCAGAAAACCCAACACAAAAAAAAAACTTTAAAAAAAAAATAGCATTTTTAAACATAGCATTATAATAATAGACTAAATAATCATTTATATAATATAATATATAAATAATAATTATAATTATAATCATTTTACACACAGCGACCAGGCAGTTCAGAGAGATCTTTAAACTAGTGCAAAGGTTACACGTCTGAATGACACTGTTCTCACTGGGGGCAGAAGAGAGGAAACCTTGCATTATTGAGAAAGCAAAGTGAGCGGCGGCCGCTCAATTCAGTTAACTTTCTTTCCATTTAGCCTTGCGATGCCTGTGTGTGTGTGTGTGTGTGTGTGCACTAACTTGAAACACTGCACTCTGTAAAACGAGCATTGCAGGAATGAGTCTTTTTTATTAAAATAAAAGCCAATGAATTGATCTGCAAGCTTTGCTCAGGGTGGGTGTGTGTTTTGCTATTTTGTGGCTAAATTAATCAACTCACCCCACTCTGCCTCTCAAAAGTACACTCTGGAGAGTGCATTGCTTTACATACTGGCAGCATTCTGAGCTAGCGCCACCATCAGGCACCTAGTAGCAGCATTCCAAAATACTGACACAACACAAAACACCAAAAAAAGCATGTTTCTGGATAAATTCCGGTTTATCGAATGGGGGACCTTTTTTTTGCGGTGCTGGTTATACGGAAGTTACGGTTGATCGGGTCACGGATAAACGAGCTTCTACTGTATATTAATAATAGACTAAATAATAACAGAATATTGTATGGATACTTACCAATAAAGCATTCCTGCACACTCGGTAAAATGATCAGAAAAATGCATTCCAGCATTCTGTAAGTTTTCAAAGTGCGCATGCGCCACGCATATCCAGTTGCTGGAATGGTAAATTGTATTGGGATATTGGTTGAGTGCCGTTTGGTTGCGTACCAGGTAAACAAGGTTTTACTGTAGTAGGTTTTGAAGCTGGGTTTCAGTATGTACCTTGGTGAGGAGTGAGTAATGGAGGAATGAGTAATGGAGCTTGTACCTCAGATACTGGCACTGAGTGTTTATGACAAAGGCGATGCGTGTCCTCGTGAATTTCTTTGGAAAACAGGATGTGAGGGAGTCTGGCGCTGGGATGGGATGTGGGATGGGAATGACTGGCCATCCGGCGAGAGTGAATCCTAGAAGTGAATACCCAGCAGAGCGAGGAAGTGACTGGGTTTTTAATTAATTGTATTTAATGTTCTGTTGAATTTAGTTGAGATATCAGGAATATTAATGGTAAAACAGCTGATGTTTGAGATATTATTTCATGGATTGGGTTTTATCCGAGTAGTTGAGAGACTTTGACCTATAGACAATGTAAAACAACAACAAAATTATATTCGTATGTCGCCTTTCATGTTGGGAGAACGTTCCAAGGTGCTGGACAGTCAGTGTTTAAGACCCGAGCTGGGGTCAGGATCGGGGAGTGTGGAGGGTAGGGAGGTGACCAATGAGACCATAGAAGAGGAGGGCCCTGAGGCAGAACTTGAAGGAGGCTAGGGAGGGGGCGGGGCAACAACAACAACAAAATTACATTTATAGAGCGTCTTTCATGTCAGGAGGACGTCCCAAGGCGCTGAACAATCAGGTGAGGACCCGAGCGGGGTGGGGGGAGGGTCGGGGTAGGGGGAAGGAAAGTAGGAGAGGGGGAAGACTTAGGAGGGGAGCCAAAGGCACGGTCGAAGAGGAAGGTCTTGAGACCGGCCTGGAAGGAGGGAAAGGAGGAGGTGAGGTGAAGGGATTGCGGGATGGAGTTCCAGAGTGTGGGGGCAGAGAGGCTGAAAGCCTGGCCACCGATGGTTTAGTGGTTAGGTCGGTGGACACGGAGCAGGCCTGAGTGCTGAGCGGAGGGGGCGGGCAGCCTGATAGGGAGACAGTAGGTCGGAGAGATAGGTGGGGGCAAGTCTGTGAATGCCCTTGAAGGTGAGGACGAGGATCTTGAATTGGATCCTCTGGGGGACGGGGAGCCAGTAGAGACGGGCGAGGGTGGGAGTGATGTGGTCGCGGAGCCTAGTGTGGGAGAGAACACGAGCTGCAAAGTTCTGAATGTTCTGCAGCCTGTGAAGGGAGGAGCTGGGGAGGCCAATGAGGAGAGAGTTCCCATAGTCAAGCCTAAATGTGACAAATGCATGTATAAGTGGCAGAGGGATTGTGGGATGGAATCCCAAAGGTTTGTTGCAGAGTGGCTGAAGCTCGCCTACGATGGTGGGAGGGGTGGGTCAGGGAACATGGAGCAGGCTGGAGCTCACTGAGTGGAGCGAGCAGTTTAGTAGGGAGTTGGGAGGTTGCAGACGTAGGGCGGGGCGAAGCCTGGGAGACTTTAAAGGTGATTTCTTGCATCAGTCAGAAGAAACTGTTTTATTATAAAACATTGTCAGAAATGATTTTTTTTCACATACAACAGGTAACTAAACTAACAGCAACTGTAAAATGATATAATAATAATTAATGATAATAATGATAGTAATAATAACAACTTCGATTTATATAGTGCCCTCCACGCCGGATGGAGTCTCAAAGCGCTTCACAATAATGGATTATTAGTAATAATAATGATGCTAATAATAGAGATAATAACAATTATGGTAATATTAATAATAGTGATAATCAGTGTTAATAATGATGATAAATAATGACAATAATTAATCGTAATTATAACAATAATAATGATATTATAATTATGATCCCAATGAAACTTCTACCTTAAATTAGTGTGAAGCTGTGGATTAAAGCGCTCTGAGATGCCGTCTGGAGGCTGCTATATAAATCGAAGTTGTTGTTATTTATTTGGTGCAAAATCTTGGTTTGCCTTTTGTCTCCTCTAGATATTGACGAGTGCTCCACATCGCCTGGGATATGTGGACCCGGCACCTGTCTCAACACAGTGGGAAATTACACCTGTATTTGCCCACCAGATTACATGCAGGTCAATGGTGGGAACAACTGTATGGGTGAGAACTGAGCAAGATAACAAATGGGGAGATAACAAACTCTGCTGCACATTCATTGAATTGTGATTTGATTGAATCTCTGACTGTGTGGTTTTATAAGGTTCGTTCTTTGCAACCCACAGACATAAGAAAAGGTTTCTGCTTCAAAAACTTTTACAGTGAAAATGGTACTTGTGATGGTGAACTGCCCTATAACATGACAAAGAAACTGTGCTGCTGTTCCTACAACATTGGGAAAGCTTGGAACAGACCGTGTGAGCAGTGCCCACTACCTGTAACAAGTAAGTATTTCACGCCTTTCACGTCCGGAGGATGTCCCAAGGTGCTAAACAGTCGGTATTTTCTGTTAAATTGGCTGTAATTACACCAATTCACCTTTCAGATGAATATGTGGTTCTTTGTGGGAGTCAGAGACCGGGCTTCACCATTGACCTTGTCACAGGACAGCCAGTGGGTAAGATTGCCTCTTGTTCTATGTTGCACGTTCTTGAATAGTGAAGTTATATACTGTATATAAATCGCTTGTTGAAATGTGATTGAGCCTCCCTTTCCAGGATTGTTTTTTACTGTGATGTTCATTTACCACATTCTGAACAAGACAAAAAACAATAACTTGCATTTATAGAGCACTCTGGAATGGTGGGGAATGTCCCACAGGGTTTAACAGTTAATGGGACCTGGATGGAAGTTACAAAAACACAGAAACTAGTATTGTGTTGTGCATGAAAGCAAAGCGCAGACAGAGGCGAGCAAGGGAGCAGCCAAACCACCAGCACATCAGATTTCCACAGCAGTGCCTCCCCCTCCACTACATACACCCACCCCCACCCCCCACAAACAGCCCCCCCCCCACATACACAGCCCACAAACACAATTCCCACACACACCCCACTCATACAGCCCCCCCCCCACAGACACACCCCACACACAGATCCCCCACACACAGCCCCCCACACACACAGCCCACAGACAGCTCCCCCCAAACACACATCACCCCACATACACCCCCCCACACACAACCTCCACCCCTCACACACACCCTACATAAACATAACCCCGTACACACAACCCAACCCTTGATCCCACACCCCACACACGCACCTCCCCCATCATACACATGCTCCCACACATATGTCCCACACCCCACCTATGCACACACACCACACCTCCACACACATCTCCTCCACACACCCACACAACAACAACAAAATTACACTTGTATAATGACTTTCACGTTAGGAGGACAAGGAGCTGGACAGTCATTGTTTCAGACCCGAGCTGGGGGCTGAAAAGGGGGGGATTACGAGTTGCTGATGGGACCATCGAAGAGGAGAGTTTTGAGGTGGGACTTGATTGAGGCCAAGGAGGGGGTGAGGCAGAGGAACTGCGGAATGGAGTTCCAGAGGTCGGGGACAGAGTGGCTAAAGGCTCGCCCGCCAATGGTGGGGTGGGTGGGGCGGGGATGTGGAGCAGGCCAGAGCCTGCTGAGTGGAGGGGGCGGGAAAGTTGGCATGGGTTAGAAAGTCACGGATGTAAGGTGGGGCGATATTGTGGAGGATTTAAATGAGGATCAGGACCTTGAATTTGATCCTCTGGATGATGGGGAGCCAATGGAGTCGGGCGAGTTTGGGGGATATGGGGTCACAAAGCTTGGAGTGGTAGAGGACATGCGCAGCAGAATTCTGTATGATCTACAACCTGTGGAGGGAGGAATTGGGAAGGCCGACAAGCAGGGCGGTTGCATAGTCAAGCCGGGATGTAATGCAACCCTCATGGGTTTCAGCGGTCTTGTGGGTAAGGTAGTGGCGGAGTCGGGCAATATTGTGGAGGGGAGGGAAGGCAGAGCGAGTCATTCAGCGTTTTGGGACCTCCTCCCAACGTGAAAGGCGCTATATAAGTGTAATTTTGTTGTTGTCATTGATTGGATGTGGAGAAGGATAGGCAATTGAGGATCGAACAAGACACCTAGGTTCCTGACTGACGTGCTGAGGTTGAGTGAAAGGGAGATTTAAGTGGTGGTCCAAGATGGCTTTATCAGTGAAGGTGATGTCCAAAATGGTGAGGCCCTGGTGATCACCAGGTCAAGGAGGTGGCCGTTGAAGTCAGTGGCAGAGTGGATGTGGAGGAAGAGGTTGATGGAGTAGAGGAAGGAGGAGAAGTCACCAGAGGTAGAGCAGGAGGGGGTGAAGGGGAAGTTGACCTAGGTTTCTAAGTCACTGGAGGTGTTTGGAGCAGAGGAACTGGGAAGACAGGGTGGAGATGTCTGAGAGTAAGGTGGGGGAGGGTTTGGGGAGACAACAAAATTACATTTGTAAAACGCCTTTCATATCGGGAGGACATCCCAAGGTGCTGGATAGTCAGTTTTTTAGACCAGAGCTAGGTTGGGAAGAAAAAACAGTTGAGGATCGAACAAGACACCTGACTGGCTTGGTGAGGTTGAGTGTGCAACCATGGAGGTTGATGCTGCCAGTGCCTGATGCATGAAGGCGCTGACGCGAGCCAATCAGTGGGGCCTCTGTCTTGTTGACATTCAATAGTAGAAAGTTAGCTCTCATCCGGACTTGTTGTCTGACAAGTCCGGATTGTCAGGTCAGTGGTAGTCCTGGAGTCAAGAGTAAAGGCAGAAAAATAGAGTTTGGTGTCATCCACATACATGTGGAAGTTAACCCCATATCTACGGATGATGTCACCAAGTGGCAGCATGAAGATGTTGAAAAGTAAGGGGCCAAGGACAGAGCTCAGGGGGACGCCACAGGTGACAGTGCGGGGACTGGAAGAGAAGTCGACAAAGTGTAGATAATGGGAGAGGTAAGAGTCCAACCAGGCAAGTCTACGGAGATTCAGGACGAAGGAGAGACAGTGTAGGAGGAATGTTCAACTGTGTCAAAGGCAGCAGAGAGGTCAAGGAGGACAAGAGAGATCAGAGAGAGCCCTGATCAGAGAAGTTTAATATGTCGTTAGAGACTTTGACCAGGGCTGTCTCCGTGCTATGGGCAGCATGGAAGCCAGATTGAAGCGGTTCAAGGGGAGAATGGTGAGAAAGAAAGGAATGAAGCTGGGAAGCAACAACTTTTTCCATGGCCTTGGACAGGATTGGGAGATTGGAAATGGGGCGATAGCTGGAGAGTAAGGATGGTTCTAGTGAAGTTTTTTCAGGATGTGAGTGATGACACCAGGGGGAATTTGGCGTGACCGATGGGACCGGTGAAGAGGAGAGTGTTAAGGCGTAATTTGAAGGAGGCCAGGGTGTCTGGGTGATGGTGAGCCAATAGAGTCGGGCAAGAATGGGGGAGATGGGCCACAAAGTTCTGGATGATATTCAGCCTATGGATGGAGGAACAGCCTATGAGGAAAAGCGCATGACCACCCAGACACATGCTGACACCCCTGCCAAACACCCCACATATTCTAATTGAAATTCAATTGGAAAAAGTACAACAATCCTTTTTTATTTTGCATTGATGAAATTTTATCTGTTGATGGAACAGTGTGGATTTTACTTCCTCTCAGACATTGATGAGTGCCAGTTGCCTGGTGTCTGTGCCCATGGCGTGTGCATCAATCAGGTTGGGAGCTTCCGATGTGAATGTCCCATGGGATTCCAGTACAACGATCAACTGATCAATTGTGAAGGTAAGAGAGAAACCGGTAACATGATCAGCACCTTGTGAGACATCACTGAATTGAGAAGTGAATAACCTATCAGCTGTTCGGAGGATGGTCTCACACACAGGGTTAGGGTATGAAATGTCCTACTGGGAGTCCTGGCTAAGACAGAACCCATATTGGTGTCAAGAGGGAACTAGACAGAGACTTTACAGAGAGTCAGGGATGGGGAATGGGAGGGTCTGAATTAACAGCCTGTCAGACATTAATTCATGACACATGATGTTCTATTATTGTTACCATCAGACATTCCTTGGCTTCAACAAATTCCTGATCCTGAGCCTTGTGTAGTTATAGACATGATGGACCGAAACGCCTTCCTCGGTGCTGGAACTTTGCTAGAGAAGGCAAAACTCTATATGACCGAAGTGATCTCCTGTAGTGACAGCCAATTGTTTCCTTGTCCCACTGCTCAGTTCAAATATCCCATTGCTACAGTTATCATCAGATCATTTGACCTAAAAGCATCAGGTTCGCGCGGCTGACAACACATTTTGACCAGATTTGTGTCCACCATAAACTTGGAGCAATGTGAGAACAATCAGGCTGTGGAAAGCACAAGATCTCTGATGTTTACTTTTACCCATAAGACAGGGTGTCATTTATTCTTGAATTTAAAGTTCAGCAAAAGACATCTCCACTCTCCTGTCTTCTCTTCCCATTGCTCAGAACGCCTCCTCATCCTAGGCGATTTCAGCCTCTACATCTCTCCCTCCTGCTCTACCTCTAGTGACTTCTCCTCCCTCCTCACCTCCCTTAATCTCTCCCTCCACATCCACTCCGCCACCCACATCCACTCCGCTTGAATTGGTGATCACCTGGAGCCTCGCTTTGGACATCACCATCACCGACAGAGTCACCTCGTATCACTATTTCATCTCCCTTAACACCTCCATACCCCTTCCCCCCAAAAAACCATCACCTATTGCTCATAGAAAAATATCTTCCCCCCCTTTTGGGATATGGAGGTATTGTATTAAAAATAAATTTTAGTTCCAATCAGGCACCAATTAAAACAATCTATCCACAACACAGGTATGGTCAGCAACCTTGAGCAAAAGGGAGAGAAACAACTTGTCCACACAAAACACCAGGTGCACATTGCTCTCTCAAGGTCTGGGAAAATAAGGGAGGCGAGTACTGGCCACGGTGGCTAAGATAAAGGTAGGAGTTGAATAACAACTCCTGCAAACCTGGCTTAAGATTGTCTGGTTTTGACATCGCTTCTGGACAATGTCCAAGTGATCAACTGGCTGAGTTAGTTATGGTGGAGAAGTATAAAGATAGGAAAGAAAGAGTGGCTCGTTACAACAGTTGGGGAGTGTCTCAGGGTAAACCGAGATCTCCAGCCGGCCACTGTTGTCCAGAATTACTGGAACAGGTCATGGTTCCAGTTGTTTTGTTTTACAGGCAGAGAAGGGTCAGTTAGAGAAGGAAAGTTAGAAGGAGTGAGTATTGATAAAGCCTAGTAGGCATATGGGAATATGCCTTCTTAACAGCCTTGTCTACCTGTCCTGCCACCTTCAACGAGTCACTAACACAAATCCCCAGGTCTCTCTGTTCCTTCACACCATTTAAAATTGTACTATCTAGCCTATATTACCTCCCTTCATTTCTTCTCCCAAAATGCATCACCTCACACTTCTCTGCATTAAACTTCATCTGCCATGTGTCTGCCCACTTTACCAATTTGTCTATATCCTCTTGCAGATGGCTACTATCCTCCTCACTATTTACTATTCTCCCTAACTTAGTGTCATCTGCAAACTTGGAAACTGTACTCCGTACACCCAAGTCCAGATCATTGATGTAGATTACAAACAGCAATGGTCCCAAAACTGATCCCTGTGGCACACCACTGCTCACTTCCCTCCAATCTGAAAAACAGCCGCTCACTACAACTCTCTGCTTTCTGTCTCGCAGCCAGTTGTGGATCCACGCTGCCACTGTCCCTTTTACGCCATGGGCCTTTAATTTCATAATAAGTCTCATGTGGCACTTTGTCAAATGCCTTTTGAAAGTCCATGTAAACTACATCAACTGCGCTACCATTATCCACCCATTCCGTTACCTCATCAAAAAATTCTATCAGATTTGTAAGGCAAGATTTGCCTTTAACAAATCCATGTTGGCTGTCCTTTATTAGCCTATATCTTTCTAAGTGAAGATCTACCTTGTCCCTGATTATGGACTCTAGAAGTTTGCCCACTACCGACGTTAGACTGACTGGTCTGTAGTTACCAGGCTTGTCCTTCTGCCCCTTTTTATACAAGGGAGTAACATTAGCTATCCTCCAGTCCTCTGGCATGACCCCTGTGTCCAAGGAAGATTGAAAGATCGTGGCCAGAGTCCCTGCTATTTGCTCCCGTGCCTCACTTAGTAACCTAGGGTGCATCCCATCCGGACCAGGTGACTTATCCACCTTGAGTGACATCAACCTTTTTAGAACTTCCTCTCTGGTTATAATTATTCTATCCATTTCTCCTACCCTCTTGTTCTTTTCTTTCACGAAATATTAATCATTTTGCAAATCAGATGAATTGTTTTGAGATTCAACTTTTATTTTACTTTTGAAGTGAAATAATTTTGGAAACTGCAGCTATTTTAGAGGGGATAATCAGTGGCTCCTGTGTTACTCCATTTGTTAAAGGCTGCTTTGTCCTCAGATATTGACGAATGTCAGAACGGGCCAATGTGCCAACAGAATGCAGCGTGTATCAATACACCAGGCAGCTACCGGTGTGAATGTTTGCCAGGATACCGGCTCACACCAACGGGACAATGTCGAGGTAGGTTGTATTGTTTTAAATATAAATAAGCTGTGTGTTTTCTTTCTGACGGAAGCTTCCTCTCTCTATCAGTCATTAGCACTATTGTCACACATACACCTTCACTGTAAAGTATAGTGACTGTACAATTTGTGGGCCAGTATTTGTTTGCTGCACTCCCTAACAGGAGCTTGAACTAATCAGACAGACTCTTCTCATTTTACTCAATCAGGTTTCTATCAAAAAGCTCACCACCAAGACAGTGTTAATAAAATAATTATCCTTCCATTGGTAGCCCTGCACTTACATAACATCCTCCATGCTGGGCAGAGTCTCAGAGTACTTAACAGTGGCAGAGCCTGACTCCGAACTAGAGGATGAGGTGGTGGCAGAGGAAGATTTTTAGAGCTGAACTTGAAAAGAGGAAGAGAGAGGGCAAGGCGGAGGGATTGAGGAAGAACGTTCAGAGTTTTGGAGGATAGTGTCTCAAAATGCATCTGATGGTGGGCGGAGGGTGCGACGGTTGAGGAGGGCCAGGGGGGATGCTGTGTGAGGATCTTGAATCGATCTGTTCGGTGATGGGAAGTCAGTGGAGCTAGAACTGGTGAGATGTGGGTAAGGAGTTTGGTCCAGTCAGTCTGCGTGGCAGCAGCATTCTGAACCAGCTGGAGTTTTTGAATGGTGGCTGTGGGCAGAGAGGTGAGGAGTGTGTTGGAGTAAATTCAGGCAGAAGATGACAAACACATCCACAAGAGATACGGCAAATTTCAAATCGGGAAGACACCTCAAAGTACTTCACAAGCTGTGCTTTCTCGAATCTTCTGACTCAGTGACAATAATGTGAATGATTTGACAGGATTTCCCTAAACCACGGTTACCAGACTAACACAGACAGTAACCAGAGTACCACATGGTAACCAGTGTAACACATACTAACCACAACATACTCGCAAAATCTCAGTAAAAAGCTGCCATTTGGTGTAGATCAAGGTAAGTATTATATTGTCTGTAAATCTGTTCATTTCTGATCACAAAGAATTTGGAAATTCAGTTTCCTGTTTCTACAGATCGTAACGAGTGCCACGAGATCCCCAATGTCTGTAGTCACGGGCAGTGTGTAGATACTGTGGGAAGCTTCCACTGCAACTGTCACAGCGGTTTCAAAGCAACACCAGATAAAACCATGTGCATGGGTAAGTGAACCCTGACCGAGGGAGTGACTGATATCTGTTTCCTGTACCAGTAAGTTTAATATCTCCTACCTGATCACAGTGACATTCATTTTGTGTTTGTGCAGATGTTGATGAGTGTGAACGGCTGCCATGTGGCAACGGAACCTGTAAGAATACTGTTGGTTCCTACAACTGTGTGTGCTTCCGGGGATTCACCTTGTCCCATAATGATGACTGTATTGGTAAGCAGTGAAGAAAATAATAATCCTTAATTTTGATCCAGCGCCTGTCACGTCAGGAGGATGTCAGAACATTTCATAGGATGCACTGTACAGTGTAGTGACTGTGCACTGTGTTTGTTTGTCCCACTGCATCCTGGTACATATCCACGCTGTGGAGATACACAGACATTCCCAGTATCAGGCCAGGCAGCAGTCAGGGACTACAGCCAGGAGCCAATTCAAAATATCTCCCTCAAAAGTGGAGATATCAGGGCAGCATCAGGCTGGGCTGCCATGGTCAGGGACAACTATTCTTTGTCAGACTCCACACCAGGAATCCTCATTGACAGTGACATGGCATGGCTCGGGGTCACCAGCACAAGCCAGAAACCCTCCACTTACCTTGTCTCACATTGGTGTGCAAATGGTGTTGACTGTCAGTCAGCCTGTCAGTCAGCCTGTCAGTTAGCCAGTCTGACATGTGGAAACCCATCACCTCTTACCCAAGCTGAAATTCCATGTATCTCACCTACATCTGGAGATCCCGGAGATAGTTTTCCGGAATAGAATGTGCTCTCTCCGGAGGGACGCAGTCTGTTTACTGGAATGTATTGGGCTCAGGTTTGCCAGGCCAAGACTTGATGCCTCCCATTCACTTGCTGACCACAAGATAGTTAATATGAGAATTGAGCCAAAGGTCTGAGCAGGACTTGTGCTGTTTGCTGTGTTGTTTCAGATGTTGATGAGTGCGGCACTCTGAACGGAGCGCTCTGCCGTCATGGGCAGTGTTTCAACACAATTGGAACCTTTCAGTGCCTGTGTCACGAGGGTTATGAGCTATCACTGGACAGGAGGAACTGTGTGGGTAAGTGCTGTTTTTTCATAGTACTAACTATACCCCCGTGTAACATAGTGTTTTTGAACACATTTATTCATATATTTCGAAACTTTTTAAAAATATGTATTTGTTGTTTACAAAAAAAAGGGTGAACTTTAATCACTGGGTTGTTTTTCTTTGTTGTTGTTTTAAGCTGTATTGGTTTTTGTTTTCCTTTCAGATGTTCATTGTTAAAATTGCGGAAACATACCTAAGGCTTTTTGACTGACTGACTGACTGACTGACTGACTGACTGACTGACTCACTCACTCACTCACTCACTCACTCACTGACTCACTCACTGACTCACTCACTCACTGACTCACTCACTGACTCACTCACTCACTGACTCACTCACTGACTCACTCACTGACTCACTCACTCACTGACTCACTCACTCACTGACTCACTCACTCACTGACTCACTCACTCACTGACTCACCCACTCACTGACTCACCCACTCACTGACTCACTCACTCACTGACTCATTCACTCACTGACTCACTCACTCACTGACTCACTGACTCACTCACTCACTCACTGACTCACTCACTCACTGACTCACTGACTCACTGACTCACTCACTGACTCACTGACTCAATCACTGACTCACTCACTGACTCACTGACTCACTGACTCACTCACTGACTCACTCACTGACTCACTGACTCACTCACTGACTCACTCACTGACTCACTCACTGACTCACTCACTGACTCACTCACTGACTCACTCACTCACTCACTCACTCACTCACTGACTCACTCACTCACTGACTGACTCACTCACTCACTGACTCACTGACTCACTCACTGACTCACTGACTCACTCACTGACTCACTCACTCACTCACTGACTCACTGACTCACTGACTCACTCACTCACTCACTGAATCACTCACTGACTCACTCACTGACTCAATCACTGACTCAATCACTGACTCAATCACTGACTGACTCACTCACTCACTCACTGACTCACTCACTCACTGACTGACTCACTCACTCACTGACTCACTCACTCACTGACTCACTCACTGACTCACTCACTGACTCACTGACTCACTGACTCACTCACTGACTCACTGAATCACTCACTGACTCACTGACTCACTCACTGACTCACTCACTGACTCACTGACTCACTCACTGACTCACTCACTGACTCACTGACTCACTCACTGACT
The DNA here is from genome assembly GCA_035084275.1 of Hydrolagus colliei. NCBI lineage: Eukaryota > Metazoa > Chordata > Chondrichthyes > Chimaeriformes > Chimaeridae > Hydrolagus > Hydrolagus colliei. Next base: position 377,114 of record CM068755.1, read on the forward strand.
CACTCACTGACTCACTGACTCACTCACTGACTCACTCACTGACTCACTCACTGACTCACTGACTGACTCACTGAATCACTCACTGACTCACTCACTGACTCACTCACTGACTCACTCACTGACTCACTCACTGACTCACTCACTGACTCACTCACTGACTCACTGACTCACTCACTCACTGACTCACTCACTCACTGACTCACTCACTCACTGACTCACTGACTCACTCACTCACTCACTCACTCAATGACTCACTCACTGACTCACTGACTCACTCACTGACTCACTCACTCACTGACTCACTCACTCACTGACTCACCCACTCACTGACTCACCCATTCACTGACTCACTCACTCACTGACTCATTCACTCACTGACTCACTCACTCACTGACTCACTGACTCACTCACTCACTCACTCACTGACTCACTGACTCACTCACTCACTGACTCACTGACTCACTCACTGACTCACTCACTCACTGACTCACTGACTCACTCACTGACTCACTCACTGACTCACTGACTCATTCACTGACTCACTGACTCACTCACTGACTCACTCACTCACTCACTCACTGACTCACTGACTCACTCACTGACTCACTGACTCACTCACTGATTCACTCACTGACTCACTCACTGACTCACTCACTGACTCACTGACTCACTCACTCACTGACTCACTGACTCACTCACTCATTCACTCACTGACTCACTGACTCACTCACTGACTCACTCACTGACTCACTGACTCACTCACTGAATCACTCACTCACTGACTCACTCACTGACTCACTCACTGACTCACTCACTGACTCACTCACTGACTCACTCACTGACTCACTCACTGACTCACTCACTGACTCAATCACTGACTCAATCACTGACTCAATCACTGACTGACTCACTCACTCACTGACTGACTCACTCACTCACTGACTCACTGACTCACTCACTGACTCACTGACTCACTCACTGACTCACTGACTCACTCACTGACTCACTGACTGACTCACTGAATCACTCACTGACTCACTCACTGACTCACTCACTGACTCACTCACTGACTGACTCACTCACTCACTCACTCACTCACTCACTGATTCACTGACTCACTCACTCACTGACTCACTGACTCACTGACTCACTGACTCACTCACTGACTCACTCACTGACTCACTCACTGACTCACTCACTCACTCACTGACTCACTCACTCACTGACTCACCCACTCACTGACTCACCCACTCACTGACTCACCCACTCACTGACTCACTCACTCACTGACTCATTCACTCACTGACTCACTCACTCACTGACTCACTCACTCACTCACTCACTCACTCACTGACTCACTCACTCACTGACTCACTGACTCACTCACTGACTCACTGACTCACTCACTGACTCACTCACTGACTCAATCACTGACTCAATCACTGACTCAATCACTGACTGACTCACTCACTCACTCACTGACTCACTCACTCACTCACTGACTCACTCACTCACTGACTCACTCACTCACTGACTCACTCACTGACTCACTCACTGACTCACTGACTCACTGACTCACTGACTCACTCACTGACTCACTCACTGACTCACTGACTCACTCACTCACTGACTCACTCACTGACTCACTGACTCACTCACTGACTCACTCACTGACTCACTGACTCACTCACTGACTCACTCACTGACTCACTCACTGACTCACTCACTCACTCACTCACTCACTCACTGACTCACTGACTCACTCACTCACTGACTCACTCACTCACTGACTCACTCACTCACTGACTCACTCACTCACTCACTCAATGACTCACTCACTGACTCACTCACTGACTCACTCACTCACTGACTCACCCACTCACTGACTCACTGACTCATTCACTGACTCACTCACTCACTGACTCATTCACTCACTGACTCACTCACTCACTCACTGACTCACTGACTCACTCACTGACTCACTCACTGACTCACTCACTCACTCACTGACTCACTGACTCACTGACTCACTCACTCACTCACTGAATCACTCACTGACTCACTCACTGACTCAATCACTGACTCAATCACTGACTCAATCACTGACTGACTCACTCACTCACTCACTGACTCACTCACTCACTGACTGACTCACTCACTCACTGACTCACTCACTCACTGACTCACTCACTGACTCACTCACTGACTCACTGACTCACTGACTCACTCACTGACTCACTGAATCACTCACTGACTCACTGACTCACTCACTGACTCACTCACTGACTCACTGACTCACTCACTGACTCACTCACTGACTCACTGACTCACTCACTGACTCACTCACTGACTCACTGACTCACTCACTGACTCACTCACTGACTCACTCACTGACTCACTGACTGACTCACTGAATCACTCACTGACTCACTCACTGACTCACTCACTGACTCACTCACTGACTCACTCACTGACTCACTCACTGACTCACTCACTGACTCACTGACTCACTCACTCACTGACTCACTCACTCACTGACTCACTCACTCACTGACTCACTGACTCACTCACTCACTCACTCACTCAATGACTCACTCACTGACTCACTGACTCACTCACTGACTCACTCACTCACTGACTCACTCACTCACTGACTCACCCACTCACTGACTCACCCATTCACTGACTCACTCACTCACTGACTCATTCACTCACTGACTCACTCACTCACTGACTCACTGACTCACTCACTCACTCACTCACTGACTCACTGACTCACTCACTCACTGACTCACTGACTCACTCACTGACTCACTCACTCACTGACTCACTGACTCACTCACTGACTCACTCACTGACTCACTGACTCACTCACTGACTCACTGACTCACTCACTGACTCACTCACTCACTCACTCACTGACTCACTGACTCACTCACTGACTCACTGACTCACTCACTGATTCACTCACTGACTCACTCACTGACTCACTCACTGACTCACTGACTCACTCACTCACTGACTCACTGACTCACTCACTCATTCACTCACTGACTCACTGACTCACTCACTGACTCACTCACTGACTCACTGACTCACTCACTGAATCACTCACTCACTGACTCACTCACTGACTCACTCACTGACTCACTCACTGACTCACTCACTGACTCACTCACTGACTCACTCACTGACTCACTCACTGACTCAATCACTGACTCAATCACTGACTGACTCACTCACTCACTGACTGACTCACTCACTCACTGACTCACTGACTCACTCACTGACTCACTGACTCACTCACTGACTCACTGACTCACTCACTGACTCACTGACTGACTCACTGAATCACTCACTGACTCACTCACTGACTCACTCACTGACTCACTCACTGACTGACTCACTCACTCACTCACTCACTCACTCACTGATTCACTGACTCACTCACTCACTGACTCACTGACTCACTGACTCACTGACTCACTGACTCACTCACTGACTCACTCACTGACTCACTCACTGACTCACTCACTCACTCACTGACTCACTCACTCACTGACTCACCCACTCACTGACTCACCCACTCACTGACTCACCCACTCACTGACTCACTCACTCACTGACTCATTCACTCACTGACTCACTCACTCACTGACTCACTCACTCACTCACTCACTCACTCACTGACTCACTCACTCACTGACTCACTGACTCACTCACTGACTCACTGACTCACTCACTGACTCACTCACTGACTCAATCACTGACTCAATCACTGACTCAATCACTGACTGACTCACTCACTCACTCACTGACTCACTCACTCACTCACTGACTCACTCACTCACTGACTCACTCACTCACTGACTCACTCACTGACTCACTCACTGACTCACTGACTCACTGACTCACTGACTCACTCACTGACTCACTCACTGACTCACTGACTCACTCACTCACTGACTCACTCACTGACTCACTGACTCACTCACTGACTCACTCACTGACTCACTGACTCACTCACTGACTCACTCACTGACTCACTCACTCACTCACTCACTCACTCACTGACTCACTGACTCACTCACTCACTGACTCACTCACTCACTGACTCACTCACTCACTGACTCACTCACTCACTCACTCAATGACTCACTCACTGACTCACTCACTGACTCACTCACTCACTGACTCACCCACTCACTGACTCACTGACTCATTCACTGACTCACTCACTCACTGACTCATTCACTCACTGACTCACTCACTCACTCACTGACTCACTGACTCACTCACTCACTCACTGACTCACTGACTCACTCACTCACTCACTGACTCACTGACTCACTCACTGACTCACTCACTGACTCACTCACTCACTGACTCACTCACTCACTGACTCACTCACTCACTCACTCACTCACTGACTCACTCACTGACTCACTCACTCACTCACTGACTCACTCACTCACTGACTCACCCACTCACTGACTCACCCACTCACTGACTCACCCACTCACTGACTCACTCACTCACTGACTCATTCACTCACTGACTCACTCACTCACTGACTCACTCACTCACTCACTCACTCACTCACTGACTCACTCACTCACTGACTCACTGACTCACTGACTCACTCACTGACTCACTCACTGACTCAATCACTGACTCACTGACTCACTCACTCACTGACTCACTGACTCACTCACTGACTCACTGACTCACTCACTGACTCACTGACTCACTCACTGACTCACTGACTCACTCACTGACTCACTCACTGACTCACTCACTGACTCACTCACTGACTCACTCACTGACTCACTCACTGACTCACTGACTCAATCACTGACTGACTCACTCACTCACTCACTGACTCACTCACTCACTCACTGACTCACTCACTGACTCACTCACTGACTCACTGACTCACTGACTCACTCACTGACTCACTGACTCACTCACTGACTCACTGACTCACTCACTGACTCACTCACTGACTCACTGACTCACTCACTGACTCACTCACTGACTCACTGACTCACTCACTGACTCACTCACTGACTCACTCACTGACTCACTCACTCACTCACTCACTCACTGACTCACTGACTCACTCACTCACTGACTCACTCACTCACTGACTCACTCACTCACTGACTCACTCACTCACTCACTCAATGACTCACTCACTGACTCACTCACTGACTCACTCACTCACTGACTCACTCACTCACTGACTCACCCACTCACTGACTCACCCATTCACTGACTCACTCACTCACTGACTCATTCACTCACTGACTCACTCACTCACTGACTCACTGACTCACTCACTCACTCACTGACTCACTGACTCACTCACTCACTCACTGACTCACTGACTCACTCACTGACTCACTGACTCACTGACTCACTCACTGACTCACTCACTGACTCACTGACTCACTCACTGACTCACTGACTCACTCACTCACTGACTCACTGACTCACTCACTGACTCACTGACTCACTCACTGACTCACTCACTGACTCACTCACTGACTCACTCACTGACTCACTGACTCACTCACTCACTGACTCACTGACTCACTCACTCATTCACTCACTGACTCACTGACTCACTCACTGACTCACTCACTGACTCACTGACTCACTCACTGAATCACTCACTCACTGACTCACTGACTCACTCACTGACTCACTCACTGACTCACTGACTCACTCACTGACTCACTCACTGACTCACTCACTGACTCACTCACTGACTCAATCACTGACTGACTCACTCACTCACTGACTGACTCACTCACTCACTGACTCACTGACTCACTCACTGACTCACTGACTCACTCACTGACTCACTGACTCAATCACTGACTCACTGACTGACTCACTGAATCACTCACTGACTCACTCACTGACTCACTCACTGACTCACTCACTGACTGACTGACTCACTCACTCACTCACTCACTGATTCACTGACTCACTCACTCACTGACTCACTCACTCACTGACTCACTCACTCACTGACTCACTCACTCACTCACTCACTGACTCACTCACTGACTCACTCACTCACTCACTGACTCACTCACTCACTGACTCACCCACTCACTGACTCACCCACTCACTGACTCACCCACTCACTGACTCACTCACTCACTGACTCATTCACTCACTGACTCACTCACTCACTGACTCACTCACTCACTCACTCACTCACTGACTCACTCACTCACTGACTCACTGACTCACTCACTGACTCACTGACTCACTCACTGACTCACTCACTGACTCAATCACTGACTCAATCACTGACTCAATCACTGACTGACTCACTCACTCACTCACTGACTCACTCACTCACTGACTGACTCACTCACTCACTGACTCACTCACTCACTGACTCACTCACTGACTCACTGACTCACTGACTCACTCACTGACTCACTGACTCACTCACTGACTCACTGACTCACTCACTGACTCACTCACTGACTCACTGACTCACTCACTGACTCACTCACTGACTCACTGACTCACTCACTGACTCACTCACTGACTCACTGACTCACTCACTGACTCACTCACTGACTCACTCACTGACTCACTGACTGACTCACTGAATCACTCACTGACTCACTCACTGACTCACTCACTGACTCACTCACTGACTCACTCACTAACTGACTCACTCACTCACTCACTCACTCACTGACTCACTGACTCACTCACTCACTGACTCACTCACTCACTGACTCACTCACTCACTGACTCACTCACTCACTCACTGACTCACTCACTGACTCACTCACTCACTGACTCACTGACTCACTGACTCACTCACTCATTCACTCACTGACTCACTGACTCACTCACTGACTCACTCACTGACTCACTGACTCACTCACTGAATCACTCACTCACTGACTCACTGACTCACTCACTGACTCACTCACTGACTCACTGACTCACTCACTGACTCACTCACTGACTCACTCACTGACTCACTCACTGACTCAATCACTGACTCAATCACTGACTCAATCACTGACTGACTCACTCACTCACTGACTGACTCACTGACTCACTAACTCACTCACTGACTCACTGACTCACTCACTGACTCACTGACTCACTCACTGACTCACTGACTCACTCACTGACTCACTGACTGACTCACTGAATCACTCACTGACTGACTCACTGACTCACTCACTGACTCACTCACTGACTCACTCACTGAGTGACTCACTCACTCACTCACTCACTGATTCACTGACTCACTCACTCACTTACTCACTCACTCACTGACTCACTCACTCACTGACTCACTCACTCACTGACTCACTCACTCACTGACTCACTCACTCACTCACTCACTGACTCACTCACTGACTCACTCACTCACTCACTGACTCACTCACTCACTGACTCACCCACTCACTGACTCACCCACTCACTGACTCACCCACTCACTGACTCACTCACTCACTGACTCATTCACTCACTGACTCACTCACTCACTCACTCACGCACTCACTGACTCACTCACTCACTGACTCACTGACTCACTCACTGACTCACTGACTCACTCACTGACTCACTGACTCACTGACTCACTCACTGACTCACTCACTGACTCACTCACTGACTCACTCACTGACTCACTCACTGACTCACTCACTGACTCACTCACTCACTGACTCACTCACTGACTCACTGACTCACTCACTCACTGACTGACTGACTCACTCACTGACTCACTCACTGACTGACTGACTCACTCACTCACTCACTCACTGACTGACTCACTGACTCACTCACTCACTCACTCACTGACTCACTCACTCACTGACTCACTGACTCACTCACTGACTCACTCACTGACTCACTGACTCACTCACTCACTGACTCACTCACTCACTGACTCACTGACTCACTCACTGACTCACTCACTGACTCACTGACTCACTCACTGACTCACTGACTCACTCACTGACTCACTGACTCACTCACTGACTCACTGACTCACTCACTGACTCACTCACTCACTCACTGACTCACTCACTGACTCACTGACTCACTCACTGACTCACTCACTGACTGACTCACTCACTCACTCACTCACTGACTGACTGACTGACTGACTCACTCACTCACTCACTCACTCACTGACTAACTCACTCACTGACTCACTGACTCACTCACTCATTCACTCACTGACTCACTGACTCACTCACTGACTCACTCACTGACTCACTCACTCACTGACTCACTGACTCACTGACTCACTCACTGACTCACTCACTGACTCACTGACTCACTCACTGACTCACTCACTGACTCACTGACTCACTCACTGACTCACTGACTCACTCACTGACTCACTCACTCACTCACTGACTCACTCACTGACTCACTGACTCACTCACTGACTCACTCACTGACTCACTGACTCACTCACTGACTCACTCACTCACTCACTCACTCACTCACTGACTCACTCACTCACTGACTCACTCACTGACTCACTCACTCACTCACTCACTGACTGACTGACTCACTGACTCACTCACTCACTCACTCACTCACTCACTGACTCACTCACTCACCGACTCACTCACTGACTCACTCACTGACTCACTCACTCACTGACTCACTCACTGACTCACTCACTGACTGACTCACTCACTCACTCACTCACTGACTGACTCACTCACTCACTCACTCACTGACTCACTCACTCACTGACTCACTCACTCACTGACTCATTCACTCACTGATTCACTCACTGACTCACTCACTGACTCACTGACTCACTCACTGACTCACTCACTGACTCACTGACTGACTCACTGACTCACTGACTGACTTCACTGACTTCACTGACTGACTGACTTGACTTCACTGACTGACTGACTGACTGACTTACTGACTGACTTGACTGACTTGACTTGACTTGACTGACTTGACTTGACTGACTGACTGCAGCTCAAAATAGGCTGTCAAATGACCTGAGTTCTGACTTGAAGATTCAATACAGATTAAGTTTATGAATTCCATATTAACGTTTAGAATAGTTAATATTTTAGAATAATATCAGACAATTTACTGTGTCTCAAAAGCATTTTATAGAAACAATTTTTTTCTGTTTAAATTCTGATTACCTGAGTTTAAATTCTGATTACCTGACTCACTCACTGACTCACTGACTCACTGTCTCACTCACTCACTGACTCACTCACTCACTCACTGACTCACTCACTGACTCACTGACTCACTCACTCACTGACTGACTCACTCACTGACTCACTCACTCACTGACTGACTCACTCACTCACTCACTCACTCACTCACTCACTCACTCACTGACTCACTCACTGACTCACTCACTGACTCACTGACTCACTGACTCACTTACTCATTCACTCACTGACTCACTGACTCACTCACTGACTCACTCACTGACTCACTGACTCACTGAATCACTCACTCACTGACTCACTGACTCACTCACTGACTCACTCACTGACTCACTGACTCACTCACTGACTCACTCACTGACTGACTCACTCACTGACTCACTCACTGACTCACTCACTGACTCACTCACTGACTCACTCACTGACTCACTCACTGACTCAATCACTGACTCAATCACTGACTGACTGACTCACTCACTGACTGACTCACTCACTCACTCACTGACTCACTCACTCACTCACTGACTCAGTCACTGACTCACTGACTCACTGACTCACTCACTGACTCACTGACTCACTCACTGACTCACTGACTCACTCACTGACTCACTCACTCACTGACTCACTGACTCACTCACTGACTCACTCACTGACTCACTCACTGACTCACTGACTCACTCACTGACTCACTCACTGACTGACTCACTCACTCACTCACTCACTGACTCACTGACTCACTCACTCACTCACTGACTCACTCACTCACTGACTCACTGACTCACTCACTGACTCACTCACTCACTGACTCACTGACTCACTCACTGACTCACTGACTCACTCACTGACTCACTGACTCACTCACTGACTCACTGACTCACTCACTGACTCACTCACTGACTCACTCACTGACTCACTCACTGACTCACTCACTGACTCACTCACTGACTCACTGACTCACTCACTGACTCACTGACTCACTCACTCACTGACTCACTCACTCACTCACTGACTCACTCACTCACTCACTCACTCACTGACTGACTGACTCACTCACTGACTCACTCACTCACTGACTCACTCACTGACTCACTGACTCACTCACTGACTCACTGACTCACTGACTCACTCACTGACTCACTCACTCACTCACTGACTCACTCACTCACTCACTGACTCACTGACTCACTCACTGACTCACTCACTGACTCACTCACTGACTCACTCACTCACTCACTGACTCACTCACTGACTCACTCACTGACTCACTCACTGACTCACTCACTGACTCACTCACTGACTCACTCACTGACTCACTCACTCACTCACTGACTCACTCACTGACTCACTCACTGACTCACTCACTCACTGACTCACTCACTGACTCACTCACTGACTCACTCACTCACTCACTCACTCACTGACTGACTCACTGACTCACTCACTCACTCACTCACTCACTTACTCACTCACTCACTGACTCACTCACTCACTGACTCACTCACTCACTGATTCACTCACTGACTCACTCACTGACTCATTCACTCACTGATTCACTCACTGACTCACTCACTCACTCACTCACTCACTCACTGACTCACTCACTCACTGACTCACTCACTGACTCACTCACTCACTCACTCACTGACTGACTGACTCACTGACTCACTCACTCACTCACTCACTCACTCACTCACTCACTCACTGACTCACTCACTCACCGACTCACTCACTGACTCACTCACTGACTCACTCACTCACTGACTCACTCACTGACTCACTCACTGACTGACTCACTCACTCACTCACTCACTGACTGACTCACTCACTCACTCACTCACTGACTCACTCACTCACTGACTCACTCACTCACTGACTCATTCACTCACTGATTCACTCACTGACTCACTCACTGACTCACTGACTCACTCACTGACTCACTCACTGACTCACTGACTGACTCACTGACTCACTGACTGACTTCACTGACTTCACTGACTGACTGACTTGACTTCACTGACTGACTGACTGACTGACTTGACTGACTGACTTACTGACTGACTTGACTGACTTGACTTGACTTGACTGACTTGACTTCACTGACTGACTGCAGCTCAAAATAGGCTGTCAAATGACCTGAGTTCTGACTTGAAGATTCAATACAGATTAAGTTTATGAATTCCATATTAACGTTTAGAATAGTTAATATTTTAGAATAATATCAGACAATTTACTGTGTCTCAAAAGCATTTTATAGAAACAATTTTTTTCTGTTTAAATTCTGATTACCTGAGTTTAAATTCTGATTACCTGACTCACTCACTGACTCACTGACTCACTGTCTCACTCACTCACTGACTCACTCACTCACTCACTGACTCACTCACTGACTCACTCACTCACTCACTCACTCACTGACTGACTCACTCACTGACTCACTCACTCACTCACTGACTGACTGACTCACTCACTCACTCACTCACTCACTCACTCACTCACTGACTCACTCACTGACTCACTGACTCACTTACTCATTCACTCACTGACTCACTGACTCACTCACTGACTCACTCACTGACTCACTGACTCACTCACTGAATCACTCACTCACTGACTCACTGACTCACTCACTGACTCACTCACTGACTCACTGACTCACTCACTGACTCACTCACTGACTGACTCACTCACTGACTCACTCACTGACTCACTCACTGACTCACTCACTGACTCACTCACTGACTCACTCACTGACTCACTCACTGACTCAATCACTGACTCAATCACTGACTGACTGACTCACTCACTGACTGACTCACTCACTCACTCACTGACTGACTCACTCACTCACTGACTCACTCACTGACTCACTGACTCACTGACTCACTCACTCACTGACTGACTCACTCACTCACTCACTCACTGACTCACTCACTCACTGACTCACTCACTCACTGACTCATTCACTCACTGATTCACTCACTGACTCACTCACTGACTCACTGACTCACTCACTGACTCACTCACTGACTCACTGACTGACTCACTGACTCACTGACTGACTTCACTGACTTCACTGACTGACTGACTTGACTTCACTGACTGACTGACTGACTGACTTGACTGACTGACTTACTGACTGACTTGACTGACTTGACTTGACTTGACTGACTTGACTTCACTGACTGACTGCAGCTCAAAATAGGCTGTCAAATGACCTGAGTTCTGACTTGAAGATTCAATACAGATTAAGTTTATGAATTCCATATTAACGTTTAGAATAGTTAATATTTTAGAATAATATCAGACAATTTACTGTGTCTCAAAAGCATTTTATAGAAACAATTTTTTTCTGTTTAAATTCTGATTACCTGAGTTTAAATTCTGATTACCTGACTCACTCACTGACTCACTGACTCACTGTCTCACTCACTCACTGACTCACTCACTCACTCACTGACTCACTCACTGACTCACTCACTCACTCACTCACTCACTCACTGACTGACTCACTCACTGACTCACTCACTCACTCACTGACTGACTGACTCACTCACTCACTCACTCACTCACTCACTCACTCACTGACTGACTCACTCACTGACTCACTCACTGACTCACTGACTCACTGACTCACTTACTCATTCACTCACTGACTCACTGACTCACTCA